>BDMB01000025.1:192480-792480 GCA_016859785.1 Macrotyloma uniflorum
ATATATATATATATATATATATATATATATATATATATATATATAAACCAGCAATATCTAAACTAAGTAGAAAAAATTGGACATTGAACAACATGGGTCATTTCTTGGACAATGATATTATTTTTTCAGGAAAATTTCTAGCTTATATCAACAAAAGAAAAAATGAAACTAAGGTTTAAATGACTAATGCTGAATTATATAAGAAAGTACTGTGTTTCTACTATCTTTGACTTATTATGGATTTTGCTTAGAAAATGGAGTCTACACAGTAAAGCTTCACTTACCTGAGATAATGTTCACGAATGATAACAAATACAGTGACTTATAAATTTAATACAGGATTTTAACCAACCAGTCACTAGCTTGCTTAGGATCATCATCTATCAATGCTTAACTTTTGACCCCTTTCATAGACATTTTTAATATATAAATTCATGTAATATATTAAAATATAGAAACATGATATTAAATAAATATAATTTAGGGAATGGACTAGAGATATGCTTCTATTAGGCTGGAAAAGGGACAAGACATATTCCATATAAATTAGTAAATGGTCCTCTTATTCTGCCATTTTTGTCAACTATTGTGGATTTTCATGAAAATTTTATTTATCTGATTATGACCTTTATGGTACTACTTATTCATGTGACTCTATGCAATAATCAAACCGATTTTATATGTGGAATCAAAACAAAGGAAGACTCTACAGGTGATATATGTGGTGGAGTTATTAGTGAAATTGTAGTTGCATTGGTGAGTATTGTCATCATGATTCTTGTTGCCATACTTTGGTGGAGAATCAAGATTTTTTATTCATGAGATTTAATCATTCATTTTGATTTCTTATCTTGCTAATTCTTTAATTTTTAGGATAATGAATTAATAATCTAAATCGTAGTATTTTAATTTTTCAACATTGAAACTTTCTAAATTCGATCATAAAATTAAAAATTTATAAATAATTTAATAATAATTTAAAAATTTATAAATAATTTAATAATAATTTGAAAATTTTAATTATGATAAATTTTAATATTATATTAATAATAAATTTTAAACTTAACTTATTATCTTTATAAAATTAATTTAATAAAATAAAATTTATATTGTTTTATATATATATATATATATTAATAATTGATTTAGCTTATAAAGAATTAAGATTAAAAGTTGTTCATAAAGAATTGAAGAACTCTAATGCGTTGGTTGATGAAGACTTGAACCCAAAGAATATCTATTTGATTTTGGTTTGACCAGACCTGGTGAAGGGGAGAAAACACACATAAGCACCAGAATTGCAAAGACTTAGTGAGAAAAATTGAAGACCTTAGTTGCATGTCATTAAAAAAAAGACTTATATCAATAAGATTATTAATTTTTTATTAAATATCCAATAATTTTTTGTATGCAATAAATTAAATTTCTTTGATATAAGTCCTTAAATAAACTATTTATTCATATTTAATTTATTTTAAATTCATGAGTTATTTTCAATTTCTTTTTTCTTTTAATATTTTTTCTCACAATCTATTAAACATGTATTTTAAAAAAAATTATTGCATATTCAAAATAAATAAAAAAGAACATAAAATGTATTTAAGCGTAAAACAAATAATTAATACAACTTAAAAAATTTACCTATTCTTGTATTTTTTTTTATATCTAGAATTTTTATTTTTTTTAATGAATTTATTATTTATATCATCATAATTTATAATTATACTTGCTCTTCACGAGGTAATAAAAATGGTGACAACTATTATAATAAAAATATTTACTAAAAATATTTATTATAAGAATAAATTTATTTATTTATTAAATAATTTTTATGAATTCTTTTTATAGATAAAAAATTAATTATTCATTAAATATTTTTTACAAATTTATTTTTATAAAAAAATTTCATAAATTTATTTATAAAAAATTTTATAAATTTGTTTGTGGATATTTTTTGTGAAAAATATTTTATAAATTTATTTATGAAAAAAATTTTAAAAATTTTGTAAAAAATAATTTTTTATTAATTTTTTATTTATAAATTATTATATAAAAAAATTATATTTTTTATTAATTTTAAATATTATCTATTAATTTATGAAAAATATAATTTTTTTTTAATCACGTTAAGAAGAAAAATTTGTGAAAAGAAATGTAAATTATTTTCAAATTCTAACTGAAATTGTTGGAATCTTAGGTTGATTTAAAAGTTTAGCCTTCCATAGCATTCATCACCAAAAGAAAAAAAATCAAGAATTGATGAAGATAAAGAAGAAACTTCTTATGCTAGAAATTAAAATTCTAAAAAATAAATGTGTGAAAATTGTGAAGAGAAATTTAAAATTATAATGAACTATACTGACCATGAAAGAGTGTGAATTTTGGCCTAAACTTGTGAGACATCAAGTTTTCTCAAGTCTGAGTTTAGTAACTCCATTTATGGTTTATGCAAGACAACAATCTTAATTGAGAAATAAATTTAAAAAATAAGCAAAGATTAACAAATACTTAATTATAATTAGACTCAAGAACCAACAATTGAACAAATATGTCAAAATACAAAAATATGTCAATTATGTCCATAAGAATGCAGAAAAAAAATACTTATTAAGTATCTCAAGTCAATTTATTAAATGAAGTATCTAAGTGAATTTTTAACATTTAAAGAGTTAGAGTTATCAAAATATAAGTGTAAAACAATATTGAATCAATGAAATAGTCTAATGAAGGATTGATTATAAGTTTTTAAAACGAAATTGAATTAATATAAATTTTTTGTTTGATTTTCTTTCTTCCTCCTTTTAGTTATGAATCTTTAAATGCTTTCTATTATAATTATTTTCATCTTTTAAAATAAATATAACAGAATTATTTTTAATTTTTATCATTATGTTTAATAATTTAATAATTAAAATACGTTATTATATTAAAAAATAAAAATAAAAAATATTTTTTTATACTTTATTTTAAAATAAATGAATGTGTAACACGATATTGTAACAAGAAGAGTAACAGTGTTTTGAAATGTTCATTCTTAGAAAATAAACAGGCCATCCTAACCCACCTCACTTTGTGGCCATGGCTTCACTCATGCGCCTCCGTCCAACTCACCCTCTCCTTCTTCATCACTGTTCACCTCTAACTGCTATTTCGAGCAGCTGCTTCAACCATTCCTCCTCGGTGAACTGGGTCCTCTCAGCAAACTCTCCTCGAACTGTTCCTTCACGCGTGAAGGCTTTCTCACCCGCTAAAGACGAAGTTGCTTCCTGTAAGTTCTATACTCCACTGATTGAATTTTATTTCTTTTACTCAAACCTTACTCTCTCCGTGTGATATTTTGAAGCTGCTGATATCGAATTCGTGCCACCTTTGAGAATTGTGGAGTATCCAGACCCGAAATTGAGGGCCAGAAATAAGCGCATAGTTACCTTTGATGATAATCTGAAGAAGCTTGTCCACGAAATGTTTGATGTGATGTACAAGTAAGCTCTTTTAATGTTGCAGTGTTTTCTATGTTTGCTTCAGCTGAGTAGAATTGTGGTGAACTATACTGTATTTTCATTGAATTATTAATAAAAATGCGGCATCTGCTGGGTTTGTGTGGTTGGCTCACCTCTGTTCATTTTATTGGTTCTGTCTCCTAGTGAGATACTGTCATTTGTTGAATGTTTGGGTTTTAGTGCATTTCAGTCCTTGCTCTAATTTGAATTTAGTTTAATTGGAAGGAAAACTTGTGTTATTTTAATCTTTTTTAAAGCTCGGTTGTGAAGATTTAGACTTTCAAATTATATAGGTTACTTTTGTTTTTGAATATAGGACAAACTAATCCAAATAAAAATTTACTCTAATTCTGAAAATATTTTTCTCAATATATGTTTCCTTACAATATAAGAGTGGTCCTTTTGTAATTAATATCAACCATAATTGAAATTTGAGGGCAGTTTGCTGATTCCAACAGTGTATTTTGTTTTAGGACTTTAGTCTAAAAAAAATCAGTTTGATTTGGAACTAGACGTGCAATATATTTTAATTATATTGAATATAAATAAGCTATATTAATGGATATGTTAATATAATCAATATTGTAGTTCAAATAACATATTTGCAATTTGCTGAAATCTTAACAGTATTGGTTGGTTTCCTTTTCCACAGAACTGATGGTATTGGTCTGTCAGCACCCCAAGTCGGAATTAATGTTCAACTTATGGTATTCAATCCAGTTGGTGAGCGTGGTGAAGGAGAGGAAATTGTTCTTGTAAACCCAAGGGTAAGCAAATACTCAAAGAAATTGACACTATTCGACGAAGGTTGCCTATCTTTCCCTCGAATTTATGCTGATGTAAAGGTATCAAACCCAAATCCTTTTCTTTTACTTCATTTCTTTGACTGTATCTTTCTTTTTAGAATAGTTTTTGGAGAACGAGAGTAGCAACTTTTAAACTTTGGTCAGTTTGATAAGTTTTTCATGTTTATTATATATTTAAATTTTTTCTTATTCATACTTGTGATCTTTCCTCCTATAACTCGGGAAATCATGGTCCCTTATTTTGATTTTTTATCTCAGTTTCTCCTACCAAGCTAAGTCTTAATGATTTCGTTTGGAGCATGTAAATCTGGTTTTCTAATTCTCTAATAGTTCAAATCAAGCTTGGTTATTGTGTTTTGTATCTATATATGTAAATGTAGTGACTAAAAGATTGAAGTATCTAACCAGCCTTTTTACTCAAAAACCATACTACAAGCTGTGCTAATATCCATTGCTTTTCTTCTACCTATTTGGTGCTTGCTGAATGCTGAGTTCTGTGTTTCATACAATCATGATATTTTGTAAGATTGCATGATTCTACCATTTTTAATGGCCTGAACGATCCTGATCATGCTCTAGAGCATGTGGTGTTGTCAACTAGGATTGCAGTGTTTACAAATAAATGGTGGGATCATGTGATCCTCCAAGCTGGACCAAAAAACTGATGGAACTCCAATATGCACTCTTGGCCCCTCTAACCCTATTTTCTGTATTTCCCTATGAACAAAACATGTTCTCCACCATCCCTCTTCTGTATGCTTGCATTTCCCATCTGTTCTGTTGTTGCCTGGCTTCTCCAGTGCACCAGTTGTCTTTCTTCATCTGGTTCAATGCCAGTGCATGATTGAAGGCTGGTACAGTGTGCTGCTGATTCCTCTGTTTCTATCTGTTGAGTTATAAGGGAGTTAGTGGAAAAACTGAGAAACTCTTTTTGTTAGGGACCTGGTCTTATGAGGGTAGCTTCCTTAGCTATTCATAAGGTGGTTCTCTGTATCACTGCTTTATAACCAGTAGATTTTTTCTATAATGAGTATAATAATTCAATAACGCTAAGTAGCCTGCCCTTCTTCTTCTTCTTCTTCTTCTTCTTGTTATAACATTTTTTTCCAACCTGCCAAATCAAATTTCTGGAGACTTTGGATGTGAGGGATCAGCATGCTGGCACGAGAAAATGTGCTACCAAAAGTGTCCAATTGAATTGACTTGTTGGAAATGGAGGAATTTTGAATACTCAATTGATTCCATGGTGGAGAAGATGCTACATCAAAACTCCATGTTACTAGAGTGGAAAATGGGATGGGAAAACTAGGATAATTGTTGTTTGTTGTTATTATTATTACTATTATTGTTGTGTTGTTATTATTATTATTATTATTATTAAATTTTTTATTGTTGTTGTTTGCGTTATAGCACTACTATAGCAATGCAGAGAAGCCCCTGCCTATTTCTGGGGTTGTTGCAATAGAGCAATTTAATGTAATGACCATAGTGGACCAAATAGATAATAAGAGTGAAAATTTGAGAATAATAAAGAAAACATGGATTTAGAAGATGATGATTGACAATTCCTATCTAGGAAACTTTTCTTGGTATTTACTTGTATGTTTTATATAAGAGTTGTGGTACCTATGACATTTTATTGTTAATTTTGTATGTTATTAACTTTGAGTAATTTTTATCTTTTTTGAGAATTAGTATGTAAATGGTTAGATACAAGGAGAAGGATAAGTTAGTTAAGATAATGATAATATTAATGAGTTAGTTAGAGGGGTTAGTTAGATATAAATAGTGGAAGAAGGATAGTATATAATACACTTTGCTCCAAGAAATGTGTAATACCCTATAGGTAATCTTCTATCCTCAATTTACATTGCATAGTCAAGATCTTTATAGGCTTCAAAGATCACGTTACCATTGCATTTGAATAGAATTCCTTTCCCTGGAGTTCCTTTAGAGTCTATTTGGATGGAGAATTTTTAGAAAATAATTCATATCTATAAATAATTTGAAATACTTTATGACAAAATATGTTGTCTAAATAGAAATTTATGAGGCTAATTTAATTACTTCAACTTATAAAATTTCAAATTTCACCTATAAAGTAAAAATTTGAAATTCTTTATACTATTTCCTCTCTCATATCTATGTATGTCTTTTCTCTTCATATTCTCTCTTTAGCTTAGCCTTGACAAAATATATTGTCGACTCAACCTTGACCAGGATGTCGTGAGCTTGACTTTAATCGAGATGTCATTGACTCCCATTGTTTTTTAGATTGATGTTAGTCGGGGATTCTTTCAAGCCAAAGTTGATTGGGATTATTTTTACGGCAACCTTGTTGGGGTTATTTTGCCGCTGATGTAGGTCAGTGTTATTTGTCAGTTGGCATTGGTTTGAAGTTTTAGCTCAACTGAGAGAACTGTTTTAGTTCATACAATGCCCTTTTCAACTTACAAACTGTGTTGGCAGCAACCTTTCTATTGTATCCAAGGGGTAGGTTCATATAAATCTCTTCAAGTTCTACATGTAAATGGACATTTTTTACATCAAACTATTGCAAGTCCCAACCACATTAACGGCAAGAGATAATATCACCTAACTGTGTTAATTTTAGCAACTTGAGCGAAAGTCTCTAGATAATCAACTGCAAAAAGTTTGGTGAATCCTCTAGAAACTAACCTTGTCTTATACCTCTCAATTGATCTATCATATTTTATTTTAAATATGTGCACCCAACCAGATTTTTTTCCAGTTGGTAAAGTGACTAACTCCCAAGTGTTTTTTTTCTCTAATGCCTCAATTTCTAAATCCATGGCTTGTTTCCATCCTCTATCAGAAAATGCCTACAATTAGCAACAATCATTTGTGTGAAATAGGAATTATTTTATCTACTTAATTATGTTAATTTTTTTCCTGAGAATAAGCTAGACAAATCATGAATTGATTTGTTCTCTTCAATTGAATATAATAGTATTCCCAAAATAGCCTAGACATATTAGGTAATAGAATATTTGTAAATATGAATAGTAATTACTTGAAAATTTTCCTATCATTATTTATAGAATGAATAACAATGTACATAGGCATCAAGCCATTTTTCCGGACATGGTATCGGAGCACATCTATTCCTACTTGTTACTCACAAGCCATTAAAGGTGTATGTTGGGTGAAATCTATGAATGAAGAACTTTAGGTCCTTCAAGAGAATTTCTCATGAGATATTGTATCTTGTCCTCCTAATATCAAATCCATAGGTTGCAAATAGGTGTATTCTTTGAAATTGAATTCTGATGGGTCTCTTAATGTTACAAGACTTGGTTAGTTGCCTTAGGTAACAAGTAGGAATATGGAATTGATTATGATAAGACATTTGCACCAGTTGTTAAAATGACAACTCTCAGAACTATTCTTTTTATAGCTACCTCTAATGGATGGTTTTTTCATCAAATAAATGTAAAGAATGCCTTTCTTCATGAAGAGCTAATTGTAGATATTTACATGACTCCTCCTCAAGGTCTCTTTGCTTCTTCTATAGGTGTGTGCAAGCTTAAACGCTCCTTATATGGTTTGAAATAGGCCCCTAGAGCATGGTTTGCCAAGTTTTGTTCCACTCTTTGTGGGTTCTACTTTACAAGTCAATATGACTCCTCTTTATTCATCCATCACACATCTACGGACATTGTTCTTCTACTTCTTTATGTTGATGATATGGTTATTGTTGGCTCTGATCAAGCATCCATTCAGGAACTTAAACAACAATTACAAACTACATTTAGTCACTTGCACTATTTCCTTGGCCTTAAGGTACATTCTACCTAAAAGTACATTTCTCCATCAACATAAATATACCATGGACTTTATTTCTATGGTTGATCTCCAATCAGCTAATTTGGTGATACTCCTTTTGAAGTTAATGTTAAATATCATTGTGATGAGGGTGATCTTTTGATCGATCCTTTATTATATCGGCAAGTGAATCATTATGCATTATCCTTGTTATTTACAATTAGTAACGGCCTGTCGTATAACTCATTACTTGAAAGGAACCTCTTAATGAGGCCTATTCTTTTTTAGTGGGGTGACTCTTATATTGAGTGCTTATATTGATGCTAATTGGGTTGAGTGCCCTAATACTTAGTGATGGGTAACAGGTTAGTGCATGTTTCTTGACAACTCATTGATCTCATGAAAAGTAAGAAGGAAACACGAATCTCTAAATCATTTACTGAATCAGTGTATTTTATGTCTATTGCTTGTTTTGAAATAATTTGGTTTTGTGGTCTTTTGGCTGAACTTGGGTTTTCTCAAGGAGATCCAACTCCTCTTTATGCTAACAATACAAATACAAGTGCTATAATCTAGTGTTTTATGAGTGAAGCAAGCATACTGTAGTAGATTATCATTCTATTCGTGAAGTTTATGATAACCATGTTATACCAATTCCTCATATCAATACTCAATTTCAGATTGGAAATATTCTTACCAAGGCTATTCCTCGTTCATAAAATCAATTTCTTATGAGCAAATTGATGTTGCTTGACAAGACGCATCAATTTTAAGAGATGTGAAATAGGAATTATTTTGTCTCTTTAATTATATTAATTTGTTTTCCTAAAAATAAATTAGACAAATAATAAATTGATTTGTTTAATTCATTTGAATATAATAGTATTCCTAAAATAGGTTAAATATATCATGTAATATAATATTTGTAATTATGAATAGTAATTACCTAAAAATATTCTTATCATTATTTGTAAAATGAATAACAATCAAGTCATTTGTCCCAACAATTTGCAGTACTCCAAGTATCCAAATATTACATAGTATCTCACTGTTACTATATATTTCTTGTGTTTTATTTGATTTGTTTCTTCAAGGAAATGTTACATAGGTTATGTGAAAGTGTTTATCATTCTGGCTTCAGTGGTAATGTGCTCAGTGCTTTTTACCGGTGTTGTTTTCTCAACTTTTTTTTTTGTTTGATGGTGGTTGCTGTATACCCTAAAGTTATAACTGTTTTTTTATGTAGCTGAAGTTTTTTCATCTTGTCATTTGTTTCACGTTTATTTACTCTTATGCCTACTTATGTGTCTCATAATTGTGGTTCAGCGACCAGAATCTGTGAATATTGATGCACGTGATGTCAATGGAACAAGGTTTTCGGTCAACTTGTCTGGCCTTCCTGCACGAATATTCCAACATGAATTTGATCATCTACAGGTCTGCTTTGAACTTGGGATAACTAAAGAAACTAGAGTTTTAGTTTGTTCATCTGAATTTTTATATAATTAAAAATCATAACAAAAAAATATTTTTAAATATATAGATTATATTATAATTAAACTCATAATAAATAAATATCTTTGAATGTATAAAATATATTTTGAATTCATTTTAATTTTTATATAACGTTATTTTTAATTGTTGAAATTTTTTTCTAAAATATAATATTAAAATTCAACTTAGAGATAGAGATAAAAGATGGTAGACTGAAAGAAAAAGGTAGCTATGAAGGTCAAGAAAATATCAAGAAATACTCATCATATTGTATATTAGAACAAATGAGACAACTTGCACCTCTTGAGAGTGGTTTCCAAGTTTCATTATATTTCATGATTTTTCTCCTATTTACCTTATTTAATGAAGAACACGAGTGTAATAATACTATATGTAGGATTAGAACTTTGGATTTTGTTTACATATTTATAGTGTGTTTGATCCAACATTTTTTTATCTTATCTTCTTTTGAAAACGAGAAGGGGTAAACATTTTTCATATAAAAAATCTTAAAAGTTAAATTATTTTCATAGAACTAAACTTGAAAAAAAGAGCTTTTGGTTTAGTTAGTACGAGGAGATTTTTCACAACTTACCTGAAGCTTATACAGTTAGTCTAATGAATTTACTTTTTTTTCAAAAATTTATTTTATTAAATTAATATTTTTAAAATTTTTTAATTTCCACAACATGAAACAGAAAAACATTAATGAAATGAGAAAATAATGTTACATAAAATTTTGATATTTAAAACATTATAATTTTATTTCTTTAAATTTTATTTACATTTAGAATATTTTTTATTTATAGTTAAGATTTTGAATTGTTAATTGAAGTGATATATTTAAGATTTTTTATTATTTATCAAAAACATTTTAATATACTTTGGCATAATTGAATTTTTTTAAAATAAATTATTTTTTATCTATTAAATATATTATTAAACAATAATAAAGAATATTTTAAATATCTTTTGTAATTAATACTTAAATTTGTAAATCATCTTCAAAATGAATTGTTATTAGTTAAAATAATTTTTTACATTTTAAACTTTGATATTTTATTATTTTTTATTGTTAAAATAAATTTATGTTGATAAATTACTTTGACAGAATATTTTTTATTTGTATAAATATATTCTTTCGTTGAATGAGACAATTGCTTTTTTGCATAGTTTTTTTTTTTTTTTACCAAATCGCTAGTAGTATAAAAAAATCTATAAAACTAAATGAATCGAAAACACCCAATAATTTATACTCTATTTATAAAGCTCTGATTTTTAGCTTTAATTCTAAATTAGCTTTTAAACCAAATAGTGTTAGCCGAAACTAATCTTAATATAAATAACTAAGCTATTTGCAAGAAACTCATTACAATGTTCATTGCCTAATAACAATATAGTAAAAGTATCCTTTGGAACCCAAAGAGCCAACCCCTCAACACACCATTTTTTCCCTTTCTATTCTATTAAACAGTAACAATCATAGACATATTATGCATAAATCCTATGTCTAAATGACACTGCTGGACTAGTTTATGGAGAATGATTGTCTTAATTACACGTTATTATAGCATATTTAGTTTTCTATAAATCAGATATCAAATCCTGTCAAATCACAATACATAAAATGTATAATATTTATTTGTATTTCTCTTCTTCTTCTTCTTTTTTTTCAATTTTCAACACTTTCCCTCAAGTTGAAACATATAAATCATATGCACTGTACTAGTTACAAATATAATCCTAGGACAAAGACTTAGTGAAGATACAAGGCAACTGATTGTTAGATTTGACAAAGCTTGTTGTAATTTCTCCAAATTCAATCTTCTCCCTAGTAAAAGGACAATCTATCTCAATTTCTTTTATGAAAAATTGGATAGAAACACTATTCAATGTTGTCTAGTTATTATAAATCATCGACATTTGTGTAGATTCTTCGAAGTTAAGCTCTATGAGTAGCTACTTCAGCCATGAGTTTGCATGTCACAAAACCCATACCTCTATTCTGTTTCAACATTGGATTTGCTACAACATTTTGTTTCTTGGTTTCTGGAATATCAAAGTCTACCTAGGTATCTAGTCTTGAGCTGATGTGAGAGGTATTGCTTCGACTGGATAATGCTAAGTTAATGATTGGAAATAATGACAATAAAAAGGTTTCTCCCAGTTGGATTGGTTCCCATCATGTGATCATGTCAATGGAAAGGGTTGCACTTATAACAACTCTTCTTAGAATGAGGGCAATTAGAACTTTTGGTCTAAGAAGGAGCATAAGTAGTATCCAACATAGGAACATTGATCTTCATAGTAGGTTTGAGTGAATGAAAAAGAAATGTAAAAGAGGAGGAAGTCCTCGTAAGCATCGTGGTTGACCCGGGATTCTAGTCACAGACAAGCAACTCTTGTTCAGAAGTTGCAAAGAATGTTCAAAAATAAGAAGGGAAATATTGCTTTTGAAGCCTTCCAAGAGTGAGTGATTGTCATGTTGAAAAACATTTGACAGTGTCAAGAAAAACAAAACAATGATATGTCTCTATAGTCTCAAGGACTTAGATCAAGGACTTAGATCAAGTTTTGTATGCATGAAGGTTAACGAAAACATACGAAGTGACTACCTGATTCATTCTTTTTATTTTCAAACTATTAAGTCTTCTTTGCTCATAACTTTTGATATCGTCTTAAGGGCGAAAATATATTTGAGAGACAAATTCTTTGTAATCCTCTTTCGTGAAGTTCATACTCTTTTTTCAAAGATTGTAATTGTTATACCTTCTTTGTGAGAGTTTATTTGTTATAAAATCTTTATAAAACTATCTATTTATAATCCAAGAGTGGCTTTCTATACTTTAGAAAATGCTTGTTTTTTTTAAGTCAATGGGAGTTAAGGTAATTTGTCAAGAGTGACAATTTATTCGTATAAGTTAGAAGTGGAAAAATTTTTGTAATCATTTAATTAATTAATGGAACCTTTTAAGAGTTTATTGAGAGATGCTCTTTATACCCCAAACTACTAATCAATAAAGAGACAGCAGAAGCCAAAGTAATTTATACCATCCAATTGTTTTAGACTTGGGGGGAAATTGTAGAAAATAGGGGTGTCGTACCTTGTGAAGATTGAGGTGTCATCCCTATTTTTTACACTCTTTTGTAAGTCACTAAACAAAATAATACCTACAGTTGAAATAAAAGAGTAAACAAATAATCAAGGTTGTTGTGGTGCGCTTTCAAGGATACATTGTTAGGGATAAGACTCCAAGGGTAGTGCAGCCAGAAATGGTAAGACATGCACTGATGAAGTGTGTTGTTGGACATGCCAGAGAAGTCGCCCTGAAAGCTTGTGAGTGCTCTAATGGTCACGTTTTGGCTCAATCTGGATAAAACAAAGAAGCAAAAGTTGATCAATGGGTTTGCTAGGTTGGAGGCCTGTCAAAACAATAGCAATGACTGTTATGGTGCCCAAAAGTTTGCTAGAGAAGGGAAACAAGACTTCGGAATGTGGAGAACGAGCAAAAGGTGAACCAAAGACAGTTTGCAAAAAAATTGGACATTAGGGACTATGGATCCACCTTGTAGGTATTCAAAGGTTCCTATGCTAGGCTCTAGTTACCATATTAAACAATAATATTTAGAGACATTATGCTAAATCATATGTTGAATGACACTTTTGGAGCTAATTTATATAGAGTTCTTGTAGTAGTTACACATTATTAGAGGATATTCAATTTCCTCTAAACCGAATATCAAATCCTGCCAAATCACAATACATTAAATGTAGAATACTTTTTCCTATTTAGTCCTAATTCTCAACATCTTTTATTAATTTCTTCACTGGATTGTATGACAAAGTTATCTACTAGTTGAACTTTTCAAACTAATTTTATGTAAATGATGATATAGTTACATATTATTGTTGTGTCTACAGGGAATTCTTTTCTTTGACAGAATGAGTGAAGATGTTCTTGATAGTATTCGTGGACAATTACAGGTTAGAAAATCCTTTCTCTATTTTTCTCAATCTTTCACTTGTATATCTTCCCTTGATTTGAAATACATCATAAAAAAAAACATTTATTTCATATTTAGTTATGCTTTTCCATGTATTTGTTACGGGTGTTTAAAACCGAATTAATTTAAAAAAAAAATTCAATCCAAAAAATTAAAATTCGATTAAAATTATTTTAAATTTTTTGGATATATTTTTCTTAAACAATGATTTTGGATTTCAAATAAAAAATAAAAAATCAAATTGAAGTACTTATTATATTTACAAGTAAAATTATATATTTAAAATTAAATAAAAACTTATAAAAATAATGTATATATCATGAAAATTAATTTTTAGTTGATTTTGATTTTAGATTTCAAATAAAAAATAAAAAATCAAATTGAACTAGTTATTATATTTACATGTAAAATTATATATTTAAAATTAAATAAAAACTTATAAAAATAATGTATATATCTCATGAAAATTAATTTTTAGTTGATTATATTATATTTATACTTATATAACATGATAATAAATTTGTATTATAATTTTTTAGTATAAAATTATATAATTTATTTATAAGAATAAGAGTAATTAAAATTATAAATAAAATAAAAATTATAAATACAAAATTCATAATATGTTTCTATATTTAACAATTTTATATTATAAAATGGGTAATAATTTCTTTTTGCAAAAAAATATTTTATAATTTTTTAAAAAAATATTTAAAAATTTTATATTAATAAAAATCATATAACCAATTTGATTTGGTTCGAATTTTATATTAAATTAAAATCAAATTAAATTTAATTGAATTTAATTTTTATATTTATGTTTGATTCAAGTAAATATTTAATAAAAAATTAAATCGAATCAAATTACAAACATTATACGTGGAGGTACATGGAGGTGATTAAACCCTCAATAATCAAAACTTAAAATCTAATTTTACTTTTTTAAAAATAAAATTAGAAAAAACTTGATGGTTGAGGGTGATCCTTGGGAATGTTGGTACCTTTTGACTTGGATTTCATAGGTTCAAATCTTGAAAGTATATATATTTGTGGAGATAAGGTTGCATGTAGGCCTGGTCAAGAAAATTGGAACAGATCGAACTCTATTAAATTGTTTTGAGAATTAGTGGTTTGGATGAATTACGTTGGATATTGGGTATTAAAATAAAAAATTGGTTAAATTTAGATTTGTTGGGTGGGTGTGGGTTAGATAAAAGTAGTCTGTCAGAACCCGCACTTGACCAAAAAAAATGTGTTAAAATATTTGAACAAATGAGCCCGTCTATGTGAGAGTGTAGATACAAAATGTAATTCAAAAGATTTTACAAAAGCAGTAATACAATTAGTTGTTACCTCTCATAAGTATTCGAATCAGTATTTCATGGACTTGAAATAATTGTTGGTTGTAGTTTATTAGGTGAAAGCTTTGAGGTGTGAACCATTGAACTTCGTGTAAGCTTTGTGTTAATAAAATAAATCCACCGCCTTTCACTAGTTCATGTTGTTCACCACTTCACCCCGAACTAATAATGGAACACATTCTCTTCCTTCAATACTTCAAATCAATTATAATCATGTTTGTTCTCCCTCCTATGATGAATCTCATGGTCTCTATTATCTCTTTGCTCCACTAGTGTGTTATGTTATTGCGTCTCCACTTCCCCATACACGCTTAGTTGGGTCATAGTGGTCTTCCTACACTTCAAAAGTTGATGCCTAGTGTCTTCTAGTTGTCTACTTTAGAGTGTTGGTTGTTTATTTGGAATACACACATGTTTCATTTCCTTTTTCTTTAATTCATTTAGATGTCTTGGATCCCTCTTACGTTGTAACTCCCTCTTTATTTTGGTACTTTGTCATATTTATTGATAATTATACATGTTGTATTCAGTTATGCTTAATGAAACATAAGTATGACTTATGTTTCCTCTTTCAGTGTTTCTATATGAAATATAAACTCAATTTTTTTCCTATATATTTCTTTAGTGTGACAATGCTCAGTGTAGTTAGAATCGAGATTGAAACGTAAGATTGTACAAATCTACTATCTTCTCTACTGTTTCCAAGTTCGCGAAGTTCGCGTACACAAAAGATCGGACTTTTAACAAATTGTGTTGGGAAAGATAAAAAATCACCGTAGAATGTTAATCCTCTACGTCGCACTTCCATCACGCGCATCACCTTCACTAAAGCGTGCGTTGTTCTATTTGTGTCACACTTCATCTTTTTGCTTCACCGTCACACTTCGTTGTCGAGCTTCACCGTTGCACTTCTTCGTCGCGCTTCATTGTTGGGTTTCGTCATCGTACTTTGCCGTTGGGCTTTGACATTGTGCTTCCTCGAGGCTACCTTCCCTTCTCACACGATATTGCCCACTTTTCTCTTCTCACATGATGTGGTCGCATGTGAATCACACTATGTGATTAAGCCTATTCAAGACCCGCTTCCTCTTCTCACACGATGTGACCGGGTGTGAATCACACCGTGTGATTAAGAAGACTTGCTTCCTTTTCTCACGCTGAAGTGGTCGGGTGTGAATCACACCATGTGATTAATGTGATTAAGCATACTCAACACTCACCTTTTAAAATCCAACTGATTCGGGATTTAAAAGAAAAATTATAAACTTCTCATTTTCTTTTAAAAAAAATATTATAACTTTTCTTTTTCTCTAAAATCTTTTCCACTTCCCCAACACTCATTACCAGCATCTCTTCCTCTTGATTTTTTTATCTGTAACTTATTTTTATATTTATTTCTTCAAATTCCACTAGTGTTACTTCACTTTTTCTCCCTTCTCCATTTTTCATCTTTTTCTTTCTTCTTCTACTTTAAACAATTATTAAAATATCTTTAAATTCAAATCCAATGTCAAACTCCACAATCCTATGACTCCTAAAAATGCTCCAAGAAATAGAAGTGATATAGCTTGGAAGCATTGTATTTTAGTTGATTGAAACATTAGGAAACTTCAATGTAAATACTGTCAAAAAGTAATAATTAGGGGAATGTAATGGTTGAAGCATCAGTTGGTAGGTACTCAAAAAGATGTTGGAACTTGCAAGAATGTTCTTGATGAAGTGAAGGAGATGTGGAAAATTGTATTTGGTTTACAACAAAATTTGATGAAGAAATCAAACCTTAATAAGGAGGAGGAAAGTGTAGCATTTAGTGATAGAATTACTAGTCTACTTACTTTCATGTTTGTTTTTTTATTTATTTAGGTCCACACTAAAAGAAGAAATAGGCTAAAGCAAAGTATAATGAATGAAGTTTTTGTTATGACTAAATCAAAATTAGCTAAGAAGTAAACAAGAAAATCAATTCAAATTAATATTGTTGATTGTTCATTTGATTATGAGTGGATTATGAAAGATGAGCTTGGGGGAGATTCAATATAGATTAGGTTTGGATGTAGACAATTTGAAATTGGATGAAACTACACCTAAGGAGGATGATTTAAACATTATTAATTTGAATGGTAAAGGAGATAAAATTGGAAATGAAGTTGAAGATCTCTTGAGTGATTATAATTATTTTCTTTAGATGATGGATTATTGGTTTGTAAGTAAGATAGAATTCCTATTTAGTAACTAAAAAGGATTTATCATTTTGGAACTAGGATGAGTTGTTTGTATATAATTATATCTATTGACTTTTATGTGCTTAATATATTGTTTGTTTGTGTATTTATGTTGAATTTAAGTTTAATTATGTGATATATATATATATATATATATCAATTTCATAAATTTGTAAGATTGTACAATTCGTATTAAAATCTTTCGATTTACTATTTATATTTTCCTTTTCGGTTTTGAGTACGATTTTGACTACCTTGATCAGAAGCTTAAGCTACCATCATTCAAGGAAAGGGGATCGATGCTTCTCCCTTACTTTTAATTATTATTTCATCTCTATTGATGTTTCTTTCATTGAGTTTGTTCCCTTCTGTGTTGTTTATCTTCCCTCGACTTTAAGTCTACTATTACACCTTAGATCCCTTCTTTTATACCTCTTTCCTTTGTCTCTGGCATGGTTGCCTACAATCTTCATCACCCTGTCTGAGTTCGTGTCCCCACTGGGTTATGTTTTTGCGGGATCGTGTAGGATCAACATTGAAAATTGGAAATCGCAACAACACAAAGATTGGGGTGTTAGACCTACTTTAGATGGTGTCCAATTTCAGTCGCTATCTCTTATTGATAATTAGGGTTTAACAGCAAGATTTGAGGAGGACGAAGTGAGGGAAGCTGTGTGGATGTGCGAAAGTGAGAAGAATCCTGGACCAGATGGATTTAATTTTAAGTTTATAAAGTTGTTTTGGGAAATTTTAAAATCTGATATCATGAAGCTTGTAGAGGACTTCTATAATGACGGTAAAAGGCCACGTGGGTGCAATGCCTTATTTATCTCACTTATACCTAAGAAGGAGGAACCTATGAGTCTCAATGAATATAAACCAATCTCTTTGGTTGGGTGTGCTTACAAGATAGTGACCAAAATACTAGCTAACAGATTGAAGAGGTGTATACCCAAGGTGATTAATGAGTCACAAAGTGTCTTTTTAGGAGAGTGAAATATGTTGGATGGGGTCTTGGTGGCTAATGAGGTGGTGGAGGAAATAAAGAATAAGAAAAAAAGTTGTGTGATAATTAAAGTAGACTTTGAGAAGGCATATGATTCAAGTACATGATGAGGAGAATGGGATTTAGCGAAAAGTGGATTGGGTGGATTTCTAATCTTTTAGTGTCCTCTTCTGTCTCAGTCTTAGTTAATGGCAGCCCAACTAAGGAATTTAATCCCACCAAGAGTCTTAGACAAGGAGATCCTTTAGCTCTTTTTTTTATTCTTATTGTGGCTGAAAGATTAGCTGGGATGGTTAGAAGCGCTTTGGCTACATCCTCATTGATTGGAGTAAGAGTGGGGAATCCTGGAGTGGAGGTTAGTTTGTTGCAATTTGCAGATGACACATTATTGTTTTGTGAGGCATCTACACAAAATATTTTGATGGTTAAGAGCATATTACGGTGTTTTGAGGTTTCCTCTAGGTTAAAGGTCAATTTTCATAAAAGTAGGATTGAAGGGATAGGGGTGGATAGGAGAGGGATTGACGAGTATGCGGCTATGTTAGACTGTGATCTGATGAATGTATCTTTCTTACACTTAGGCTTGCAGATAGGGGGAAATCCAAGGAGGATTGAATTTTGGGAAATAGTTTTGAGGAAATCAAGAAAAAACTATCAGGATAGAAAGGGAGATACATTTCATTTGGTAGAAGGGTGTCCTTAGTCAAATCGATAATCGATAATAACATCTTTACCCCTATACTATCTATCTTTTTTCAAAGCATTCATAGCAGTGGCTCATGAGATTCGGAATATTCAAAGACGATTTTTGTGGGGTGGGGGAGGTGAAGAGAGGAAAATAAGTTGGGTGAAATGGGAAACTATTTGCAAACCCAAGAACCAAGGTGGGTTTGGTGTTAAGGATGTGGGATCATTTAATAATGCATTACTTGCTAAGTGGAAATGGAGACTAGTAAAGGAGAATAAAGGGACCTGGAAGCAGGTATTAGAAGCTAATATGGAGGGTGGAAAGGTTTAGGGTTTAGAGGATAAAAAGCAAGTTAAAGCTTGTTCAGTATGGTGGAAGGATTTAAAAAAGATTTGTGGGGCTAATGAGTAAGGTGAAGGTTGGTTTGGTGTTTATGAATTCTTGTAATCGACATGGTCTTGTCAATAATATGGGCTCTTGGCAAGATGGTCGGTGGGTATGGAATCTAGCGTGGAGAAGACCTTGGTTTAGGTGGGAAGAAGATTTGGTAAAAGAACTCATGGACTTCATTATATTGAAACAACCTATTACTGAAGGAGAAGATAAATAGGTTTGGAAGGGGGATGACATGGGAATGTTCAGTGTTAAATAAGCTTATTTCATTATCCAGAATGAGTTACAAGGAGATTTTGAAAGCATTTTTATTGAGTTTTGGAAGATTAAAGCTATCCCTAAGGCATTACATTTAGTGTAGAGAGCAGCATTAGAAGGAATAGTTTCGAGGGATAAGTTGAGAGGTAGGGGGGTGCAGGTGGTTGTGACCAGTTGTGGGTTATGTGGTGTGGAGGAAGAATCCATCACACATTTGTTTTTGGAAGTGCATGATAGCTAATGTGGTGTGGAACAAATGCTATAAGTAGTTTGGCATAAGTACTTGTAGAATTAAAACTCTCAAGCAACATTTGTTACAACACTACATTCACTTCCAACACAAGAAGGTTAACATATATTGGAAGGTGGTGTGGGTTGGGGTGGTATGGAGTTTGTGGAAGCATAGGAATGACGCGTTGTTTCGCAATAAGAAGGTAGATACAGAAGAAATTTTCTTTCTAACTCAACTGAACTCCTAGTTGTGGGTCAAGTCTAGGGTTTCAATGGTTGTTGGATCTTTTGTAGAATAGTGTATGGATCCCTGGTCTTGTTCCTTATATGTTGGATAATCTACTTGGTGAGTATTTGTTAACCATTCAATAGGGAGAGAGATAATTATCTAGTTAACTATTTAACTTTCTGCACACTTTTGCTCAATTATATTTTATAATTATTTTTGGTACTTCTAGTACCAATTTTTATTAATATATTTGTCATTGCCGATTAAAAAAATAAAAAAACAAAGATCTTCTGTGTCCTGTCTGTTACACGCTTCCTCTTCATCTCGCCCTTCCTCTTTCTGTCACGTAGCTTCATCTTCTCCGTCACACAGCTCCGTCAACTTCTGCGCATGGCCATTAATCTCTATGAAACTCTAACACAGCTTCATCAACCTCTGTGTAGGTCACACAGAGCTTAAGTACATCGAAGGTCAGGTACACGCATATTGTCGACATCTCTCTAGGCTACTTTCATGTAGCTTTTAGGTTAACTTATAGGGAATGTATCTTTTTCATATATCCTTAATATAAAATAATAAAAAACTTTTCATCTTCCTTTAAAGAAAAAAAGTCAATATCATACAGTGACTTTTACTCTTCTTTAAAAGAAAAACTTCTACAGTTCTCCAATATATAAATTTAATTTCAATTATATGACATATATATGAATTTCTTAAATTTATAGGATTTTATGATCTTTGTTATGATCTTTTGATTTACGATTCAAAAATCTTCAATAAAATCTTGATTTTGACTACTTTGCTCAAAAGAACCCATCTAAGCATTCTTTAGTAAATGCAAACGCTTTTGACATATCAACGTCATCTAAATCCCTTGGTGATACCTATGTTTGATGCTCTTGATAAAAGCAAGGCCATGATCAACTCTTCCAAGCGCCTACTCCTTCACCAGATTTGAGCTTGTCAACTGATTTTGACCTACCCATTTCTCTAAGGAAGGGTAATCACTCTACTTGTACCCTTTTCCTCATTGTGTGAAGTTCAGTTACCAATACCTCTTCCCTATACTTTTTGTATTGCTTTTCGTTGTTGTTTTCTATGTTTATTGTTAACTCTAGGACAAACATTATCTCACCCAAAATGGCTTGCAAACAATGATTGGTAAAATGTGCGAACTCCAAAGCAGTGGCACTTAGGATCTAGTTCCTCTCCTTCCTAGAAAATCTGTTATAGGCTGTCGTTGACTTTACACCCTCAAAGTTGGTCTAGACAGCAAGATTGACCAAGTTAAGGTCCATCTCATTTCTGAGGGACTACTCTTTAGTCTTTAGTGTTTGGGCAAGACTACACTAAGACTTTCTCTCATGTGGCAAAAATCTTCTTTTTCATATTCTTACTCTCCATTGTAGCTATTCATCACTAGCCACTATTCCAATATGCTATAAAAATGTTTTCCTACAGGATGACCTTGTGTAGGAAGTGTACATGAAGCAACCGCATGTTTCGTTACTCGTGGGAAGTCCTCTATTATGGTTTGTCGACTTCACTAGCCCTTGTAGAATCTAAAATAGTCTCATCAAGTCTGATTTACAGCATATTTCATATTTTGCACAACAAATTTGGCATGATTTCTAGGGAGATTGACCACTCAATTTTCTATAGTCATTGACCAAAGGGTTGTACCTACCTTGTTATGCATGTAGATGATATCCCTATCACTAGTGATTAGCAGGCCAGTCCAATTGAAGCAATACCTCTCATGCCAATTCCAGACTAAGCACCTTGGAAAACTTTGGTATTTCTTAGGCATTGGAATACAAAAATAGATCTGTGATATATATTCCTTGACATCGTAAAGGAAACTAGCTTATGAAATGATAAGGTTGTGGACACCCTTGGACTCTACTAACAATGGTTATCCAACCAGGGTAAGATGGTATCGAAGTTTGGCTGGGAAACTAAATTACTTCTCTGTCACTTGTCTAGACATTGTTTTTGTAGTTTATTAATGATATGATCAAATTATAATATATAAGTGTATAAAGATGAGATAGACACCTCTTTCAATTTCTAATATAGAATTATAATCTATAATTTATGATTTTGTAAGATTGATTCAGATCTATATCTATTTTTAATAATATTATATATGACTTATATGCTTCTATTTAAAGAGAGTTTGAAAATTAGGAAATAATATCTACACTTACTGCAGTTTACAGGCAAAAAGATCTAGGAGGAAACAAAACTTCCTCTAATTATTTGTGTTTCATACAATAAAGTCTATATATAACTTTATCCAGAATGCCTTAAAATAAGTGCATTTTTTTGTCAATTAAGCCTCTCACTTCTTATTCTCGCTCTTTAATATACTCAATTTCTCGACATGTAACTTTATGACTTATCCCCGAAGCTGATCATCCAAAAGAAGTCTGTTTAGGGATGCAAGAATTATACTCCAGCCATATGACCAAAGTTCGGCTGGATTATATATTGCAACAAAAAGTTGCTTCATTTCTTCAACCAAATCCAGTATAGCAACATGACCAAAACTGTTCAAAATCGAATATCTATGGCAAACACAACGCCTCTGAATATAGCAGGGAAAGAATTGACCCGGATCTGATTCTGAGCTCAATTGTTTGATCAAACTGATGATTCCCGTACTTTTGGAGAACAATGGTTTTTTACTCTAAACTGTCATTACTGTAAGAGAAACATAAATTAATCATTCAAAACAACATATCATATTTCTAATGGTTTATGTCATCTGTCAGACAAAGTTAAGATCTATCATGTCTATGTTGGCTACAAAGGAATTATATTCTAGAGAAAGAATATTAATAAATGTTTCGGTTTTGGTTAAATTATTACAGGCCCTAGAAACAAAGTACGAGGAAATGACTGGACTCCCAAGCCCTGAAAAGATAGAGAACAGAAAGAAGAGAAAGGCCGCTGTTGGTTTTGGGAAATGATTATCTTCAAGGTCTTCTTTACACGTTGATAAATTTTATTTTTCTCATCCACATTGATATTCAAAAAATTTATTTTTCTCATCCACTTTGATAAACAATGAATTCATTACATACCATACATTTCTAGTTTGAATTCCTTCATAAAAGGATGAACCATAGATTACAGGTACTACATGTGTATATATATATATAACTCAGTGGCTCTAATTATCATTATACATAACGAGTTTTCTCAGGGTGGACTTCCTTGACTAGAATTTTTTATGCATGCTGATTAGAAGGCATCTCTATTATAACAATGTCAATGTCAACTTCAGTTGTTCATGATTCCCTGAAGGAGAGAACTGTTTTGAAGAGCTATTTCCTATTGATTTATTGGTCTCAATTCTTTTAATTGTGGTTCTAAACATTTATCTCTAGTGGTGATTGAGGAGTTTATTTTATTTTTCTGTAGGCATTTACTGTGTATTATATTAGGATTCATTACCTGAAATCAGCAGCTCATGGAATGGAAGAAAACCTTTCCTTATATGCTTTGCTCTCAATGTCCCAAAATTATTGTATTTATCCTTAATACCTGTCCACTGTGTACTTGTTTGGGGTCTTACTCCCTGGATTTTTCAATTCTTATATTATATTATATTATAATATATATATATATATATATTAATTTAAATATTTAAATTATATTATTTAAATTTCTATTTATTTTTAACAAAATATTATACTCTTTTATAGTTTTTATCATAAAAATAATTGTATTTTTAATCAATACAAGTATCATTTACTTTACTTTCTAATTGTTTTTATTTTATAATGTTATTGCTATTATTTAAAGTTATAAATAATTTTAATTTATAATCAAATAACTTTATTAACATTTTAAAATTAAATTAAGAATTAAACATTATTTATTCAACTTATAGTTAATAAAATTTACAAACATTACAATTGAAAACTTAATTTTTTTTTATCAAATATTTTATCTTCGTATCACTTTTTTCTATATTTTTTTATTTTTCTTGTATATATTTGTTTATGAGATTGTGAATTTCTAGCACAAGTTGAATCCCGTGTATTACGTAAATATTTGAAAAGCAGATTAGATATACAATGTTTTACTATAATTTATTTAGAGTTGCAATCTTTACTAAAATACAATATATCTCTTCTATTTTTTGTATCTTTATTAAAACAAATTAGTTTAATGGTTTTTTATTCCTATTGTCTTTAAAAAAAAATTAATGAGTAATATAATCTATTCTAATTTAGTTGATTTTTAAAGTGTAATAAGATTTTTTTTTAAATACCAATTTCATAATAAATTCACGAAGTACATGTAAAATTGGTAGTTTTTATTTGTAATTTTTGATCTCAAAAAGGGTAATATTTTTTACAGAAATATATTAATATATATTCTTTGATTATGTTAAAATGTTGAAGGTTTGTTTCCTCTTCTTCTTGCCATTGAAATAATCTTCCTTCATCTTTTCCTTTTTCATGTTGTCTTTGTAAAAGATGTTGCTTTTGTAATTTAAAGTGTAATATTATTAACATAATTTTTCAAATTTAAATTTAAAAGGATACTCAATCTAAGGAAAGAAATAATTTTCTTCTCTATTTTTTTTTATTGTCTTTTTTCAGATTTCTCTCATATTTTTACAATAAAATCTCTATTCCAAGAATATAACTTTATTGAGGTCTGTGAGAGCTTGTTGACATAATAAACACGAGCAAGGTCAGTATAATAAATAAGAAAAATCAAGAGACAAAAAAAATATCTCAAAGACGATAAATTTGAAATATCAAGAAAAAATAAAATACATTAGAACAAATGAATTCAAAATAAAAATAGAAATAATAAAACACGACACACAAAACAAATTAAAGAAAATCAAAATAAATAAATTTAATTATATTTAGTCTTTGAAACTTAGGATAATTCATTTTTTAATCTTTAAATTTAATAAAATATTATTTTAATTTCTTAAATATTAAATTTAAATAATTAAAAAAAATTAAAATTTTATTTAGTACTTCAAATTTGATGTTTATAGATTAAAATTATGTTTTTTTTTTCAAATTTAAAGATTAGAATAAATATTTTTAAATCTAAAGATCAAAATCAAAACCATGAACTTAAAAATATAATTAAATGAACAAAATAACTTTAATCAAACCAAATTAATTCAAACAAGATAAATCAAATTAAAAAATTAAAAAAATAATAATAATTTAACTAAATTTTTAATCGACATAATATAAGTATTTAGTTTTATTCTATTATTTGAGTTTTCATTCTTCTTAATTTTTTTTTACCTCTAACACTGATAATATCACCACGATTTCACCGTAAATTGTAAAAACAAAAAATATAATTAAGTTAATAAAAATATTTAAATCAAACCAAATTAATTTGAACAAGATAAATTGAATTAAAAAAATATATCAAATTAAATAAATTAAAAGATATAAAAAATATTTAATTAAGTTTATAGTTTGATTATAAGTATTTTATTTTATTTTTTTATCTTTCTTAATTTTTTTTCTAATATTTATGTTTAACTTTTTTTTCATTAACTTCGATAACATCATCATATTATAATGATGTCATTAGATGCAATATTAGAAAAATATCAATTCAACAATAATATCAAAAGAAAATATCATGTTAATAAATGATCTTATGAGATATTAAAATTAAAAAAATATATATTTATAAAAACTAAAAAAAATATCTTATTTATAGCAACTAATTTTTTTTTAATTTGATAAATTTAATATGTATTTACTTAGAAAAATTATATTCAAAATGATTAACTTATTTCATCATGATAATAATTTATTTTTTCTTCACAAAATAGAAGAAGAGTATTATGTTTGAGATTGTATGTAAATTTGTGGGGACAAATCTCGTATTTTATATATAGTTTTAGTGAATTTGAACTACATTTATCTACTTTCTAATATGATTATTGAATTTATCATACTACTTATTATTTTAATCACTATTAATACTTATCTTCGTTGTAAAGGAATAAATATATAAACAATAATAAAATTTATATTAGAAAAATTTGATGAACCAGATGAAACGAAAATTTCTAATCTTAAGATATGAGATTCTTGATATAAAAAATATATTAAAATTTTTTATTTGTATAGGAATATAATTAAAATAAAATAGATAAATAATTATAAATTAATTGTATAAGGTTAAATTAAATTTAAAATTTATTTCTATTAATTTTTAATTATAAAAAAATTTAAAGTTTTACTATCAGATAAATATTTTTAATACATATTTTAGACCTTATATTTATTTTCAAAGATAAAATCCTTTTATTTTCAAAACTTATTACTGATATATACAAAATAAAAAATTGCATAATTTAATTTTGATTTTAATATTTTTTATATAACTTTATTTGTTGCATGAGCTTTTTGAGATTGTTAATTTATCTATTTTCATATTTCTTCTTAGAATTTATGAAGACTGTATTTGTAAAAATAAAGAAAAGTGGTTAAATTAAGGACCAACAAAAGACATGTTTTAAATAGAAAAGATTGGAATAAAATAAATCTTCTCTATTATGTATAAATTTATTGTGTAAAGTCAAATAAATATAGCAAGATAAATAAATTACATTATTTTATAAATCGATTAATAAAGTATATTAAATATCATTTAGTGTAATATGATAATCTTCTTTATCTCATCAAAACTTAGATAATATCTTTTGAAAGAAGAAGATGCTTAATATGATTTAATAAGTAAGTTTTGTATATATTTATTTATGATAACAAAACATATACACAAATATATAAATTATTATTTAAAACAAAGCTTTATCATAAAGTGTTTTATCAATCTTAACTTTAATATTTATTTATTTTAAGATGTTTTATTTTATAATAAATTTTATTTAATTTATAAAATTTAGGAATTAGAAAAGTTCATTATTTAAAGAATAGAATAGGAAAGTATTTAATAAAAAAATGATTGTTAAAAATAATTTATTAAAATTAGATTAGTCTCACTAATTAAAATGAATTAATATAAAATTTGTATGTCTTTTTTTAATATATTTTTTTTCAAAAGTTCCTTAACTTTTAAAATAAAATAAAAAATTAGATTATATAATTTAACTTCTCTTCTTATTTATTTTTTTCACTTAAAGAAAACCTTTTATTCACACATACAAACTAAGTATAGAATACATATCAATTTCTCGTCCGCCCAAAAAACCTAAGCGATGTCAAAATCGATTCCCAACCTCATTCAAATGAAAATTCAAACCTTGTTTAAACTCCAAAATAATAAAAAATAAAATTAAAGAAATCATCTAAAAAATCTTACCTCATTTCTCTTTCAAAAATTTCTAACACAATCTTCCACCTCTCCATTTTAAAATTTCTGTAGATTAAATATTTATAAAACAAATAAATTTATTCTAATATAATTATAAGAAGTTTGTACTATATAAGTTAATATTCATATATTTCTTTTTTTTTAATCTTTCTACCTATATTTTGAAGGATCAAGATATATATTTTCCATTTGTTGTAACACAAGGCTTTGTGTCTACTCTCTTAGTGTTTATCAAGCACCAAACTTTGTGAGTCACTTTTATGAAATAATAATAATCTTCTCACCTTTTCCTCGAATTACTTATACAAAACAATAATAACCTTCTCATCAACTTATTTTGCAAAACAATTGCTAATTTTTTTAAAAATAAAATTAACTTTGTCCTATTTATCTGATGGAATGAGATGTAAATTTTACTATCCTATTAAGCAAAGATATAAAAAATAATTAAAAGTTTAGTGGTGTGTGCAACTCACATGAGTCATTTTTTACCAGTTTTATTAATTTTATTTTGTATTGGTCTATTATGGAGGTTACTTGTTAGTGAGAGATATATGTATATATAAAATAAACCAATTTAAGTTTTTTCTTTCTCTATTATTATATTTTTAGTGTATATTCAATTTTATATTGGATCAAGTTAAAGTGTATTTATGGTTTACATCCAAATTAAAATCATCTTAAATAATTCTTATTTTTTCATATCCAAACACAGTCATGGGTAACATTGGATCTAAATTAAAAATAAAAATAAAATTATTACAATAAAAAATCCTAATTAAATTTTATGACACTCAAAAAATAAGTTTGTAAATCAAGTATTTAATTGATTTTAACTTGCAAATGATTTTCCCGTATCATTGTGAAAATTTAAATATCATATGAACAACAATAAATACAAAAAGAATTACATTTATGTTTAAAATCTGTTACATAAAATTAATTTAAAATACAGTGATAGTGTAATATTTTTTTTAAACTATTACCTTATCATAGAATTAAATATAATTGAATACTATTAATTTTTGTAATAATTACTTTAAAAATACATAGAAGGTTTTAATTAGATAAAAATATTTCAGAATCCTGATGTCATGCATCACCTCATTGAGATTTAAGAATACATTATTCATAATCTGAGATAAAATGATGAACATAAAAAAACATGACAATGTTGAGTAGCATAGCTGGATGAGGTTTGCATTGAAGCACGACCGGAACAGAGAACAGAGAACAGAGAACAGAAGATAACAGAGAAGAGAGAAGAGAATAGACACAAAAACCAGTTTTGTGTAACTAGGAACCACAAATACATAGGCACTCTTCTAATTCAACATTTTTCTGCATTAGAGTTTGTCGTATATGTCACTGTGTCTTACTCATCTTAAAGCCTTCTAGCCAATACAGAATAGGGCCCTTTACCTGACCTGACGCGATGTCAGACTTTAAAGCAACAGTGACTTTCTCACTCCTCTCTCTCTCTCTCTCTCTCTTCCCATGTGGCCAACACATCAGTGCGGACGTCGAAACTGCCTCTTAACGAAGTTTAATAAAAGCACTTAATTCCGCTGCGTGCGTGCTGGTCTTCCATGTTCCAATCTAATCCACTCTTTCCACACAAAAGGTCGTAACTCAGTCAAACCTGCAAGAAACGTCTCTGAAACTGAAACTAACACTCACTCCCTCACGCGCTTTTCTTTGAATGCAAGAAATCATTTTTTTTTCTTTTCGTAGTAAACTTAGTTCTTCTCTCTCTATCTCTCTCTCTCTCCCTCACTCTCGCCAAGTGGAGTTTTCTTTTGGACGGGAAAATGTGAGGGACTCATGGCTTATTAGGTAGGTTAAGGGTCTTCTGGGTGAGAAAAAAAAAACGTTTTTTTTTTCATCTGGAGCTCGGTTATGATGATTTTCCTTCTGCTTATATCTTCTTGTCTAGATGGGGTGTTGGTTTTTGTAACTTCTGTTAAGTTCAGTCAATGACTCAATGTCTTTGAGTTTTTTTGAATGTTGGGTGGTAAGTATATTTTGTAGCTTATTTTCTTGGTTCTTGTTAGCAGCCAAACGTTGGGAAGGGCAGCAGCAATTTTCTCTAGCTATAAATAATTAACTGTCCTTTTTGTTCAGAAGCATTTTCTTTAAAAAATTAATACTTATTTGTCTTCCAAATGCTGCTGGGTAATTGTTGTCTAGGTTTGCTCTCTTGCTATAATTAATTTACTTCTTAGTTTTTTGTTTGTTTCAATTTAAGAAACTTATTACCTAGCTTGAAATTAAGATTCACGAGTTATTATCTTGTTTGGTAATCGATCAAAATGTTCATAATGTAAGTACTGATTAGGTTCTCAGGTATCTTCGGTGCATTATGAAGTATGTGCAAGCCCGTGTGGGCCTCCTCTAGTGAATAGTACGAGTCTTGTCATTTCCATTCATTTAACATAGAGACTGGTATTATTGCTGATGATACAAAATGAATGTTGGCATTTTTTTCTTCTGTTGGTCTGGTGCTACATTATTGAATTGTATGTATTGCTGATATGGACTCGGATAATTTACATTTGAATGGAACGTGTTGGGGTACTAACTCTAGCGTACCGTGAGTTTGTGGTGCTTTCTTTGTGCTTAGTGATTGATTATTGATTAGTCTTGAAGATTATGTTGAACATTTTCGTTCTCAAATTTTTCAGATTGTGTTGTTGCTGATCTACAGTGTTGATTTGAAGATTCTAATAAGCTGAAAAGGTCTGATTCTATCCTGGTTCAGCAAATATGGCCTCTGCTATTGGTAAACCGTGTGATGATTCCATGGTTGTTGAAAAGCTCCCTGAGGAGATTAATGAAATGAAGATCAAGGATGAAAAGGTATTGGAGTTTATCTTTTCTGTACACCTTGTGGCTTTGACCTATGCTTCCACTCCTCCTCCCAAATTCTATGTTTTTGGTAGGAAATGGATACTGCAATGGTGGATGGAAATGGAACTGAAACTGGCCGTATTATTGTGACTACTATTGGTGGGCGACAAGGTCAACCCAAACAGGTTAGTTTATTTTGGAAATATAATTGAATTGGATTATTAGATTGGCTTTCTAGTTAATTGAACTGGACTGCTCAAGTGATAGTCATGTATCTCTTAAAATAAGAACGCAAAAGAAAAAATTTTGTGGGAATCCGTGACGGCTCATTGGTTAGACTCAATGTCTTGGTCCAACTGGAGAATGTCTGTTAGAACAAATTCAGAGCAACAATCTTTAAGGAAAAAGGGTCTGAAGATATATCATAGGAGGCAAAATAAGGGGTAAAAGGGTAAGATCTAGCAGGAGGTTATGAGAGTTAGTTAGTTTGGTTTTCCTTATAAATGAGAGTCCTCCTATATGTATAGAGGGGACTTTTAAATATTTTTGTAAAACTGGACAGATTCCAGTGTAAATGAGTAAGTAAGTTCCTTTGGAGGGGGTACTTTTATACCTGGTTCTTGGCTTGTGATGAGTTTTCAGTAATAAAGAGAGGAAATTCAGAATCTTTTTCCCTGTGTATTCTGTTGTTTCTGGTTAGGCTTTAAGATTTTTTTTTTTTTTTACTTAAAAGAGGATCCTAGCAATGTCCTTAAAATATTTTGTTTAGCTTTTTATTCTCACCTACTGTCATTCAGTTTATGAGTTCATATTATTCCTTATTTCAATCTCATTTCTATCATAATGTTTCTCTTGTTATTTGTGTGCCGCAGACTATAAGTTACATGGCAGACCGTATTGTTGGACAAGGCTCATTTGGTATTGTGTTTCAGGTGGCATTTAATTGATAAGTTGCAGTTTAGATTAATTGCTCTAAGATCGCTAATATAAAGTTGATTTCAGTTTATTTGTTTTGCAGGCTAAATGTCTTGAAACTGGAGAAACTGTAGCAATCAAGAAAGTTTTGCAGGATAAAAGATACAAGAACCGTGAATTGCAAACAATGCGCCTTCTTGATCATCCCAATGTTGTATCACTCAAACATTGCTTCTTTTCCACCACAGACAAAGATGAACTCTATCTCAATTTGGTACTTGAATATGTACCTGAGACTGTATATCGTGTGGTGAAGCACTATAGCAAGGCAAATCAGCGGATGCCCCTAATATATGTTAAACTTTATACATATCAGGTTCTTTTCACATTACTTTTGTGATAACATACTTCTGTTAGTTAAATCCCTGTGCTGATTTTTCAAGAAGTGTGTATCATATTGTGAACACTAATCTATAGAAATTATCTGAGGCTATCGTCAATTACTAATTGATGAATTTGAGTAAAAGTCACTAGATATTAACCTGAATTTGGTCGGAAATTGGCCTTATTTTCTGCCATATTCTGTGCAGTTCTTTCTGTTCTTGTTCACTTGAATACTTGAACTATAAATATCTGTTCCAATCAGAGTACTGAATAGCATGCTAAAAATGATGATATACTTGATCAAAAATTCATTCTTACCTGTATAACTAAAACTCAGGTTTACTGCTCTAACAAACTTGTCTCCTGTTTGAACTTTTAATGGGAAATACTACCAGTATAGTATTTATTGTTGATATATCTTAAAATTGAAATTTGAATGAATGCAGTGGACAGATTTAAGATTGTTAGGTTATTGTTTATAAGTTCATAACAATATATATAGGTATATATATAGATATATGTATACACACATATGTATGTATGTATGTGTGCATACATGCCCACTCTTAAGATCCTTTAATTTTATGAATTATTATTGTTATTGTTGCTATTATTATTTATCACTGTTTTCTATTTAATATAAAAATGGTACTTCCTTTGAATATGTTGTTTCCTACTTCATTAGGATTTAGAACTATATATATAGTCGATAGATGCTTATTTTCTACATAATAAAATTAATACAATAAGGCTTTTTGTTTGAAGATGGAATTTACCCCCTCATAGTGGTCAGCCTGTGGAACCATATGGTGGTTATACAACAGCTCGCCAATTTTTAATTTAGGTTTGATGTTAGGTTATAAAATTGAAGGAAAAGGATTAGAAAATGTAGAACAAAATTTCTCTGGGGTTGAGTTTAGCCATGGGTTCCTTTGGCGTAAGACCTTAGGACTGATTATATTCACTGAAAATGAAAAGCAGTTCACTGGATACCTGAAAACTGCTGTAGTATAAGTGTCTTGAGATTCATCTGTGTTAAGTGGAAGATTTTTTATGGTCATTGTTGTCAATTGTGATGTATTCCTTTGTTCTTTGATAGATTTGTAGAGCCTTGGCTTATATTCATGGATGTGTTGGAGTGTGCCACAGGGACATTAAGCCACAGAATCTACTGGTTGGTATCGCTTCAGAAAATTTGTATATTCTTAGTTAGGTGATTTGTTATCAATTAAGTCTTTTGCGCAGGTTAATCCTCACACACATCAAGTCAAACTTTGTGATTTTGGAAGTGCAAAAGTTCTGGTAATGTTCCACTTCTGTCTAATGTCTAGTGAAGGTTATTGGCATCTATTAAGATTGATTATTTTGTGTTTCATGTTGCATGTTCTTGCATCCATAAAATTTTCATATTTTATTTTGTTGGGCATTTATACGACATAACCAAATGGCTGATATTTGGCACATTCCGGTCACTTAGTAGATAAAATGGCAGGGTGTAGGTTTCCTGGACCAGTTTTTTTGTGTCGTTGCATATCTGATTTGCTGTAAATGTTTAGTGTTTAGTCATTTAGGTTGATGGCAATTCTAAAAATCTAGATAGCTTTCATGGTAACCGTATTGTGAACTTCAGATCCTTATCTATGCATAATTGTCTCCCTACATAAAACATGACTTCCTCGCAGACACAAGTGTCATAATTTTCTCAAGAACAATCTTGGACATTCCACCTCCCAATTTTCAATTGGGCTTAGGTTAGATTTATAATGCATCAATTCTGCCCCTTATTGTTGTCAGAACCCTTTTCCCACCCCCTGCGTATTTCCCCATATAAAAGATCTAAAATGAATGTAGTGGGTAGAGAAGAAAGCGCTCTTAATATTTTTTCCATCACTTATTATGTTTGCAATTCTTTTGATGAAGTGCTGATTATTTTCTTAGCCTTTTAACAATATATATTTGCTTTCCAATTATTTTGGAGTAGGTCAAGGGTGAACCTAACATATCATATATCTGCTCTCGATACTATCGAGCTCCTGAACTCATATTTGGGGCAACTGAGTATACTACTGCAATTGATATGTGGTCTGTTGGTTGTGTACTTGCTGAGCTGCTCCTGGGGCAGGTTTGCAAACAAAACTCATTCATTAATTTTCTTCCTATTTCCTTTTGCAATTTTGAAAGGGTCAATATCATGGTGCTTACAAGTCCTCTTCACTGTTGGCCATATGTAATATGTAGCCTCTGTTTCCAGGAGAAAGTGGAGTTGATCAACTTGTTGAAATTATCAAGGTAAAATTGTTTGCTTTTGCCTTTTTTACCTGACCTAGAATATGATGATACCTTAACGATTTAAAAATTATATACAAGCATTTATTTTATTAGCTTCTCTAAATTGTGAATTATTGTTTTATGTTTTAGGTACTGGGGACTCCAACTCGGGAGGAAATAAAATGCATGAATCCAAATTACACAGAATTTAAGTTCCCTCAAATCAAAGCACACCCCTGGCATAAAGTGAGTTCCATGACTTGCAGACTAACCAATTGCATTAGTAATGTAATGCTGTATGCATTGATCTGGCAATTTTTTCTAAGTAGATATTCCATAAGCGTATGCCCCCAGAAGCAGTAGATCTTGTTTCAAGGCTTCTCCAGTATTCTCCAAATTTACGAAGTTCTGCTGTGAGTGTTTATGTTATTCCTGGAAGATTATATATAAAATATTTAAAATTTGTTGACTTATTTGTAGTACATGACTCATTTCACAATTCAATTATGATTGATAAATCATTTCATTTTAAATTTCTGGCAGTTGGATGCTTGTGTCCACCCATTTTTTGATGAACTACGCGACCCTAATACCCGTCTCCCTAATGGGCGCCCTATGCCACCCCTCTTTAATTTCAAACCTCAAGGTAGTCTGCTTTCTATTTACTCTTAATTCTGGTTTAAGGGCCATAAAGCAACTTTCTGATACCTTGTCTTTTGAAAAATGACGCATCAATTAGAGCTGAAGGGAGTGACTTTGGAGCTGCTATGCAAACTTGTTCCAGAACATGCTCGGAAACAGTGTCCATCTCTTAATTTCTAAACTGCTAACATAACCCTTGAGTCTGGATTACTATTATGTGGACCTTCTGTGATGTTTTGTCATGCTTGTGATGCATGTTTTCTTTATAAATCGAGAAGGCATTGCATATTTTATCTTTACAATCAGATACTTGGCTGACTATATTGCATTTGCTTCTTATCATTCCCTGTTGTCCATGAAGACATTTGCTGTTACTATATGTATCGTTTGTGGTCTTTGATCGTGCACTTGCACTATTAGTTGGTTCAGAAAAGTTATGTGGATTTGAGATCAGATATGATCAGCTTTAGTGATGGTTGTTCAGAGAAGGACATCTCCTGCACCATATATGCTTTCTGAAAAGAGAATGTTTAGTTCAAATGGAGCAGTCACTGGAAGTATTTTACATCTACTTCATCCCATTTTACATCTATTTCTCCATTACATAATTTGCTATGTCTATAGTTTTCTCTCTTATTTCCATCTACATATTAAAAAAATAAATAAATAGGGTGTATGTATATCATTACTTTTATTGGAAATAATAAGGAATGGGTCAGAGAATTTGTGCAGTGTGGGGCATTTTGAAAATAATTTGATGTAAAGTGCGATTTAGGAAGAATATATAGATTTGAGGGGAAAAAAAAAATTATCCTTATATGATAGATGAGAGGATTTAATAGTAATAGTTGGATGTTATTTTATGGGTTTCTCTAAATCCACCCACATCCCAACTTAGTTCAAGCTCTTGCCTCTTCTGGTAAAACGGGTTAGTAAGTCATGACAATGTGGCAGAGTGATAAGGTTGTTATTTGAAAGAAAAAGAAAATTGAAGAACATGTTATAAGAATATCGAAGATAGAAAGGAACTTGAATTCTTTATTGAATCAAGAATAGTGAAGAAGGATTGAAGGAAGAGTTTCTATATTACAATATGATAACTAACCTATTAACTTTGTAATGAAATTATTTATAGAAGTAAAAAAATGAGAGTTATAGTTATCTAACACATAAATTATCTTTAACATTCTCCCCTCTTAATCTTATTCTTGATCTTAAGAATGAAAAAAATAGAAATTTCCTACAAAAATTATAGTAAAACACCCATGTAGCTTCTATAAATGGCAATGGGGAGAGTACTGGTAGAAGTTATTCCTTGCTTATCTTATTTATCAAAATTTGTCCTATTATCTTCTTGAAAAATGTTTGTAGGTAATTTCATACATGTGGATATTCATGATATTATTTTTTAAAATTTTAAATAAAATTATCCTTCAAAATATAAATTTAAATAACTTTATTATTTTAAAGTATAATTCAAATGAAATTATATCATAAAATATTAATAAAAATTAAATTAAATTTTATAAAATATAAATTTTAGAAATTATATTTTTAAGTTTTGATGTTTTCAAATTTTCATGAACTAATATTTTAATTATTGTTCCTGTCAAGAGGTTAATTATAAGACTGATAACAATAAGAGATTTCCACACTAACTTTTTCTTCTTAATCACTGTTAACTTCTTCTTCTCATCCCTTCGCCTGCTGTGAGTCTCTCGTTTGGACGTTGAGAACCTCTCCTCCACCGAATGGGAGTGTACCTGTTGATTACACTTCGACGCTCAAGTCAGTGAATATTCAGATATAGAATATACTTTACAGTAAAATTATTCAATTCATCCTATCTTATCTCATCATTTATTACCTATTTATAGTCTCGTAAATTGGGTCAAAGCATTGGGCTTGGATTAAGAGTTAACCTTCTTGACCTAATCACATGATCTTGTCTAATTGGTATGATTAGGTCAAGTTTGAGATTGGTTGTGAGGCGCAAGGATTAATCCGGGTGATTCACGGAATAATCCGGGTGATTCACGGAATAATCTTGGAGCTTTTCGGATTATTAATAGTAAATGTTTAAATTATTCCTAATTAAGGTAGCTTAGGGATAACCGAGAGGTTACCAAATACCCTATCCGTACACTAGCCTCCCAAGTCTCGAATGATTGATCAGGCCAAGAATTTCTCGGGAGTTTGAGGGCTGGAGGGAGATGAAGAGATTTTGAAAAGAAAGTGTCTTCTCAACCTATATTTTGATGGAACTGGAAGGTGGTTACTTTGTAACTGAATAAGTTGCTGGGAAGTTGAGGAGTCATTACTCGTGATTCATTGTGCATAGGGCTCGAGGCAATCAGTAATGTTGGTTGAGTGGTTTTCAAGTTTGAGAGAGGGAAAAGATGCTTCCAAAAGCCTTGAAGACATTTCATCTTCCCTCCTCCTGAGTTCTATAAATAAGTGGTGGGGTAGAGCGAGTGTCATACACTCTTACTTTCTCTTTCAGTTCAAGTCTTCTATAATCATTTGGTATGTCTTCTTTCTCTTCTTCTTCTTCTTTCGAGAACGTGTCGGCATCGTTTGGGAGGGAGGGTGTCCGAGAGGATCCTTCATCTTCCGAGAGCGTTTCGGGGGCTTCTCTGGGGGTTGGCCTTACCCAGGAGGATACTGTCCCCACTAGCACAGTTCGTGAGGCTCCTGCGGGGGATGCAGCGAATCTTCTATCCGAGGATGAGTGGCTTTGTCTTGATCGTCCCAAGAAGAGTGGGTATGAGTGGGTTGCTCCAGGTGTTACTGAATATTTTTCTAGGTTTAGTAGTGGAAGGAGTATTCGTGAGTTTTTGGAGGACCAAACAATATTGGCTGATAGCTTTGATGATGGTACCATCGTGGTACGTCGTTGTGGGCCAGCAGAACATGTTTGTCATGGCTGGGAGGGTTCCAAAGAGGATTTCTTTTACATGTATTCGTGTTTGTTTTTGGATTTGCATGTCCGAGTCCTTTTCGATGATTTCACTATTGGCGTTCTTCGTGTTTTGAACGTGGCGCCTACTCAGCTTCATCCAAACAGTTGGGCTGCCCTCCAAGCCTTTCAGGTATTATGTGAATTATTTTCAATAATACAAACCCCTCTTGTGTTTTTACATCACTTCAGCTCCCAGGTAACTAGGGACATTAGTTGGGTGTCCCTAATAGGTCAACCTTCCTGCCTTCTTTTCAAGCCTTACACGACTTCTTTTAAAAATTTCAAGGGTGGTTTTTTTAAGATCATCATCGAAGACGATGGTGTTCCTCTCGTCTTTCGTGATAATAAACCTAGATTTCTTCTTTATTGGATTAGGGACCCTCTTAGATATAACTCCTGGCCGCGTACTCAAATGTCTAAGTATGACTGGAAGGTGCTTGAACTTTTTGACATGCTCCCTTGCAAACTGTCAACATGTCGTTTCTTGGGAGACTTCATTTCACCAAACGGTCCTATTGATCTTGATGGTGAGTGACATTTCATGATTCTGCTTTTGGTTTAAAGTTTTTAACAATGTTGAATTTTTTGCTTGTTGTTAGGTCTTATGGCTACCGAGATGGATATGACTAAGAGTGCCTTCAAGGCTCTTCGCAAAGAGATGAGGGAAAAAGCTGAGCAGGCTAAGAACTTTGCCGGTACCATTTCGGTAGAAGATTTGGGTGGCCATCGGCCAAATGAAGCGGAGAAAAGAAGGCACAAAAGGAAAGGGGAGGAATCCCGCAAGCAGCATAGGGAAGAACCTTCTCAGAAGAGGGCTCGAGTGCCCATTCACCCGGGAGGTACTTCTTTTGCTCCCTCTCGATTTATTGGTTCTGACTTACAGACCAATAAGAGGGTGACTGTCAACTTGTCCCTGGCCGAGAAGGAATTTTTTGAGACTGCTGACCGGGATGACGTTTGTACTTCCTTCATGGAGCTCCATTCTCGCACCTTTCTTTTAGGTCGTCGCATGATAGTAGAATGGTACAAATTGGATGGAGGTGGGGAGCCCTTGGACTCAGCCCATTTCGATGTTGGGCTGGATGTGTACAAGGGTGAACTGATTTCTATTGATGACATTCCAGAAGGTGAAGAAGAGGCCGAAGGCATTCCGGAAGGTGACGAAGAGGCCGAGAAGAGCGCTACTCCTCCTCCAAATCCTGATGTTGTTTCTTAGCTTATTTTTAGAAGATCTTTTTTGTAGTCCCTTGAGGACCTAGTCCAATCAAATTTTTGTAGCTCTCAGGGAGCATCTGAATAGTTAAATATATATATATATATATATATATATATATATATATATATATATAACCTTGCTTTCCAATGTGCCATTGCTTGTTATTTTTACATTTGCGATACTGTTTGAGTTAAAACATGCAGTATTGTTTATTTAACTGAGAGGAACACCAATAAGTCGGGTAAACCTTGTTTGATCGAGAAGGCCAAGCCAAAAGGGGGCCACTCTCATTAACGAATTAATTGGTTAAGTGAGGCTTTTCTTAGAGAATTAAGTGGCTGCGAGGGATCACTCATTATCGAGTGAAACTTCTTTTTGATTAACGAATAAATAACCGAGAGGGATCACCCATAGTTGAATGAAGTTTCCTCTTAAGAAAAACTAAGTAGCCGAGAAGGGTCACCTATGATTGGGTGAAGCTTCCTTTATTACTTGGGCGAGAGGGATCACTCATGGTTGAGTGAAGTTACAAAGTAACCACCTCCTAGTTCCATCAAAATATACGTTGAGAAGACACTTTCTTTTCAAAATCTCTTCAACTCCCTCCAGCCCTCAAACTCCCGAGAGATTCTCGGCCTAATCAGTCATTCGAGACTTTGGGGGCTAGTGTACGGATAGGGTATCTGGTAACCTCTCAGTTAACCCTAAGCTACTTTAATTAGGAATAATTTAAGCATTTACTGGTAATAATTCGAAAGGCTCCTGGATTATTCCGTGAATCACCCGGATTAATCATTGCGCCTCACGACCAATTTCAAACTTGACCTAATCATACCAATTAGACAGGATCATGTGATTAGGTCAAGAAGGTTAACTCTTAATCCAAGCCCAATGCTTTGGCCCAATTTACGAGACTATAAATAGGTAATAAATGATGAGGTAAGATAGGATGAATTGAATAGTTTTACTGTAGAGTATATTCTATCTCTCAATATTCACTAACTTGAGCGTCAGAGTGTAATCAACAGGTACACTCCCATTCGGTAGAGGAGAGGTTCTCGGCGTCCAGACGAGAGGCTCACAGTAGGCGAAGGAGTGAGAAGGAGAAGTTAATAGTGATTAAGAAGGGAAAGTTAGCGTGAAGATCTCTTATTGTTGTCGGTCCTATAGTTAATCTCTTGGCACGAACAATTATAATTATATTTAAATAGTAATTATAAATTGATAAAAGTAAATAATACTGAATATATATTTGTCTAATTCATTATATACTTTGAAGATGATTCAATCTTTAACAAGTCAACTATTTGGTGTTTAGAAATTATAGAAAATGCTCAATTATATATTTTTAAAAGTTGAAGGACTAAATTGATCTCTCTAAAATAAGAATAAAAATTAATTTTTCAAACAAATATAAGGATGAAAATCATATTTAACCCTTCTTTATTCATGCACCTTAACTATTAGCGAACTTATATCAGAAGTTGTAGAGAATGTTTATTATCTAGAAAGAAAAAATATTTAGTTTTTCAAAAAACATTCAAGCATTAACGCAATTGAAAAGTATTTGACCTTCTTAGATAAAGCAAAAAAGATCACAACGTATGTAACAACTAGCATTCCAAGATACTTATATAAAGGACTCGATTCGAATTGAATATAAGAAGAATACAAAATTATCTTGACACAACAACAAATTTTCAGCGTACAATAGATTGGTATTTGGAGAACGTATATAAAATTATGCTTCTTACTGAAGAGTAAATATTCTCTACAATTCTTGAAATACACTTGATAGTGATTGAAGTGCGTGTATAAGAAAAGTTGACTTTGAAAGATCTAAAATCATCTTTGAAAGGTGAGAAAGATTAGATGACCTATAATATATGTGCGTCTAATAATTATGATATTAACAAATAACTACAAGACGCTCTATACAAATAACACTCTTATACATGCCTTATATATAACATTGTAGTTAAAACTCATAAGACGTTACTTAATTCAAAACTTATATTTATTTGTTTATATCAAAACTTGAATTTATGACTAATTTGAACTTAATATGATCATTAGATTATCTTAATCTTAAAAATCTCTCTTTTATTTTGATAAATAAAACAAATTTTATGCAAAAAATAATAATATATGATAGTCTATAATAAAGATATTCAAAACAATATAAGTCAGATAATCACAAATTGAATCACAATATGATGGAAGGAAACTTATAGTAAGAAACACATTATCGATATAAAAAAAGATAAATGTACAATTTTGACTTATCCATGTTCTCATTTATGTAGGGAAGGGACAACTTCCTCTGTTTGTACCTCTCCATGGCCCAAATGTTCATATAGGGAACGTTCTCTTTAGGGGGCAAGTCTATTCTTAGGTGTATCTGCTTGATGTTGACAAATAAGAAGTTATAAGATGATTATGCCTTCAACGAGAATATCTTCTTAAACAGATGGGGACAACCTAAAGGTTACAATTCATGAAATGCATGTTTAAGGAGGCCATGACATGGAGAATACAAAAGGTTAAGAATTGTGGCAATAAGTTACCTATTAAGTTGCCTTTGGGCTTCGACCCATCTGAACTCAACATCTTGAATCTCCTATGTAAACGATTTTATAAACTGTGTCTTATACACTTTATACAAATTAATCATTCTTTTATAAAGTTTATGCCAAGTAATTTTCTCAAATATCTTAGAAAATATAAATAAAAATTATAATATTTTCTCACAATAAGATAACTTTTCATAGAATAATATTTTGAAAACGAATTTCACAAAAATGTAGTTGTGTATCACTTTTAACTTAAGAACTCAAATAGTTTAAAAGTAAGAATTAAGAATAATAGAGCTTAATTGATCCAAAGATTATTTCAATTAATTCTCATTATGCATATTGAAGTGTATCTATTTATAAAGGTCTCGAAAATCTAATTATGAAAAAAAAAGATAGCCTTTTTGCTTTATTTGATAGTGTTAGATGCTCTTTAATACTTTTAGCTTGTAGTGCGTTGGTGCTTTAAACTACAATAGACAAAATAATTTCTTTCCTTTCTTAAGAACAAACATTTTCTACAATATCTGAGATATGATTTTTAGCTATTGAGTTGCAAGAAAAGGGAAAGTTGAGTTGCAAAAGATGATTCATCCTGGACCAATGTGAAAGACAAGAGTTTATTGTCTTAAGTATCTTAGACTACTATAGAACGTTGTTTGATGAGTAGGGCCTTTTACGCGAGCAATAACATGAACATTATATAAGCCTTTAAGCATATTGAAAATTGAATACATATTATACTTTATCAGCATTAATAAATTTAAAACTAGAGTTTATGACTGTCTTATACTTTTAATAAGATCGTTAGACTATCTTAGTCTTGGAATTTTTCCCTTTTTTTATGTTGACAAATAATATTAATTTTAAGCACAAATAATAAATAATAAATTATCAATATATTTACAACAATATATATAGAACAATTAAAACATGATCATAACATACTAAAGAGAAAGATTATAGTAGTACAAGTTGAGTACAAATTGACTCTCTTTAAGTCTTATGCAATGTTCTAAAAAAAAATAAAAGAAAAAAATAATAAAATAAGAATGAATTAATAAAGAAAACTTAAAACATAGATCTTCTTCCCTTATTGTTAAAACAAAAAGGTAGATAAGAAAGTCATCATTGCTTTGGCAGTGGGCAAAAGTGGACAAGGTGGAGGAGACATGCTTAGTAGGAGTAGGGGTAGGAGATGATAGAGATCACTTGGAATGTCTAATGGATTCTGGATATGTAGAAGCTTAGTGGGAGCAACTATAGGTGGAGGCGGTGGGGGTGGTAAGATGGGCAAAGTAGACTTGGTCAAGGATGCTTGAAGCAAACTGACAATGAATAACTTCAAAGACTCTCCAAAATATGTAACGAAAGCTTTCATGTATTTTTGTTGTCGAGATTCAAGGGTGAGGAGAGCTTTGTGTTGATGTTGTTTGCTTTGTTGGATAAGAGCTTGAACATTTTCCATGGATAAAGGAGTAGGGGCGGTGACAACAACCAAGGGAGCATATACGAAATTAAACATTTCAGACACTTGAGACGTTGAAGGATTAGGAATGAAGAGAGTGTGCTCTTGATTTTGTTTATCAATAGTAGTAGGAACATCAATAACAACAATGATTTTCCTCTTCTAGATCAACATCTGCTTGATAAGAGGCTTTAGCTTCACCTTAGGTGTGAGCCAACTTTGACATTAGGACAAGTTTTGACTTCTACCTTAGCTTAGGCCTTAGCTACAACTTCGATGGCTTTCTCAACAAGATAATTCATTTCATATTCAATGAGATAAACATCTATTTCCATTTAGACTAAGTCCAATGATCGCACAAAGAGGGATATCATCTTGTAGAGTGGAATATAAGTAGAAATGGTGTCAGCAAGATGGCGTTTGAAAGAGGAAGGATGCTCCCATTGAGTTGCTACATATCCAAAATCCCATAGACACTCCTAATGGGTCTCTATGTTTTATTGTCTCTACTCTCGTTACGCATGTCCCCTCCACTTCGTCTGCTTTCACCCCAGCTTCCATAGCAATGATGATTATCCTTTCCACCTTTCTATGCAAATAGGGGGAAAAGAGTTATGATTTATGTTTTCGTAATTAATTCATGCTTATTTTATTTATTTTTTTAGAACAATGCATTAGACTTAATAACAGTTAATTCGAAGTTAATTTTTATTGCCACAATTTTCTCTCTATTATGTTGTGATCATGCTTTATATATATATATATATATATATATATATATTTATCTAAATATATTAACCACATTCTGTCTTTTATTTACACTTAAAACTAATGTTATTTATCAATATAAAAAAGGAGAGAATGTTAAGACTAACAATCATATACCCAAGTTTTGATATAAACAAATAAATTCTAGTTTTAAATTAACTAACTTATGTATTCAATTCGTAATATGGTAGATACTAAAAGGCTTTAGAAATGTTCACTTTATTATGTACATAAAAAGCTCTTATTAGACAACAACGCTTTATAGTCTTTTACGACACTATTAGATGCTCATTGTTTATAATAGTTCTATCCTTCACATTACTCTACAATGATTCACCTTTTACAAGTTGATTGTTCTTTTCTATATACCTTAATCGCTACAAATCTTGTCTTAGATATTGTAGAGAATGATTTTTCTTTAGAAAGGAAAGAAACAACTTTATCGAGTGTTGTTCAAGTACCAATGTACTACAAGTCGAAAAACATCTAATGTTGTTAAATAAAACAAAAAGACTACTTCGTTAGTAACAACTAAATTTTTTAGACCTCTATAAATTAGACATATTTCAATTTATATAGAAGAATAAGTGATTGAAATGATCTTTGATACGACTAAACTTCACACTTCTTACTCTTAAGTTGTATGAACTCTTAAGTTTTAAGCGTCTGATAGATGATTACATTTTAGTGTGAGATTCATTTGTTAAATTTTTCTTTGAGAAATTATATTGTTATGAGAAAACATTATAATTCTTATTTATCCTCTTTATGAGAGTTGTTTTCTCTATAACTATTTTATTAAACTTTGTTTGTATAAATAGGAATGTCTTGACCAAATAGTTTTCCTTGCCTTACATGAGCATAGGCAAGACAATTAAAGATTCTTAGATTTTCAAGTTGGAAGAATGTCTTGAGCAAATTTATTTAAGAATCTTCATGTCGAGTGTAGTTAAAGGATATATATTTACCAAATAGGTAACAATAATAGTAGTTTCAACCTAAAGCACCTTTGGAATTCCAAACTTTAGCAGTATAAACCTTGTTTGCTCCATAATAGTTTTATTTAACCTCTCAACTAAGTTATTCTATTGTGGAGTTCCAACTATTGTCGATGTCTTGCTAGTGTTGAACAATTTCGAATAGAGTTCAAGACTATTATTAGTTTTGAACCTTTTCACTATCTTACTTTACTAGTTTGGTTCTCCATTAGACCCTTTCAACTTTTAAAATTCTCAAACTTTTTATCCTTGATCTTTTAAGGATATACCTATAACTTTCTAGAATAATTGTCTACTATAGACAAGAAGTATCTAGCACCAAAGTGTAATGAAGTTGTAAACGGTCATCACAAATTAACATGAACATAGTCTAATGTATCCTTCATCCTCTATTACCTACATTGAATCTAACCTTACAAGTTTTTCCTTGGTTACAATGTTCACAAAATTTCAACTTATCAACTTTGTCACCACCAAATAAGTCTTGCTTCTACAACTCAACCAATATCACTTATATGACCTAACCTTCTATGTCATATCTCAGTCTTAGATAATACTATTTTCCCAACAACAAACGTTAAGGTAGACACTACAACACCTTGCACGACATACAAACTATTCTTCTTTACACATTTCATCACTATAATGGATCATTCTCTTAATACTTTTAGGATTCTTCGCTCTTCTTTTAAACTCACCAAGGGATATTAGATTTCTTTTCAAGTTAGGTACGATCCTAACTTCATTAAGCAGTTTCTCGATTCCATCATGTAGACAAAAATTAATGGTTTCAAATCTAGTAATCTTATAGGACTTAATATCTTCAAGGAGGACAAGACCTCTTTCAATTGTTGTAAACTTTTAGAACCATAAATAGTTTGGTATCATATTAAATGAATATCCGAAATTCATTATCCATTCACAATAGTACTACTAGAAACCATCAAAACCTCTTATGATTCATAACTAACTTCTAATAGAGTTATTTCACCAAACATATGTTTTGTCATTGTTTGATGACTTACTAGGTCCAGAGAACCTATCAAGGTTGTTAGCCTTCACCTGTCACTATGGATAGAATTTCTGATATATCCTTCCTTCTTAAAATGGTAGCACCTCACATGAAATGCACCTTCCTCGACTTTGACTTCCTTCTACTTTTGTTATCATCAGTAGATGTTATTCCCCTTACTACAAGCTTATCACCACTAGATGCCTTAATGTTAAACTTCTCATTCAACTCTTTTGAGCTTATAGTAGCTTGAACCTCTTCAAAAGAGAGAGTCTCTCTTCCATACAACAAAATTTCTTTGAAATGATCATGCATCTTAGGCAATGAACGTAGTAACAATAACGTCTTATCCTCATCATCAAATTGAACATCTCGAGATTTATAATCAACTTGTTGAAATCGTTCAGTTTTTTGCTAACTGCCTTTTCATTACCCATCTTGAATGAATATAACACTTGCTTCAAATATAAAGGATTGACTAGAGATTTGGTTATATACAGACTCTCAAACTTCGACCATAATTTTATTTTGTTCTTATCATTTGAGCTTTATCTCAACACCTTATCACTAAGGCTAAGAACAATTGCACTATGAGTCTTCTCCAAAAATGTTTTCTTGTCCTTCTCCACCATAGATGCATTAAGTTTAGATTCACCTTCTAAATCTTTGAGGAGACCTTGTTGAACTAAAAGAGCATGCATCTTCAATCACCACAATTCAAAATCATTTAAACTATTGAACTTCTCAATCTCATACTTTTTAGAAGTCATGATGATTGATATCCACTTTCACTACCAGTTTTTGTGGATAATTCAAACAAGTTTGCCAATAAAAGCAATCTACAACACAAACTCAATAAAAACGATAACAAAATTATGAAGAAATAATAAAGAGAGATAACACAAAACACACCAAAGATAATGTGATTTGATTGAATATCAATTTATTCCTACAGAAGAATTCATTAAGAGTTAGAGAGAACTTATAAAGATTACAACTCCAAAGTTTATCTCTCATAAATTGTACACAATTTTGCACTCAACAACTCTTACAAAGAGTTACTACAAGATTTTTATTTATTGGCCAAACAAATCTAACTAATTCTAATGATGTGTAATGAACATAGAGACACATGAATAATGTCACTCGAGAATACATAGACAATGTCACTCCTTTAATAATATGCTAATACATGAGAGAAAACAATATCTAATAAGAAATATTTCTTCAAATGAAAAATACTCTAAATAAAGTTATCAGACTCATTTAACAAAATGCTAAATAAAAAAAAAAATTTAAACACAATTTTTCTCAACCAAATTTCACACAACTTCAACCTTAACTTGTACCATTACTTGCGGCTCAACCTCAACATTTTCCATAAACCCTAAATCTTTTGTTCCATCAATACCATGTTTACTATCATCATTAGGAAAAAGTCCCACTAAGTCTTTTTTTAAAGATATCCAAGTTGTAGAGCCTATTCCCTCGAAAACTATTCTAATCGAGCCATCATGAACAACCAACCACCCCACCATTTGTTCCACAACATTGATGTCATGCTTCTACTCCTTCCTTTTCGTCATAACAAAAGGGAGAAAAGTGCATAGTTTATATATATATATCTACAAGAATAAATTTATTTACCCATAAAATATTTTTCACAGACTTTTTTTGTGGAAAAAAAGTTAATTACCCATTGAATATTTCCTACAGATTTATTTTTATGGAAATTTTTCATAGATTTATTTTTGGGAAATTTTTTATAAATTTATTTATGAAAAAAAATTTATTGATTTGTTTGTCGGAAATTTCTCACGGATTTGTTTGTGGGAATTTCCCATAAATTTTTTGTGGGAAATAATTCCTACTAACCTTTTACCTACAAATTTATTAGTGGTGGGAAATTTGTGGTATATTAGTGGAAAAAATTGTATTTTCTACTAATTTTAAGTATTATCCACAAATTTCATTCCATGAAAAATAGAATTTTTTTTGTAATATATATATATATATATTCTTCTATAAGAAATTTTCTTATTTCATTTATTTACTTTTTCATATGATTCATGAAGAGTGTTATTAATTTTATAAAATATGTAAGCATCTTATTATAAATTTTCTTATCTTTCTCTTTGTATAAATTTTTTATTCTAATAATTTGATAATAATTTCATGGTCTGATGATTTTCTTTGTTACATAATTATCTATACATAACTTTGATAATATCTTTGATACAGTGACGTTTAAGATATTCCTTTTAATTTTAATACATCAAATAACTATTTGCTAAATAATTCATTTAGTATGTATAAAATTATAGATTCTAATTTTAGTAATATATATTCTTGAAAATTATGATTGGTTGTTGTAAAACAAATAAAAATAAATGACTTTTAAGAATTTTAAATCTTAAAGTTCATAATTTAGCATAGTAATTGTTTCTCCCTTTTTTAATATTTTATTATATATATATATAATATTAATGGTATAAAATAATTAATTATGACTGGTCAATTTGTTAAAGTTGACTGTAATATCATCGGGAAAGTGATCATTGGTTGGATAAAATTAAATAAAATATAAATATTTCAAGTCTTGAAGTAAATGATTCATTAGGGTAATTTTTTCTCATTTTTAAATAGTTTATAATAAATGCGTAGATTTTAATGGTATAAAGTAATTTGTTAAAGTGAAAATGATCAGTGTATTTATTAGAGTCAATCAAGTAGTAAAGATTTTATTTAATGGTATAAAATAATTAATTAATTATATTAACTATGATAGGGTAATTTGTTAAAGTTGACCGTAATATCATTGACAAAACGATCATCGGTTGTGGTAATATAAAATATAAATATTTCAAGTCTTGAAATAAATGATTCATTAAGGTAATTTGTTCTCATTTTTAAATGTTTTATAATAAATAAGTAGATTCTAATGGTATAAAATAATTTGTTAAAGTGAAAATGATTAGTATATTTATTAGAGTCAATCAAGTAGTAGAGATTGTATAAAATAATTAATTAATTATATTAAACTATGATAGGGTAATTTGTTAAAGTTGACCGTAATATCGTTAACAAAACGATCATCTGTTGTGATAAAACAAAATAAAATATAAATATTTCAAGTCTTGAGGTAATATGATTCATTTGGGTAATTTTTTATCATTTTAAAATATTTTATAATAAATATGTAGATTTTAATGGTATAAAGTAATTTGTTAAAGTAAAAATGATCAGTATATAGAGTCAATCAAGTAGTAGAGATTTTATTTAACGGTATAAAATAATTAATTAATTATATTAACTATGATAGGGTAATTTGTTAAAATTGACCGTAATATCGTTGACAAAATGATCATCAATTGTGGTAAAACTAAATAAAATATAAATATTTCAAGTCTTGAAGTTAATTATTTATTAGGATAATTTTCTCTCATTTTAAATATTTTATAATAAATATGTAGTTTTTAATTGTATAAAGTAATTTGTTAAAGTAAAAATGATTAGTATATTTATTAGAGTCAATCAAGTAGTAGAGATTGTATAAAATAATTAATTAATTATATTAATTATGATAGGGTCATTTGTTAAAGTTGACCGCAATATCGTTGACAAAACAATCATTTGTTGTGATAAAACAAAATAAAATATAAATATTTCAAGTTTTGAGGTAAATGATTCATTAGGGTAATTTTTTCTCATTTTAAAATATTTTATAATAAATATGTAGATTTTAATGGTATAAAGTAATTTGTTAAAGTAAAAATGATCAGTATATTTATTAGAGTCAATCAAGTAGTAGAGATTTTATTTAACGGTATAAAATAATTAATTAATTATATTAACTATGATAAGGTAATTTGTTAAAGTTGACCGTAATATCGTTAACAAAATGATCATCAATTGTGGTAAAACTAAATAAAATATAAATATTTCAAGTCTTGAAGTTAATTATTTTTATGGTAATTTTCTCTCATTTTTAAATATTTTATAATAAATATGTAGATTTTAATTGTATAAAGTAATTTGTTAAAGTAAAAGTGATTAGTATATTTATTAGAGTCAATCAAGTAGTAGAGATTGTATAGAATAATTAATTAATTATATTAACTATGATAGGGTCATTTGTTAAAGTTGACCGCAATACCGTTGACAAAACAATCATTTGTTGTTATAAAACAAAATAAAATATAAATATTTCAAGTTTTGAGGTAAATGATTCATTAGGGTAATTTTTTCTCATTTTAAAATATTTTATATTAAATATGTAGATTTTAATGGTATAAAGTAATTTGTTAAAGTAAAAATGATCAGTATATTTATTAGAGTCAATCAAGTAGTAGAGATTTTATTTAACGGTATAAAATAATTAATTAATTATATTAACTATGATAGGGTAATTTGTTAAAGTTGACCGTAATATCGTTGACAAAATGATCATCGATTGTGGTAAAACTAAATAAAATATAAATATTTCAAGTCTTGAAGTAAATAATTCATTAGGGTAATTTTTTCTCATTTTTAAATAGTTTATAATAAATATGTAGATTTTAATGGTATAAAGTAATTTATTAAAGTGAAAATAAACAGTATATTTATTGGAGTCAATCAAATAGTAGAGATTTTATTTAACGGTATAAGTAATTAATTAATTATACTAACTATGATAGGGTAATTTGTTAAAGTTGACCGTAACATCGTTGATAAAACGATCATTGATTGTGGTAAAACTAAATAAAATATAAATATTTAAAGTCTTGAAGTAAAGAATTTATTAGGCTAATTTTTTCTCATTTTTAAATAGTTTATAATAAATGTGTAGATTTTAATGGTATAAAGTAATTTGTTAAAGTGAAAATGATCAAGTATATTTATTAGAGTCAATCAAGTAGTAGAGATTTTATTTAAAGATATAAAATAATTAATTAATTATATTAACTATGATAGGGTAATTTATTAAAGTTGATCGTAATATCGTTGACAAAACGATCATCGGTTATGGTAAAACTAAATAAAATATAAATATTTCAAGTCTTGAAGTAAATGACTCATTAGGGAAATTGTTTCTCATTTTTAAATATTTTATAATAAATATTTAGATTTTAATGGTATAAAGTAATTTATTAAAGTGAAAATAAATAGTATATTTATTAGAGTCAATCAAGTAGTAGAGATTTTATTTAACGGTATAAAATAATTAATTAATTATATTAACTATGATAAGGTAATTTATTAAAATTGACCGTAATATCGTTGACAAAACGATCATCGGTTGGGGTAAAATTAAATGAAATATAAATATTTCAAGTCTTGAAGTAAATGATTTGTTAGGAAAAATTTTTCTCATTTTTAAATATTTTATAATAAATATTTAAATTTTAATTATATAAAGTAATTTGTTAAAGTGAAAAATGATTATTATATTTATTAGAGTCAATCAAATAGTAGAGATTTTATTTAACGGTATAAAATAATTAATTAATTATATTAACTATGATAAGGTAATTTACTAAAATTGACCGTAATATCGTTGACAAACGATCATCGGTTGTGATAAAACTAAATAAAATATAAATATTTTAAGTCTTGAAGTAAATGATTCATTAGGATAATTTTTTCTCATTTTTAAATATTTTTTAATAAATATGTAGATTTTAATGATAAAAAGTAATTTGTTAAAGTGAAAATATCAATATATTTAATATAGTTAATGAAATAGTAGAGATTTTATTTAACATGTATATCTAATTTTTATAATACGATTGAAAAAAATTATGATTAGTTATAATAAAATAAAACGGAAGATAAATAATATATTATAATCTCACATTTTAAAATATATTATATAGTATTATATTTGAATTTTTTTAAATATTTTATAATAATATATATATTTAATGGTATAAAATAATTAATTAATTATGTTAATTATAATAGGATAATTTGTTAAAGTTTATCTAAGAATTTAATTTGATGAAATTATAGCTTATAATTTTAGTAGAATATTTAAAAGAATATGTTTAGATGGGTAAAAGAGGATCTATTAGAATTTAAACTTTATTATGTTTTTAAGTATTTTTTAAATTTTAAATATGATTGGTGAATTTCTTAGAATTAAATAAGTAGATAAAAGGTTAGTAGGAAATATAGGAAATATTTTTCACAAAAAGTCTACGGAAAATTTTCTACAAATCAATCTATGGGAAATTTCTCACAAACAAATCTATGAAAAAATTTTTTATAAACAAATTGATGAAAAATTTCACATAAATTTATGAAAAATTTTCATAAAAATAAATTCGTAGGAAATACTCAATGAGTTATTAATTTTTTTTTTCACAAAAAAAGTTTGTGGGAAATATTTCATGAGTAATTAAACTTATTCTTGTAGACTTTAAATAAAGTTATCAAACTCATTTAACAAAATACTACAAAAAATTAGACTTTTATAAAAAAAAATTTAAACACAATTTTACTCAACCAAATTTCACACAACTTCAACCTTAACTTGTACCATTACTTGCGATTCAACCTCAACATTTTCCATAATCTCTAAATCTTAAACCTTAAATCTTTTGTTCCACCAATACCATGTTTACTATCTTTTGTAGGTAAAAGGCTAGTAGGAAATATAGGAAATATTTCCACCAAAAATTCATGGGAAATTTCCTACAAATCAATCCATGTGAAATTTCCCACAAACAATCCATGAAAAATTTTTTCATAAAAAAATTTATGAAAAATTTTCCATAAAGTTATGAAAAAAATTTCATAAAAATAAATCCGTAGGAAATGTTCAATGGGTAATTAATTTTTTTTTCACAAAAAAAGTTCGTGGGAAATATTTCATGAGTAATTAAACTTATTCTTGTACACTCTAAATAAAGTTATCAAACTCATTTAACAAAATATTACAAAAAATTAGACTTTCATAAAAAAAAAAATTTAAACACAATTTTACTCAACCAAATTTCACACAACTTCAACCTTTACTTGTACCATTACTTGGGATTCAACCTCAACATTTCCACAATCCCTAAATCTTAAACCTTAAATCTTTTGTTCCACCGATACCATGTTAACTATCTTTTGTAGTCTAGTAGGAAATATAGGAAATATTTTCCATAAAAATCCATGGAAAATTTCCTACAAATCAATCCATGGGAAATTTCCTACAAACAAATCCTGGAAAATTTTTTCATAAACAAATTTATGAAAAATTTCACATAAATTTATGAAAAAATTTCATAAAAATAAATTCGTGAGAAATATTTAATGGATAATTAATTTTTTTTCCACAAAAAAAGTTCGTGAAAAATATTCCATGACTAATTAAACTTATTCTTGTAAACTCTAAATAAAGTTATCAAACTCATTTAACAAAATACTACAAAAAACTAGACTTTCATAAAAAAAAATTTAAACACAATTTTACTCAACCAAATTTCACACAATTTCAACCTTAACTTGTATCATTACTTGCGATTCAACCTCAACATTTTCCATAATCCCTAAATCTTAAACCTTAAATCTTTTGTTCCACCAATACCATGTTTACTATCATCATCAGGAAAAAGTCCCACTAAGTCTTCTTCTAAATATATCCAAGTTGTAGAGCCTATTCCCTCTAAAATTATTCTAAACGATCCAGCATGAACAACCAACCACATGCTTCTACTCCTTCATTTTTGTTATAACAAAAGGGAGAAAAGTGTATAGTTTATATATATATATATATACTATAAGAAATTTTCTTATTTCATTTATTTACTTTTTTTTATATGATTCATGAATAGTGTTATTAATTTTATAAAATACATAAGCATCTTAATATAAATTTTCTTAGTTTTCTCTTTGTATAAATTCTTTAATCTAATAATTTGATAATAATCACATGTTCTGATGATTTTCTCAGATAGATAATGATCTATACATAACTTTGATAATATCTTTGATACAGAGACGTTTAAGATGTTCTTTTTAATTCTAATACATCAAATAACTATTTGCTAAATAATTCATTTAGTATGTATAAAATTATAGGTTCTAATTTTCAGTAATATATATTCTTGAAAATATATGATTGGTTGTGGTAAAACAAATAAAAATAAATGACTTTTAAGAATTTTAAATCTTAAAGTTCATAATTTAATATAGTGATGGTTTTTCCTTTCTTAATATTTTATTATATATATATATATATATTATTAATGGTATAAAATAATTAATTATGACTTGTCAATTTATTAAAGTTGATTGTAATATCATTGATAAATCGATCATTGGTTGTGGTAAAATTAAATAAAATATAAATATTTCAAGTCTTGAAGTAAATAATTCATTAGGGTAATTTTTTCTCATTTTTAAATAGTTTATAATAAATATGTAGATTTTAATGGTATAAAGTAATTTATTAAAGTGAAAATGACCAGTATATTTATTGGAGTCAATTAAGTAGTAGAGATTTTATTTAACGGTATAAATAATTAATTAATTATACTAACTATGATAGGGTAATTTGTTAAAGTTGACTGTAACATCGTTGATAAAACGATAATCGATTGTGGTAAAACTAAATAAAATATAAATATGTAAAGTCTTGAAGTAAATAATTTATTAGGCTAATTTTTTCTCATTTTTAAATAGTTTATAATAAATGTGTAGATTTTAATGGTATAAAGTAATTTGTTAAAGTGAAAATGATCAATATATTTATTAGAGTCAATCAAGTAGTAGAAATTTTATTTAATAGTATAAAATAATTAATTAATTATATTAACTATGATAGGGTAATTTATTAAAGTTGACCGTAATATTTTTGACAAAACAATCATCAGTTATGGTAAAACTAAATAAAATATAAATATTTCAAGTCTTGAAGTAAATTATTCATTAGGTTAATTTTTTCTCATTTTTAAATAGTTTATAATAAATATGTAGATTTTAATGGTATAAAGTAATTTGTTAAAGTGAAAATGATTAGTATATTTATTAGAGTCAATCAAGTAGTAGAGATTTTATTTAAAAAACAATCATCGGTTATGGTAGAACTAAATAAAATATAAATATCAAGTCTTGAAGTAAATGATTCATTAGGGTAATTTTTTCTCATTTTTAAATATTTTATAATAAATATGTAGATTTTAATGGTATAAAGTAATTTGTTAAAGTGAAAATGATCAGTATATTTATTAGAGTCAATCAAGTAGTAGAAATTTTATTTAATGGTATAAAATAATTAATTAATTATATTAACTATGATAGGATAATTTGTTAAAATTGACCGTAATATCGTTGATAAAACAATCATCGGTTGTGATAAAATTAAATAAAATATAAATATTTCAAGTCTTGAAGTAAATGATTCATTAGGATAATTTTTTCTCATTTTTAAATAGTTTATAATAAATATGTGTATTTTAACGGTATAAAATAATTTGTTAAAGTGAAAATGATCAATATATTTATTAGAGTCAATCAAGTAATAGAAATTTTATTTAACGGTATAAAAAATTAATTAATTATATTAATTATGATAGGATAATTTGTTAAAGTTGATTATAATATTATTGACAAAATGATCATCAATTGTGGTAAAACTAAATAAAATATAAATATTTTAAGTCTTAAAGTAAATAATTTATTAAGTAATTTTTTCTCATTTTTAAATAATTTATAATAAATATGGTATAAAGTAATTTATTAAAGTGAAAATAATTAATATATTTATTAGAGTAAATTAAATAATAAAAATTTTATTTAACATGTATGATATAATAAGTTCTAATTTTTATAATACGGTTGAAAACAAATCATGATTACTCATGGTAAAACAAAACGGAAGATAAATAATATGTTATATCTTCAAATTTTAAAATACAACATTTCAATTTTTTAAGTATTTTATAACAATATGTATATTTAGTAGTATAAAATAATTAATTAATTATATTAATTATGATAGGATAATTTGTTAAAATTTATTGAAAAACTTAATTAAATGAAATAATAGGTTATAATTTTAGTAAAATATTTAAAAAAATTATGTTTAGATGGAGTAAAAGAAGATATGTTAGAATTCAAAGTTTATGATGTTTTTAAGTATTTTTCTAATTTGAAATATGATTGGTGAATTTCTTAGAATTGAATAAGTAGAGCAGAGTTTATTTAACTTGTATTAGTGATAAGTTAATTTTCTACAATATTATTGAATAATCATGACCAATCTTTGTAAAACAAAATGAAAGATTAATACGAACTGTTAGAATTTCAAATTTTCAAATACAAATTGTAGTATGATAATTGTATCTTATTTTTCAATATTTATAATGAATAAGTATATCTTAATGGTATAAAATAAGTAATTAGTCATACTAACTATGATTGATCAATTTTCTAGAATTGACCAAATAGTGTAAAAAATTTAATTAATATGTAAATAGGTTATTATTTTAGTAATATCATTAAAAAAATAATATTATTGATATGTTAAAACAAAATAAAAAAATAATTATGACCGACAAAACAGATCAATCTGATCTGTTCTATTCCTATCCGTTACTAGTCTGCCAAAATTGGTTGGATTAGATTAATTACTTGCTAAATAGGTTGGTTATTTTTTGAAAAAAAAAATAAAAAACAAATATTTATTTTATTAATTAATTTAAATAATTTAATTAAAGAATATAAAATAATTTAATAATAATATAAATTAATTTAAATATTTTAATGATAAACTGACAAATTAAAATAATTTCTATTTCATTTTTTTAAAATATATTTTAATTTTTTTATTTTATCTCATTCTTTTTAAAATATATTTAAATATCTGTTTTTTTTAAGATATTTATCTTATATTTTTAATTAATTTAAAGACGAGTTTTTATATATTATTGTTTTTTTATTTTATTTTAATATTTCAAAATGTGAAGTACAATGTAGTACAACAATTATATCTCATTTTTTTTAGTATTTTATATTCAATATATATTGTAATAATATAAAATGAATAATTAGTTATATTAACTATGACTGGTCAATTTAATAGAGTAAAGTAGTGAAGAATTTAATTAATATGTATGAAATGGTTGGCTCCAATTTTAGTGTTACCATTGAAAATTTAGTATAATTAAATCATTAAAAATTCAAATTTTGTAGTAAAATACATACGGTAATTGTAAGTATTTTTAAATATTTTATAATCAATATCAATATTTTATTAATATAGATTAATTATTTATTTTATGAAAAATCATTAAATGAATATAGTCTCAATTAAGGGAAGGGTGAAAGTGGAATTGTCAGTTACACGCAATTTAGTGCTTTCTTTATTTCTTTCACGCTGACAGCAAATGAATCTTCCCATGACTTCAACACTGCCCTTCATGGTTTCAACGACATCATCAATAGGACAAAAAATATTGTTACATTCTTCAAAATGAATCACATTACTTACCCCCACTTTTAGGATCAAAAACCTCTAATTTATTACTCTCATTTAAGATAATTTTGTTCATACAAGATAATGCATTCTCTCATTTAAGATTCTAAATGAAAGGTGTTTAAAGAGTGTTAAATTACAAAATTATGATTAAATTCTTCATTAGTTATTGATAGAGATATGCATGTATGAACAATTATACCCCTAATCAGAAATTTGAACCAATTGCCATGGCTTCAACTCACTAAATTGAAAAGAAAGGGAAAAAAATTATCCTTACCCTTTTTGATACTAAATCTAGGTTATTTAAAGGTAAATTCCATATAAAAACCATGATTTTGTGTATAAATTTTAATTTTTAATCCATTTTAAGTATGCCAGACTTTAACTAAAAGGAAAATTATTATGAAATAATTTGTGTTGACTGAGACTCCTATTCATCTTTGAGAGAGAGAAAAAATCACTTTGCTTCTATAAGCAAATTTTAAATATTTTCATTTTAAAAAATACTCTAACTTAATGTCCAAGCTTGATTACACTAATATAATATATGCATTTTTTATTTTATGAGAAAGACGTTTGAAGAATATATTATTAAAATTTAATGTTGTTAAATGATTTTATTAATATATGAGTTTTTTTTTCTTCTTATAAATAAGAATAAATTTAATAATAAATATGATAAATAATATAATAAGAAAATAACCAAAGTAAAAAAATTAAAGTTGATGGAAAAGTAATATTCAATTCCTTATCTTATCCATCATGTGTCATTCATGTGTTTTGAGACATTTTTGTCCAAAGCCATCCCCAAACACAAAACTCTGTAACAAACTAATCATTTCCTTTTCCTTTTCTTGTTCATTAATATTACCCAAAATGACCAGAATAAAAGAAATGAATAAAGAACAATTTTCTCAGGTAGAGGAAGCTGAACAGTCACAAAAACAATTAATCTTAGCCGTTGGATGATGTTATCAGAATGGCCACGTGTCTCATGAGTGTTCCTCACTTACACTTGATTTTTATAAGAACCTAGGACACCACCCCTTTCTTCCTGCACCATATTTCTCATACACACTACTACCAAATCTCTCTCATTCTCCCTCTCATTTTGCATGGAGTTTGGTCCAAGCTTCCCTGAGAAAATTCCCTACCTTTCTGGGATTTTTCCTGAAATCAAATCAGAGATTCCTCTGTCAGATGAGAACACCAGCTTCATGTACCAAAACAATTTCACCCATTTTCAGCAGCTCCATCCTCTGAATGAGCCAAACCATGGCCACCCTGAAAGTCTCTTCACAGAGAGATCTTCCTCCATCATCACCCCATTATTCTCTTTGTCCTCAGCAACCCCTTCTTCAGGTGGTTCATCTTGCTACAAACCCACTTACCTCAATGAGTCCCTCAAAGGAGGCTTTGCCAACTCCTACTACCCCTTGTCTTATGCACCAAACAGCACCAATGTTGAATCCATGCATGGTCACCCCAACAAGGTCATCTGGGACTTCTCCCAGAAAGCTCCCCTTCACTCTGCTGGTGCAAATGCAGCTTCGGATTCTCAGGTGGTACCTCTCTGTCACCATCATTTGCTTTCATGCATCATTGGAACTGACCATTCTAATGCTAACAATGCTGCTGTTGTTGTTAACATGAAGCAGGTGCAGAGGAAGAGTAATGTTCAAATTCAGCACAGGATGACCAACATAATCAAAGGACAGTGGAGTGCTGAAGAGGACAGGTATATATACCAAAATTCTCTCAATTCCATCATCTCTCTTAATTATCTGTTGTTAAATTCTTTCAAGTTTCATGTGGGCTTTCAAATGAAAATTGTACTCATTGATTTAGCTCTCTCTTTAGTGAGGTTTGTAAATGTTTTTTTGTTGTCCATTATTCATCAGCATTGAGAAATGCTGAACACTTTATTACGTGGTTTTTTGTAGTGTCCTTGTCCAATTGGTGAAACGCTTTGGGATCAAAAAATGGTCTCAGATAGCGAGGTTATTGAATGGCAGGGTTGGGAAACAGTGCAGAGAAAGGTGGCACAATCATCTCCGGCCAAACATTAGGGTTGTTCTCTCTTCTTTACCTTGTTTATGTTTTCTCTCTCTTACGCATACATAAGGACACAATCATTTAGCTTTATACTAACATCTTCCTGAAAATTTTTCATTCTGTCTGCTTATTTGTTTAAAATGCATCATTAAATGGTTCATCTCAACAATATTCATTCAATATTTTATACAAGACAGAAATTGATGATATCATGTATAAAATATTCAATGAACACTTATGTTCTGTTTTGAAGATGAAACTTTTCCAACTTCAAATGAATTCTGGTAATAAGTAATGTAAATCTCCTACTTAATTTCTCAAATGTTTTAGGATTTTCAACTTTGCTTAAATTATAAAGCTTTAATGTATTAAATTAAATGAATAAATGTAATTAAATTATCGGATTTATATAATTTTATTACTACATGGGAAATTTATTACTGGCACTTGTTCTTTTGTATGTTTATATATTTGAGGAATATGATGAGATCACATCTTTTTATTTATATTCTCTTTTATTTATAACTAATTCCCTGGAATCTATGAGTATTTTAAGGGGCTTCTTATCCTCTCCTTTTTCAGAGTAAAAGAATATATATATATATATATATATATATATATATATTATATGTTAAAATTAGATAAAAATATTTAATTGTTATTTTTTATTTTTTTGGTAAAATATTTTTATAATTATTATTTTAAAATTAATAATATATTTTTAAATATGTATTTTATTTCTTTTTTTCAGTCTTATATAAAGAAAATTATATTCTTTCTCAGATAAAATATAGACATATTATTTATTTTTTATATTAGTTTTTTCAATTATTATTATTTCTAATTTAAAATTTGTAAATAATTACATTTAAAAAACTTTATCACCCTTTATTTTTATATTAACTTGATTATAAATAACTTATAAGGTTTGAACTCCTTCATCCTAATTTTATATATATATATATATATATATATTTAGACTTGTCAAGATTTTTTAGTATGTGAATATTATCTGACTTAGTTTATTAAAAATATAATAAATAATTTGATTTTATTATTATTATTATTTATATTTTATTTTGATGATAATATTTATTATTATTTATAGATAAATAAATTTAGAAATAATTATTATTAATTTTTTAAAATATTAAAAATATAATAGATAATTTAAATTTATTATTATTATTAGTATTTATATTTTATTTTAATTATAATATTTATTATTATTTATAGATAAATAAATATTATTAATTCAATAAATATTAAAAATATAATAAATAATTTAATTTTTTTTATTATTTATATTTTATTCTGATTAAAATATTTATTATTAGTAAATAAATAAACTTATAAATAATTATTATTAATTTTTTAAAATATTAAAAGTATAATCGATAATTTAAATTTATTATTATTATTATTATTTATGTGTTATTTTGATTAGAATATTTATTATTATTTATAGATAAATAAATTTATAAATAATTATTATTAATTTTTGAAAAAAAAAATCATATATTTTTTTAGAGCATAATTTCACTGAAGTTATGTTTTCTTAATGGAATTTCTTTAAACCCTAATATTTAAAATTCACCTATTTTAATAAAATTAAATAAAGTACCATCAAAATATAAAACAATCACCACATATCTAACTTTGCATGCGCAATGTTGTTTTGCACTAATGCAGAAGGAGTCATGGAGTGAGGAGGAGGACAAAATCCTGATCGAAGCTCACAAGGAACTCGGGAACAAATGGGCAGAGATCGCAAGGAGAATGCCTGGCAGGACCGAAAACACCATCAAGAACCACTGGAACGCCACAAAGCGCCGCCAGAAGGCCAAGAGGCAGAGGAACAAGCGCAGGGTCTCCAAGGCTGCACCCACACTTCTGGAGACCTACATAAGGAAGGTCACTGCCGCACAAGAGGCTGAGAAGGAGTTGAAGAACTCCATGAGTAAGATGAACCTCAATGATACCACCAATGCTTCTGTCTTTCGGGTTCGATACGAGAGCTCCGAGGGTGACTTCAGCTCAGAGGAGGACGATGTTGGATGGGGCCTGCAGCACCATGCGTCATGTGCTGCTGCTGGTGTTTATGTGCCACTCATGGTGAACCCTGGGGAAGAGAGCCCAATTGATTATGATGTTGCCATGCAAATGACACCGGAGGCTCAGATGAGGAAGGAGATGGATCTCATGGAGATGATCTACAAAAAAGGTTAAGGTGCAGGGTTCATGGTTCATGGTTGTGGTTTTGATCACACCATGTCCCTTCATAGTTTCTTCTTCACTTTATCTCTAGACATCATTGAAACTGCGGTTATTTTCTATTGGGTATGGTTGCATGCCGTGGATACTTTAGTTCCTTTGTTTGTCTTGTGATTTTCAGTTCGAATGTGGTCTTGATGGGGTGTTTGTTTTGCTTTTGTTTCTGAAACAAAAGCATACATGTTTTGGGTTTGCATGGATAACTGGTGCAGACTGCCCTATTCATCACCAGTGACTTATTTAATAATATATTTGCTTCTCATTTCCATCTTCAGTTCCCTTTCTTATTTTGATTTTATAAACCGGTTTTTCAAATAACTTCATACTGTTTAGTAATTAAATTTTCATTTAAATGGAATTCAATTATATTAAAACTTAATTTATTTTTATAAAATTATTTCATAAAATAAGATTTTACCTTATTTTTGGACTAACTTAAATAAAAATTAAATATTTATAGATAATTTATGAATGGTTTGTAATTATCTAATAAAGATTGGCTTTGGCTTGATAAGATTAACAACAATTCAAAAATTTATTCATCAAATGAAATTTATACTCACATTGATTTTATATTTAAAAAATTGAAATTTTCGACAAAATACAATTTAAAATTTTACATATATTTAAGATGTGGGAAGTAATGAAGAGAGGAAATTATTTTCTTGCAATCCACCAAAAATAATATTTTCTCCAAAATTTATCATGAAACAAAAGGAAAATAGTTTTTTTTTTCAATATTTTGTTTTAATTTAGAAACCATGATATATTTCTTTAACAAAGAGTAATTTAATTTTAAAAAAGTAATGTAGTAATTTTTTTATCACTATAAAAATATTTTTTTTAATTTCATTCAAGATAAATGTCTATTCAAACACTACATTTATTTATATTCTTTCTACTTTTTTTTCATGTAATTTTTTTGTTATGAATTTTATCTATATTAAATCACCCATATTGGATGTAAGAGATATGTACCTTAAGTTAATTAGACATAAGGTGAATTTATTATATATATTCATCTGAATTTTTTTTAATTATTATTTATGTAAAAAATAATTATATGTTCAAAATTTAGAGTCAATAATTTTATAATCAAATTTTAATTTTACGGAAAAAGTTTTTATAATATTTAATTTATCTAATTTATGTGAAATTTATTTTTCAACAAATTTTATCTTTAGTTTAATTTATGTGAAATTTTCTCAACAGTAAACTTCTTAATTGATTTCACCAAACCCTAAATGTCATTTCAATCAAAGAAACCGCTTTCTCTCCCAAAAGATCTGTTCTTGCCTGAAGCACCACTCTATCAAACTTTGACCAACTACATTTACCATTTGCAAATGTTACCTACAAATTTTTGAGTTCACTAAGAAGAATCAATAAAGTTATATTTTCCAAAACATTAACATATAGGTCCACCCTCTTTTATCTTTTAACATAGGAGATTTCACATTCTTTATATAAACAAATTAATATATATATATATATATATATATATATATATAAATTATACTAATTTTATAAAAATAAATTAAATTTAGAATCCACTAATATGATATATGATACAGAGTTTATTTTAATAAATATTTTTTATAAAAAAATTAATTAATAATAAATATAATTTTCATTATACTTTATATTATATATTATTTAAAATTAATTTTTAATATGTCATCAATATTATTTATAATAATAATTAAAACTAAAATTTGTCACTATAATTTTATTAAAAATATAAAAATATACACATCAGAAATTATTAATTATTAAATTAAATTTTATATAATAAAATTATTTTTCTTATAACTAGAATATAATTAATATAAAATTTATTAAATACTTGTAAATTAATAATGATAAAATATTATTATAATAATATAATTAATAATTATTAAATATATTTATTTAATTTTATTATTAATAATAAATAATTATGTCATTAATTTAAAGTATATATTTTTTATTTATAAAAATAATATTTTCATAGTTATAATAATTATTATTATAGTAGTATTAATAATGGTATAATTTTATTAATAATGATTTGTAACTTATATAAACGTTATATTATAATTTTATTTTTTTATTATAAGGTTATAATTAATATAAAATATATTAAATGTTTATAAAGTAATAATGATTATTTTTTTTTAATTGTATGATTAATATTATTTAAATATATTTTTAATTTTTTTCATTATTAATAATAAATATATCTAATTATTTTTATAAATAATATTTAATATAATAATAATATTATTATTATTTAATTTTATTATATTATAAATAATTATGAAATAATTATTTATTTTTATATTAATGATAAATGTAAATATTTTTATTAATTATATATTGTTTATGACTAATTTTTTTGTTTACAACAATGAAAAAATTCAAAAGTATCACTATAATTTTATTAAAAATGATAAAATTTTAAATTTTAAAAATAATTAATTATTAAACTGAAATATTGCATAAAAAATATTTTTCTTATAAAAATGATATAATTAATATAAACTTAATGTTTGTAAATTGATAAAAATATTTATTTGTTTTCCATTATTAATAATAAATTATTCTATCACTAATTTGAAGTATATCTGCTTTTGTTTATATAAAAAAAATTTATATTAATAAATACGTACTTTTTATTTTATATTAGTAAAAATGTTAGTAAATTTATAAAATATAGTGATAAAGTATTTATTATTAGAATTTTAAAATTGTTTAGAACTAACCTGATTTAGAGAAATGAAATCTCTAGATTGAATGGGTCTAATTCTTTGTTGGAGGGAGAAAGAAGTTTATTTATAAAATCTATATATATATATATATATATATATATATATAAATTATGAAAAAAAGTAAGTAAGTATTGTATAAATAAAGAAAATATTTGAATAAATAATATAGTATTTGATATTATATTAAATATTTCAAGATTTAATTTTATTTTTCTAATATTTAAATTATTTATATATAATAATATTTGATAAGATATTTTGTGTCACTTGAATAAATATAAAATATTTGTATTAGAAATAATTTATCGTAAATTTATTTTATATATATTAATAAAAAATATTCATATATATATATATATATTAAAAAATATAAATAATAATCAAAACTAGTAGTAAAAAATTAATAACCAAATTTTTAATCATAAAATATCAATTACTGAATTAGTATATTATTTAAATTTGTATTTTATTAATTAGTTAATATAAAAATATTTTCAATTTTTTTCCTAATTTTTTATATTTTTCTTCGTCAATTTTTTTACCTTGTATTACATGTTTCTTAAACTTTCATAAAGTAAACCTAATTCTTGTTATTTAACTTAACTCATATAGTTGTCTGTCACCATCTAATCATCTGTTATTGTTAATCATGAGATTAAACATCATGAAAAGAAAAGTCCATCGAAAGAATCTTATTTTGATACTTGTATTTCTTAATATATAAGGAATACAATATTTGTTTTGTAACTCATCTTAATCACTTCCTTTTCTTTTTTATCGACGGTTATAGTGTTTGAGAGAAAAAGTAAAGAGAGAAAAATTAGTTCTTCCTTTAAGATTCTCTTAGTAGTTTTTTCTTTCTTTCTTTTGTTTCAAGAGAGGGTGTTATTATTTCCTCCTTGAATTTAGAGAGAGAGTGTAGGTAGTTTTTTTTCTTTCCTTTGTTTCAAGAGAGAGAGAGTGTTATTGTTTCCTCCTTGAATTTAGAGAGAAAGTGTGGTTGATTTGTTAAAATAGTGTTGGATTACTGGATAGAGTATGGTAGTGTGATAGTACATGTCTAGGAAAGTTCTGGCTAGGAAAGACTTGGTATTTAAGTGTGTCCATTAGTGACCTACCTCTCTTTCCAGGGAACTTACCTAGTGTACTGATTCACAATCTATCTATCGTTATTGTTCCAATAGGTAATACTATTCATAGTGAGGATTGTAAGTCGGTTTAAAACCATGACAACAAAATATAAGATAGAGAAGTTCAACAGGAATAATTTCTTGTTGTGGAAGTTGAAGATGAAGGCAATTTTGAGGAAGGACAATTGTATAGAAGCAATTGAGGAGAGACCCCGAGGAATCTCGGATCAACGGTGGAAAGTAATTAATGAGGTGAAGTCACTTCACACAAGGATATTCTTGAAGAGAAAACTTTATACTCTTCGAATGAGTGAGTCCACATTAGTGACAGACCACATCAATGTTCTGAATACTTTATTTGCCCAGTTATTAGCAGCAGATTTCAACATTGTTGAAAATGAGCGTGCAGAGCTTTTACTTCTTTACCTGATTCGTATGATCAACTCATCATCAATACTACAAATAATAATATTGATGGACGTCTACAATTTGAGGATGTTGCCGGAGCTATTCTTGAAGAAGAATCCAGGCGGATGAGTAAGGTAGAAAGTTTTAAACAAGCACACTACTAGAAAAATCAAGATTTACATCGGTTATTTTAGGTTATTTACATCGGTTATGGAACCGATGTAAATTTAAAAACAAATTTACATCGGTTATAAAACAACCGATGTAAATCTTTGTCTCTCTCTTTCTCTCTCTTTCATCATTCTCTCTCTCTCTGGCGCTTTTCCCTACACACCGAACAACACCATCCACCATCCACCACCCACCCTCGCTTCCTTCAACCACCGCCTTCACTCTCATCACTCCTCACTTTCCTACCATAACACAAGCCTCAACAATCCCTAATCTTCCTCTCCCATAACCCCAAACCTTAGCCCCTCTTTCATGATTCACAATTAGGGTTATGGAACCCAACAATGCTGACGTTTTCCGACCTTTCTCTTCTCCCTCGTCTTCCCCCAACTCCAGAAGGATTTCCGGGATTTTGTCACCGTCTAATATCATTCAGGCTCTGTTATCGGCGCTCTTGGAATATTCCAGCATTCTTCCGTCGCCCTCTCCCAGCCACCACAATCAGCCCGCCCCCGACGCTGTTAACAATGACGACAAGGTTTCGATTAGGATCATCGACCCTCCTCCTGCTGCGGGATTGATTGTCGGACTCGCGCATTTGCATAAGGCATCATTTGCCGTTTTCGTTGCTTCTCTTGGTAGTTTTCATAAGGCAGCATTTGCAAGGTGCGTTTTGAGTTGGTTTTACCGGATAAACGTGAATATTTACATCGGTCTTCATACAACCGATGTAAATATGATATTTACATCGGTCCTAAAAGAACCGATGTAAATATGCACATATTTACATCGGTCTTCATACAAATGATGTAAATATGTGATTAGTTTTTCTTTTATTTACAAAAATACCACCGTGTTTATATTTACATCGGTTTATCTAATAACCGATGTAAATTTGCAATTTTCTAGTAGTGGCAGAAGCCTTGGCGATGATGAGAGGAAGATCGACGGAACGTGAATTCAGTAGGAGTCAAAATCGTGATAGATTGAAGTCTCGAAGTACGAAGAGCTTCAAATACTTTTATTGTGGAAAGAAAGGGCATACGAAGAAAGAATGTTGGAAGAGGAAGCATGGAGGAAGGAACTCTAGAGCATCAACCTCACAAGGTTGTGTTACAAGTACCTCGGAAGATGGAGATATTCTTGTGAGCGAAGCAGTGAATAGCTCTGATGGTGAATAACACTTTCATGACAAGTGGGTAGTGGATTCAGGTGCAACTTAGCACATGACTCCACACCGAGATTGGTTCCACACTTATGAACCTATTTCAAGTGGATCCGTATTCATGAGAAATGATCATGTCTTAGAGATTGTTGGAGTTGGTACCGTCAAAATAAAGATGTATGATGGTACTGTTCGAACAGTTCAAGGGGTACGACATGTGAAGAACTTAAAGAAGAATCTATTGTCCATGGGACAATTAGATGATTTCGGGTGTAAGATCCATGTTAAAGGTGAGATCTTGAAGGTTGTGAGGGGGAGTTTGGTGGTCATGAAAGCAAAAAAGATCATGGCGAATCTGTATGTACTGTTTTGAAATACGTTGCAAGAAGCAAATGCAGCAGTTGCATCATCAAGTCAAGAAGAAGCGCTGGTCATATGGCATTGTAAACTTGGTCATATGTCAAAACATGGATTTAATTATTATTAAATACAAAAATTTTCTTAAATAGAAATTCATATGGTTGTCAAACTTCTATCCAAATTACTTTTATTTAGGTTAATTAAGTCAGGTCTGATCTTGACTTGACCCAACCCAAATCATCCTAATCTAGTTGAATAAATATTGTCCAACTTAATTTAACTCAAATCAATCTAACATAATTTAACCCAACAAAATTTAGTTCTCTCAGTCCAACTTGACTTGACTTAACTCAGGCTGAGGAGGGTTAAGTTTAGGTTTGAGTTTGAGTTTTAAGCTCAATTTCAATCTAGGTTTGAGCCAAGTCTGGAACCAATTTGAGTCTAGGTTCCGTCTAGGCCTAATTCGAGTTTAGGCTAAGTATGGGCTCAATGTAGGTTCGATTTAGGTATAAGCTTTAATGGATCCGAGTAGAGTCTAGGTTGAACTAGGCTAGGCAAAGTTTAAGGCAATGTGAATTTAAGTCGGGTTAGATCAAGTTAATTTAGGATGGGTCTAAATTTAAGTCGAAATAGAAAAGTTAGGGTGGATCTATGTCTTAATTCGAGTTTAGATCAAATTGGATTTAAGTTAATGTTTAAATCTAAATTAGGGCTGAGTTAGATTCAAGTTTAGGTTAAAACAATAAATTTAATTAAAACATATCTAAATTTAGAGATTAAACTAGAATAAATTAATCGAATAATATGTAAATTAAAATGAAACCAAAGATATAAAAATATAAAAAAAAAATATATTTAAAAGAAAAATATATATTCAAAATTTCATATTGTTAATTATTTGAAATTTTTTGTATTTTAAGTAATCAAATTATTATTTTAAATTTATAATTTTTTTAATTTATTATTAAAAAAACATATTTTATGATAATATATTTTAAATTTTTTTTAAAAATAAATTATCTATTTTAAAATTTATAAATAAATTTGTCTTAAAATTCTCATTAACTAATCTTAATTATACTCTGTATAATACTCTGAATAATTACCTATTATATATATATATATATATATATATATTCATCCAAAAACATTTATATAAATAAGTGTTTCTCTTAAATTCTTAATTTTGGTATTTTAATGTTTTGTGTCTAGTTTTCATTGCGAATTAATTACTCCCTCTCGCATTCTTCTTTTCAGTTTGTTGTTTATAACTATCAAAATTTTCTCATTTTTCTTAAAAATTCTTAGTAATCCATTCAATACTACAAGACTTATTAATATCATTTAATAATAATATGATAATTTTTCTTACAAAAAAATCTTTTAAAATAATTTAAAATCTTAAACCAATGCACCACTCCATATTTAAAATATCAATTTTTAATTTAGTGTTTATAAGTTATATAACGGAAAATAAGAAAGCAATTTAATTGTAAAAGTAATTTATAAGGAAAAATATGGTTAGAAAATATCGATAATACTCAAATATTTTATTTTAAAATAGAAAGAAAAGTATAATTATCTTAACAATTAAGATTAAAAATAATATATTTTATATAAAATACATAAATTAGTAGTTAAATAATATTAATTTTATATTTAAATATTTTAAAATATATAAATAAATAAAGGATTTATTTTTATTTTATTATTTATTTTCTTATAATATAATAATCAAAATTATTTTAGATCATTAGATTAAAAATAATTAAAATAAAAAATAAAATTTAAAAGTATCAGATTAATCAAAATAAATTTTATTTTATATATTTTTTAAAAATAGAATCCATTTATTTTAAAATAAATATGAGAAACTTATTTTTTGCTTTTTATTATTTATTTTTTAAAATTTAATAATATAATAATTAATATTAAAAATTAAATTATAAAATAATAATAATAATAATAAATAGAAATTTTCTTCCAATAATTTTTTTTATGATAAACTAGGTTATAATTTTTTTATAACCTAGTTGAAAAGATGTTCAAAGAAGGCATGAAAATTGAAAAGCACCGAGTTATATTTTGGACACCCACCTCCTAAAAACATTACTTTCCGTGTCCGTTACTCATTCCCAACTTTCATGAAAACTTTTCGTGTTTCCACATTCCACGTGTCACTTCATGCCAACCCCAACCATGACGTGGGCACATCTACCATGTCAATTCATAAATCATTGTCCTTCTCGAACCACTTAATCTCCACTCTAACAAATCATAATTATTTATAACTTAATTACAAATATAACAATAATTCGACTTAATTTTATCAGAAAATCAATCACGACCTAATTGAAAAAACCCACTCTTCCCATTTTTCTTTTTTATTTAATTTATTTTCCAGGGTATAAAACCTTATTTTCAAAGCTAATTTTAGTTAATATATCATTGTTTTACGTTAAAATACAATGCAACTCGATTTTTAGGCTCTAAAAGTATATATATTGGAAACAATATTATTAATATACTCTCTAATGCATTTAACATATTTTATTATCCAATGAAATTAGTGACTTATATTAAATATAAATGAAAGTGTGGAAAATATTAAATTGAAAGAATAAATAATTGGATATTACAATAAATAAAAAATATGTCACGAGCGTCAACAATGTACTAAAAAATATAGTTAATATATTCTATCAATCGACACATTAATTGTATAAAATAAAGCTAATTTAATTTATTTATTTATTTATTTCTTAAAATAGAAACGTTCCTTCACCAAAAAAAAAATAAGGCATTCCAAAACCACAACTCACCGCTTCCCACGTTTCCTTCATTGTCCACATTTCTTTTCTCCTTACCAGCTCCTCGTAAGTTTCTAATCTACAATCCCTCTCTTCACTTTTTTTTTTTCTCTTTCTCTTTTTCGTTTGGCCCTTTAGTTTGGTTGCGTGCCTATGATATCCAATTTTCTTTTTCACAACTTTTTTTTCGGAAAATTGTTACATTTTAACGTTCATACATTAAATTTCTATTACTTTTGTTCCTTTTTTACATGCTTCAATCAGTCTGTTTTGGCAATGTTATGTTAATGGAAAACTGTGTTATTGCTGTATTACGGGAAATTAGCTTCACAGTTACTTTTGTTTGCTCAAGGATATTGTAGCATTGCTGCTTACACATACGAATAGGTAAAAAGATTCTGAAAGAGACACTGATGTTCAAATTTAACTAGCTTTATGATTGTTCTTGCTTCTATTGGAATCACATAATCTTGGCCAGTTATTGAAATCAAATTTTGGATTATAGTTAATTAATGGAGAGTTTGCATTTTTATCTGCACTGTTATGATGATTTTATCAATAAATGATTCTTGATTAGGGGATCCTATTCTTGGAGATTAATAATTTTATAATATTCCTTTACTTAAAGATGGAAACATAATAATACCTGGAATCTCTTGATGCAGCAGGGGGTCTATATACTAACACATCTCAACCAATGTTTTTATATTTGTAGTTAAATTGTAATAACAGCGGTTGCAGATAATTGTAGCAATATGATTTGCAACAATAGGGAGCTAAAAAATCACAATATTGTGACAATTTAAGCGATTTATCAATAGATTGCACTTTCACTGTAAAAACACATAAGTCTGAGAAACAAAAGGAATATTTTGGAAACAAAAGTGTGCAACTTAAATATTAGCGTCATTGTTTATCTATCAGGATGCAGCAGGAGGATGCCACTGATACAACCACCCTCAGTTATTGGTTAAATTGGAGGTTCTTTTTGTGTGCAGTTTGTGTTTTGCTGTCTTTGGTCTTTGCATTTCTTGTAATATGGAAGGATATAACTTCAAGGAAATTCACATCTGGCAAAGGAGAAAATCAGCAAGAGGGAACATGGTCTGGGGATGATGAAGCATGGAAACCATGCCTTCAAGAAATTCACCCTGTTTGTTTGCTACTCTTTCGAATTATTGCGTTCTCTTTTCTTTTGGCATCGCTAGTCGCCAAATTGCGTATTAACGGTGGCTCCATATTTTTTTATTACACTCAGTAAGTATTCCCTTTATCTTGACGTTTCTCAATATTTACTTAAGTCTTGTACCACAAGTATAGTGGTGCCTTAAAACTATACTAGAAAACAAATTATGCATTAAGCTTTATAATTTTGAAGCCATTTATGGTTGTTTAGCTGTCTTATTACCATTAGCTTCAAACACTTGTGATGATGGTTATTTTGAATTTCTTGCAGGTGGACCTTCACTTTGGTTACAATTTATTTTGGGGTACGGCTTGTAATTTTTCTTAGAGGTTTTTAATCAAATAATTCTTGTTCATATCTTACTATGTCAGTTTATGATGCTTTATATGCTAAAGATAGTACTTAGGCAGAAGCTTTGACAGAAAGTGTAATCTCTGAAGTCTTAGCATATTTGGATCTCACATGCTGAAATTTCTTTTTGTAGTTTGCATCTATGCTATCAGTGTATGGGTGCTATCAGCGCAACAGATCATGCACCATCGTTAGACCAGATGCAGAGCAAGGGCCACATATGCCTCTCTTGCACCAGGATGCTACAAATCCGTCTAGAATGGAACAACTTGCTGATACCCAAGCTGAAATACACAAGAATCAAATTACACCCATCTGGAGTTATATTTTTCAAATTTTATTCCAGGTATCAACAAGAAATCAACAGGTTTATAGAGAAGCGGATATGCATGTTTGTTGTCAAATGAAAATCAAATCAATCTTTATTTCTTTGCTTTCTTTATTTGTTTGTTTAGTTCTTATGTTTGTGTCCCTCTACCATTTTGATGTCTTCTTAAGTCTTACATCTTCTATTTTTTTCTTCTTTCATTTTTATATGTTCCTCTCCTTCAAATGCATGATTTTGCTATAGATTCTATATAATTTGTTAGGTTGGAAATGGATGTAGTCCAAGCCTATGTTTGGAAATCCGTTGGCAAGTATGTTGAGAGAAGGAAAGCTTTATTACTTTTGAGTTCAATATATGTTCATACCCTTGGCGACGTGTTAATCTTGCAGTTTTGGACCTTACTGCATGAAAAGTCAGATCACTTTTGTATCACGTTGTTAATGATTTTCAACTGGATATTATGGATCTATTTGGTAAAGTTTTCAACAAACATTTCTAAAAACAAAAAGAAAAAGGAAAAATGAAATAAATTTATTTATAAACTAATTAGTTTATATAAAAGTTAAAAATCTTATTTTAAAGAAATTAATATAAAAAAGCATTACAGATTAGCTTATTTATAAGCTAAATTTAGTTTATGAAGAAGTAGTGACGAAGAAGTTCATCTAAACATATTCTATAAACCTACACTTTTACATCGTTTTGAACAAAATGTCAAGAATTTAACTTCTATTCGTGTTGACTACAATGTTACATCAGTATCCCCTGATTTCAATGTGCTTTTCTTATGTCTTTAAAAAGATGAATGCAGGGGCGGTGATGCTTACAGATTCGGTTTATTGGATCATTATATTTCCATTCCTTACTCTGAGGGATTACGATTTTACCTTTGTGAGTAGAAACCTTCTGAATATTCCTAGTTGGTTCTTTCTTTCTTCTTTCTTGCTTTGTGCTAAAATTTTACTGTTTCTTAATTTTCTTTACCTTTTGCTAACCTAATGGGTTGATGTCACATCTACCTGTTATAAAGGTTTGATATTGGGGCTAATCGAGAACCAGTTGTATGATTTTTCTATCCTTTTCGGAACATGATTACGTCAAGCAATTCCTAGATCTTAAAGGAGTTTCTCATAATTCAGTTTTTATGTTGGGTTGGGATTTAGTAAGATTGTGGGTATCATATGGTTGCTAATCCAAGAGTTCACCTTCAATTGGCTCTTCAAAATGATGACTCATGATGCTAGGTATATTTTTGTTTGTGATATGCTTGTAGTCTTGCACATCAGACATTTTCTAAATCCTAATTCATTATATTCTGTTTTAATGGGAGACATCAAAATAAGGTCTGTGATCAATAATATAATGGTCCGATTCACATTGAATTTGAAATCTTGTGTCACTCAACAAATACATTAGGGATAGGGAATATAAGGTTGACTTTCTGATAAAATTAAAAAGAAGGAAGGGATAGGTTACAAGTTTGAGTCCCCGGAAACAAAAAAACCTAACATGTCATAAAAAAAATACATACTGCCAATAATTTGATGATCGTAATTCTTAATTACAGAAATAAATAGTAACCAAATATAGAATTAATAAAGCAAGATATTATGCTAGAAATATTATTGGTTGTTGTGATAAGACTTCTTTTTTCCTCCACTTATCTCCTAATGATTTAATCTGATCAGTTCTGCATCTTATGTAGATGACAGTGAACATGCATACTCTAAATTTTGTTTTCCTCCTTGGAGACGCAGCTCTAAATAGTCTGGTGATTATTTTCATAATTTTTTAAGATCCTTATTTGGGGTTATTGCATAAGACATTTTTAATTAGTTTAATCTATCTATGTTTCAGCCAATACACTGGTTTGGGATGTCTTACTTCGTGTTATGGACAAGTTTATATGTCATTTTTCAGTGGACTATTCATGCTTTCTCCTCGATTTGGTAAGCTATGCAATAGTTTGGATATCAAATTTTCCACACAGTGGTTTTACTAACAATGGTAACAACTATCATTGCTTCAGGTGGCCATACCCGTTCCTTGATTTGTCATCACCCTATTCTCCATTCTGGTATGCAATTTTTCTCTACAGTATTCATTTGGATATTTTCAAATTGACAAAGTGGAAAACTTTATTGAATTTACATCCAGGGCACTGATTTGTATAATGTTGTATATTTTCATTTTTCGTGCAAAACTTGCGGATTTGTGGGACAAGCGTATTGCCTTTTTATGTTTGGTTTTATTATGGAGTTTTTCTGTTAACTGTACTTAAGAATTGTGAAAGGAAGTGACCAGTTTGGAGAGAATGAAATATTGCGGCCATCACCTTGCATGCAATTGATAGGAGCCCTAATAAAATAGCTAAGATGTACGTTAGTAGGCATAAGAAAGGCGATGGACAGAATCAAAATCAGAAGAGATAAATGGTTAACTAACTGCCTACCTGACAGTTAGGGGTGGGGTATGCCCAAGTTGCTTGGAGAGAGAAAGATGGTTGAGGTGAGAGAAGGTAGGATGGAATTAATTGAGACTTGGGAGAGAATTGGCACTCTCGAATTTGCCTCGTTACCATTTATTTTCATTTCTCTGCATTGTTCTTATTGTAATTTCTCGTACCCAGTGCTGAATCACATCAGTTCAGACAGGAGATTCCATTGTTGTACAATTGGAGCTGGTTATATTGCTGTAATTTCCTGGTTCTTATTAGCAACACATAGCATCAGTACCACGATAACCATCCAGAATTATTTCCGTTTCATTCTACCCCATGAATGTCTAATCCAATATGTTTTTCGTGACCTGTAGGTACTTGTTGATTGCATTGCTACATATTCCATGTTATGCCATGTTTAAGCTGATTGTAAAATTAAAACATTATTTCTTGTCGAAATGGTTCCCTTCCTCTGCTCAGTGCTAAAGATTGAGTGGTATCAGAGTTGGGGCCCTTAAGAGCCAGAAACAGTTTAGCCTGCACCGATAATGCATTTAGCTCTCCCTGCTGCACAGTGGACGGTTGAGCTTTGTTATATGCTTATGGCTCAAACAAATTACTGATATTCAGCCAATATGGTAATATGAAACTTCCAAAACTGAGTTTAATCTGCTCTCGTGCAACTGCTTCCCAGAGCAAAGTTCAAGCAGGATTTATGTAGGAACAAATAGAGGACGGAGCTATTAATTTTATGACACAATTGTTCTATTCCTCAATGTTTGGAACTTGGAATCATGTTTGCTAATTTTATCACAATACCGACTCATCAACCTATGGTCACAGGTGTAGATTTGTTTTAAGTATATCACATATTCCGGAGAGATGATGTATGCTTACTCATTTAGTATTTGTAGTTGTACAAATTTTAACTTTTCGTTTCTATACTTAAAAAAAATATTCATTTTGCTCCCTATAAACACCATATTAATCTCATTTAATCCTTATATATATCATTTTTAATCATTTTTAGTCTTTACTGTCTAACGTTAAATATACATTGACTTGTTAATATAATTTAAAATATTGAAATATTTATAATAATTCTAAAGTTTCCTTAAAAAATCTATATAATAACTCTAAAGTTTTCTTTAAAAAAATATAAAAAGTCTTTAATTAAAAAAAGGTAGAAAAATCTATAATGAAATTTTAATTAAAAAAATTCTATAAAGGAGTAGGTGAGTTTTAATTAAAAAAATTATTAGAAGATAGTCTAGATCTCTATTATACTTTATAACTACTTCATTGTATTTGATATTTTCAAGCAAATAAATTTGAGCTCTTTCTTATATAATATATAAAGTGATATAAAGTGGTATTAGAGTTAAGTTTGATCTAAAGAGTTGAGAAAAAAAAATAAAGTTAAGAGAGAGAGAAAAAATAGAGGTGAAAGATGGTAAATAATGGGTATACTATCTTTCAATTTCTTTATCTTATAAAAGGAAATTATGAAAAATGATGTCATTGCATGATATAATTGCTTGACTTTCAAAGTGTTTGGGAGATTGTAGAAAAAGGCTATAAGGAGTCACAAGATGAAGAAAGGCTATCCCAAAATGAGAAAAAAATTTTGTTAAAAACAAGAAAGAAGGATCAACAATTCTTTACTCCCATTTATCAATGTTGGGATGATCTCATATTTGAGAAGGTTGCCTAAGTTTCTACATCGAAGGAAGCTTGGGAGATATTGAAAAAATCTCTCTAATGTGTTGACAAAGTAAAGAAGATAAGACTTCAATCACTTAGGAGTGACTTTGAAGTTTTGAAGGTGAATAAATTTAAATCAATTTCAGATTATTACTCAAAAGTAAATGTGATTTTTAATCAATTGAAAAAGTATGAAGATAAAATATTAATCTCTTTCATAGTTCTTTAAGCCCCACAATAGTTGAAATTTTGATTTGTACTCAAAATTGACTCAAAAGTCATAACCAATATATTATTCATTTGCGAGATGAACTATATGAATATAAAAGATTGAATTGGTTATGGAAACTACCATTATTTATATAATATTTTTCTCTTTTTTATTACAAGATGGATAAGAACTAATATTTTGTTCTTAATGTTTAAATTAATAAATTTGTATGATTTGACATTAAATACTACTATTCTTAAGATTATTAATACTAATAAGACATTTCTTAAGTAAAATTATTTTGACATATTCTATTTATCAACTAAATATTACTAAAAGTTTATTATATTTTATTTCTGTTTTTATAGTGTTTGAAAATTTGAAAAAACTTCTTATATCATATAACTTTTAATAGTTTATATTTTATATTATAATTTCACTAGTTTGAATAAATTGGTGTTTATTTCTTTTATATATTGAATTAGTTTAGAAAAATATGAGTTTCAAACCTTCAATCAATTTTTTATATATTATATTTTATTAAATATTAATTTAATTTGATTAATAATTTATATAAATTTTACAAAAAAAAAAAAATTAAAACCTTAACCATTGACCCAACGAAATTCAATATGTTAAATGGTGGATTGGATTGGATTAACTTTATAGAAACTCAACTCAATTAGATTTTATTAGGTTGAATAATAGATTTGTTCAAATCATACCTAACATATAACTTAGGTATATCTTTATTTCATAATTCGATTGTCTATTTGTTTATATATATATATATATATATATATATATATATATATATAAAATGAGTTAGTGAAATATATTTTATAAAAATATTTTTTAAAATATTAGAATGTATATTTTTTATTGATATTAAATTAAATAACTAAATTATATATTTTAACATCAAAGTTCTTAATGTTCTAAATTCAAATCTTAGTAAAACTATTTTAAATATGAAATAAATTTTATTGAAAGAATAGTATCTACATTATGTAAGTTTAAGGTCTCCGACGGAAAAAATATATATTATAAGTTAAATAAGACCAAAATTACCTAATTTAAAAAAACTAAGGAATCAAATATATAATTCAAATTTTATAAAGATCAAAATTACATATTTACAATACAAAATCAAAATAAAATTAAGCATAAAACTTCTTATACCATTCTTTTGCAGTGCATTTGAGTCTATTAATTATAAATTATAAACTATTATAATTTACGCTTACATAAATTCCCCCTGCATCATAGTCTCAGTAAGAACACTGGTTTTGGAACTAGGGAAATTCAAACTTAGTTACTTTTAGAGATCATTCGAATATGTTGTTATGATACTCTTCAAAATGGACATCGATACCTTAGAACAATAACAGTCAAATTAAAAAATAAAAAAATAAAGAAAACGGTGTACTCAAGGTTTTTTATATTGACTACTTTCTGAATGTACCAAATATTTAGTAGTTTTGGTTCTCCTTAGCTATAATTGGTTTAAACAACTCAACCTAAAATGCCAACTTCGAAAATTGAACTGAAGTTTAACTCTTCCCAAAACAGTTCCAATAAAATCTCATTGCCAGATTTCTGTCATATTTGGAAGAAACAAACTATAGAGAAAAACTTTAACCAGTCTAATTCATAGGCACACTTTGGCTTGCATTAAAAAGAAAGCTGTTAGGATAAACATATCTGTTGTCGAAAACTATAATTGCATTCAGCAATGGACTAGTTTGACAGAGTTGTAGTTTAAGGAGAATCCCACAGGATACACACAATAACTTCAACGACTGGAATTAAAACCAGCCCAATTACATGGGGATTTTTATTATACTAGTTAACTACATAACCCAGAAATCAAGCTCCTTTAAGCAGTTGATTTGGTAACAGCTCCAGCCGAAGTCAGCAGAGGCACCAGCTTCCCCTCATTGTAAAGCTTAGTTGTGTCTGCCCAGAAGCACAAGCGATTTAACTGACTATATGAAATGAAACTTAAAGATTAAGAAACTTGCACAGTATAAAAATATCTAAATCTTACCGTCACAGCCACCAATGTGGTTTCCACCAATGAACACATTTGGCACAGTTCGCTGACCAGTCCACTGATGTAATGCTGCTTGGATCTCAGCTCCATCAGCTGCAAAATATCCAACCACTTAGATTAATACACAAAATCACAGACCTGTCCACTACAGAAGAAGTCACTGCACCGTGCTGCTACTTATGAGAAAGACACAGGATTCACCTAGAACCCATTTGCCCATGGATTCTTAAATCCTGAGTCTTTGCTCTCTTTGTTATTAGTGGCACTGTAGCTGTTAGAGAGACCAGGGTGCAAAATCACGTATAGAAGGAAATCCAAATACTGAATTCTAAACATTTTGTGAAAAGCTATTAGCTTCCGCACGATTAAATCAAAACAATGAGTTTTATTATCAGAAAAATAACTCAAGACCGCAATTTCTTGTGATAAATAAAGCAATCCCTAATCAGCTGTTTACTAATTTCTACAATCAATTTCAGCAAAAAAAATTCCGGCATTATGTGATTATGTATAAACAACTAGAAATAAATAAAAGATTAAGTTTTGTTGGATCGAATACTTATTCTTTGGTCGAAAGATAACTGATAGTTAGAACACAACTCTTTTTCTCAAGAGTATAACAATCCAAATGTCGGGATCAGATTGTGATTTAGTCCTTCTGGCCTCCACTTCAGAACAACTGATCCATTTTACAACAATCTCTCCTACAGTACTTATCACTAGACTAAAAGTTACAACTCAGTCAAGATACAACTCTTTCTACTTAAAAATGTAGTAGAACAAATGTCACAATTCAATTGTAACTTGACCAACCTAATACACCACGGGACAATTAATTCATCTCACAAAAAATTTGAATATAACAAGAGAGAGGGGGATAAAAGATAAAAGAGTGTTTTATACCCATATACAAGTATCACACCCCCTGTAATTGTCAGTACCTTAATGCAGAATTACAAAAAAAAAAAAAAGCGTTTCTATAAAACACAACGAAGTTTAGGCACATGTATATCTATACTGAAAGCACAAAACCTTGTTACCGGGAGGACCAAAGAATGCTAAATTCACCCTTACAGAGAATGTATTGCTAGCCCTTGTGGACAAAAAGTCAGTATCACATTCTCTATTCCACTCTTTTGCATATATACTAAATTTCAAACCAATAAAAAAAGTATACTGGAAGGAATATGTTACAGAGAATGTATTGCTAGCCCTTTTTGACAAGAGAATATGACATCTCGTAAATCGAACATAAGGCCTGTTTAGATACAAGCTAGAAGAGCTTTGGAGAGAGTTTTTCCACTGAAAATAGAGCTTTAGATGCCAGCCTTCCTGATCATTCAGAGCTTTTTCCAGCACAAAATTCTCAAAAGCTCTTCTAGCTTGCACTGAAACAGGCTCATAGTACAAAACTATCACTCTGTAGTTGCAGGCGGGATTGACCGATGTCAAAAGTTTTTCTGCATTCCTCAATAATTATTTTTACAACAGAGAATCAAATACGTGAAATTCAAGTTCGATCAAGGAAAATTTCTCCTAAGAAATTAGGATTAATAAAATAATATATATTAGAAGAAAAAGGAAAATACAAATAGCGACATACTTCGTGTTAGAAATCGAAAAAACCATGCGGGTTTAACTAATCGAAAACAGTCTTAATCATGTGTCCTTATTAAACAAGGAATTAAAAAATAATAACCTCTGTAGTACACGCCATTACGAATATTAATTTATTTTTTATCACAGGACCAAAATAAAGGGTTTAGGTTTAGCGAAAAGGAAAAGAAAGAAAAAGCCACGCACGTTCAGTATCGAGTTCAAAGGTCTTGAAGTTGACGCCAAGGTTTCCGAAGAGCTGCTTCACTGTGACACAGAAAGGGCAATAGGTTTTGCTGCAAACGCAATCAGAAAGCACGGTTAAGAAAAACGATGGAGTCAGCATTGTTCAAATTCACATAACAGAAATGACAGGAAAACAAGAAAGACCTGAAAACCACAACGGAATTGGACGACACCATCTCCTTAGCTTTGGGTAGAGCCATCTTGATATTTAATTTTCTTTTTTCCTTGTCTTTAATCTAAATCTTCAGACACAGATTTTGCTGCAGTGTGTGGATATATATACAGTACGAAGAAAACAAAAAATAATAAAAACAACAAACAGATGGTGCGTCAGCAAGTGCAAACCAGCTCACCCACCATAAAGATTCAACCCCGCGTCATATACTGGGCCATGAAGATATTGCTATTCCCACACCCTCATATGCTAAGTTCACTCCCAACTTTTTAAAATGTTTCATAAATTATCATTTTAATTTTTTTTATCATAAATTTATTTTTTGATTTATGCAATAGATATTTAATATTTAAAATATAGGGGTTACATACATACAAAAAATTAGAGAAAAATAATTTAGTTTCTTATAATTGGATTCAATGTGGATGACCCATTTATAAACAAAATAAAATAATAGGAAAAAAAACGTGTTATTTCATTGGGTTAAATACTTGAAAATAAGGGTCCAAGTCAACTAGGGATATGTATATTTAGAAACTCAAACGTTTTTTTAAAATATAGTGTATCATATATTAATAAAATAATATCATTTTTATTTTTTAAATAAAATTATTAATTGATAAAATATATCTCTTACAACTGTACGGGTCGAATCATAATAATATAAACTCATGAGTTATGTAAAAAATAATTCAGTTAATAACTTTACATACTTAATATTTATTAATACAATAATATCATAGTGAACTTTTAATGAAAATGAGTGTGTATTTTTCAAAATATAGAAATCTAATTGTTTTTTATTATATATAAATCTTGATTTATACTCAGAATTGTAGATATTTATGGTCTATCATTATAAAAAAAATACGAAGATGAAAACAATGCTTAAATTTTATAATTTTTTTTAATCTTTATAAAAATATAAATTTTTCTTCAATGTAATTTTCAGACTTTTGAAATTATATTATTTAAATTAGATTATATTGTGAGTACCAAAAACTTTGATAAAATTAATATTTTTTCATGTGTATAAAGATTTCTATAAAATAAATATTTTTATAACTCTCGTTTTAAAAATATATTTTTTATGTGAAAATAAAAAATAATCCTTAACTCTTGACTTCAGTTCATAAGACTTTTGTAATTATTTTTATCCTAACTTTTTTTTATGCAAATTTTTTTTATCTTGTGAACTTTATGGTTCCATCATATGAATTAAAGTCAAATCCTATATATCAGGTCAAATTAACATATCTGAAAATACTTCCCAAATTTAATTACTTTTTTTAATAAAATCCAAAATATAAAATAATGATTCAGCAGAGTATAATATTGCAAAGTGTATTTTAAATTAATTTATTGTTTTAGTAAAATCCAAAATATAAAGTAATGATTCAGCAAAGTATAATATTAAAAAATTATGTACGTAATTAGAGTATAGAAAGTTTCTGGGATGTTGAGAATATTTTTTCATTCTTCTAAATTCAATCTTCCTTTTTATTTTTTTTATCTAGAATAAGATATAAGAATATTTATTTTTTTAAAACATTACATATTTATAATTTATTATACGTATGTATAAATTTTTATAAAAACATTTATTGAATGTAACCTATTTATATATGGAAGATAATGAATATAAATATGATATATTTAATAAATTATAAATATTGTATAGATGTTGTAAAAAAATAATCTCTATATATATTATTTTTGTTTTATTTTTTACGTTTGTAATTTATATCTTTAAAAATTTGTAGCCACCTGGCCTTAATACGGTGAAGTAGGGTCGTGATGCTTGACAAGGTTCTTAAAACATGGAATACGACATCATTTGCATTGGACCAAGAATTCAAATTCTGAAAATTTTATGTCTGTTGTCTTCCTTTTCAGGGTTATTTAATAACTTTTTATATTATTTTTATATATAACTTAAAACTATTATTTCAGTTTATATTTTAAATTAAAATGTAAAATATGATTAAAAAAATATTATTATATTTATTATTAGTATTACTTATGTGTTATTTACATATATAAATGCATATTAAACGAATTTTTAATCTACAATAATATTCGAAGTATTAATATGTAATGAATATATAATAATAAATCTAAACTTTTTACTGTTTAATAAGATAAATAAATAAAAATTTAAATTATAGAATAAATAAAATTTCAAAATACATAATATATAATATATAATATATATATATATATATATATATATCAACTCTAATAAAAATAATATTTTATTGATAAACCGTAACGATAATTGATCTGAAAGAGCAAAATAAAAAAAAAATATAAATATAAGATTAATATTTTAAAATATTTAAATAAATTAAGCTATAAAAGAAGGTGATAGATTTTATATAGATTTATTCAATTATACTTATACTAAAGTATAATGAAAATGAGTTTAAAAAGTATAAACTTATATATTTTATATTCAGACATATATTTTTTGTTTTCTTCTTTAAATAAAAATAAAAAAAATAATAAGAAAAATTTATATCATCAACTTTAATTTATAATATTTATTAAAATAAAATAGTCTGATTTTACATATTTATAATATTTATAAAAATATTAGAAAAAAATTTATATCACTTATTTTAAATTATAAAATATAATTTATATATATATATATTTTGAATAACTTTAATTAATATTAATTAACTTTAGTTAATGTTAATTAATTTTATATTAATATTTAATATAATATCATATTTATATCTTATATAATAATAAATTTGTCGGATAAATATCTATAAAATTATAATATTAAAAAAATTTATATTATCTTGTTTGAATTTAAAAGGTTTTATATCATTATCTTAATTATTAATTTATTAGATAATTTTATTTAATATTTATTAATTAATATTTATTGATTTTAAAAATGAAATATAATAAAAATAAATATATTTTCAAATTGTCTTACTATCACGTATACTTTGTACAAAAATATTTATATATATTTATCTTGTTAGAGATATAATAAGATAATGGAGTATAATTTAAGAATAATAGAATAAAAAATTAATATATGTTTTTAAGATTTATTAAAATTATATTATTCATTTAATATAATAAATATATGATTTTGAATAAAGTAGATTATTATATTTAGAATAAAATATATGAAGGATGATAGTGCCCCCTGGTGTGAAAAGGTTCTGCCGAAGTAATTTCTGGTTTCTGTTGGTTTGTTGCTATAACTTTTTCAGATGGTCAAACACTTGCACAACCCAAATTATTCTTTTGACTTCAAGTATAAATTAATTTATAAAGTTCTCTTCCATAACTTTAAGTAGCGAGAAAGAGAAAGTTTAGTGTGGAATATTCATCCATCAAGGGAAAATCACGTTCAGTACATAAGAAAAAGGGTGCAAAGTTTAGTGTATCACTCTGTCATTTTCATTTTAATTCTTTTTTTTTTCTCTCCTTAAAATGAGAATAAAGTCTTATACTAAACTCTTGTAATTATAATTGACTCAACATATAAATACTTCTTAAGAAAAGAATAATAAGAAAAAATAATAATCATGAGTAGAATATTTCACTGCTATTTTTTTCAATGAGAGAACTTCCATTTTTTCATAAAGTTTGAATGGGAAATGGATTGGGCATTTGTCAAATGTCTGCGCTGGCAGCTTTAGAGACATGGAGAGAGATGGTAGGTTGGGAAAGGAAATGAAACACACCGAGGCATTAATAAACACTATCAAATTGGAAAATGTGGGACCCTCTTATGTGCCACATTTTTCAAACACTCCAACTTTTACAACTAAAACCCCAAAAGCAATAACTTCACACACTAATCATTCTTATTTCACTCTCTTAACATTACTATCATTTCCTTTCAACATAACACGTATCAATAAAAACAACCAATTTTATATTTTTAATATTATTAAATTAACATTATTTGAAAATAATAATAATAATAAAAAGGAAAATTTTCTTTGAGAGTTAAAAAGTTAAGAAAACTTAATATTAAGTATCACGAAAAGATTTTTCACAAATAAAAATAAATTAATAATTATATAAGTAAATATAATTTTATTTCTTATTCAAATTTTTAAAATTACATATTTATATATCTTTTCTCCTTATGTATTATTTAATGATCTATTTTTACGAAACTCCAAACAGGTAAGTTTGTATTTTCACGCACCTTAAATCTCGTAATTTGCTTCTCCCTATTCACTCATATATATATATATATATATATATTCAATATTTTATTCCATTGATTAATGAATGTCTAAGATTGAGGCACCAAGGTCTTACAATCCATGGAGAATTCTGATGAAAGAGAAAGTACAGTGCATTGGAAAGCGCTGTAAAAAGTGATTATATGTTGTGTTGTTGACACCGCAGATCTAGGAAGAAACAGTGTTGTAGTAGGCCACTCCATAAATATGGGAAAGACAGCAATAAAGCAACGAGAGAAAATGTTGAAGTTGCCAATTGTAACTTTTCTATTTTCCCCATATTCTCTTTCTCTCTCTTCCATCTTCTTTCAACACTCATTCTTACACGCACCAAGAAAGAAAAATAACACGTTATAATAACTCCTACCCATATGTAGTTGGCAAAAAAAAGTAGTTAGCCATAACACCAGACTCAGAAATGAACAACAAAACCATCAACTCAAATCCAAGCCACCACACGAACCCATCATCATGGCTTCTCTTCACCATACTCTTTCTCTCATCTTTCTCCCTCTCACTCTCCGATCCAAGAATCACCGAAGCTGGACTCTACTGTGGAACCACCAAGGCTCCTCTCAAAGCCAACTACATCCCAAGTTTCATCAAGGAAATGGAGAGCCTCTCGCAGTTGGTTACCAACCACAACTGGGGCACTCACTCTGTCAACATTTCAGGCTCGCCCATTCCCATTTATGGCTTTGCACAATGCTTCCACGACCTGTCCCACACCGATTGTCTTCTCTGCTACGCAGCCAGCCGCACCAAGCTCCCACGCTGCCTCCCTTCTGTCTCTGCGCGCATCTACCTTGATGGCTGCTTCTTGCGCTATGACAACTACAGCTTCTACGCGGAGGACACTGACCCTTTGAGGGACACGGTGAACTGCACCTCGCAGTATGGGATGGCTGTTGATGATGCTGAGAGGTTAAAGCTTGAGGAGAGGGTGGGAAGAGTGGTTGAGAGTGTGGCCAACATGGCTGTGACAAAAGGTGGTGGCTTTGCTGTGGGAGAGGTTGAGGGGGTTTACGCATTGGCACAGTGCTGGAACACTGTTGAGACTGATGGGTGCGGAGAGTGCTTGAGAAAAGCAGGGAGGGAGGTCAGAGGGTGCTTGCCAAAGAGGGATGGGAGGGCCTTGAATGCTGGCTGTTATTTGAGGTATTCAACGAACAAGTTCTACAATGAAGATGGTGATGCAGGTGGTAAAAATGGTGAGTATGTGTGATGATGCCTTTTATTTTCAGACAAGGTTTTAAATTGCAATCATGGTCGCGATTTCCTCGCGATCTTTCAAGGGAAATTGTGGATGAATGTAGTCATCTTTTAGTTTCAAGCAAGGTTTTAAATTGCTGTTGCAGGCAAGGTTTTCTCACGATCTTTGATGAGAAATTGCGGATGAATGCGGCCACAGTTATGGTTGAGTTGCTAATTGTTTTTTAAAGCCTTGGTTTCAAGTTTTGCCCTTTTGTTTTCAAAAGGAAATCGAAGCTTACCTGGAAATTTTCATATACTTTCTTGTTATTAAGTTCGCTTTTTTGTCGTCAAGAAATAAGTCTTGGTCATTATGACTCGAATGCCTTTCAATGTTTCTACACTGGCATATATAGAATCCAGATCTTAATTCATAGATGGTGCTCTGAGTGAGAAAGAAGTTGTTTTTGTTACAGTAGTTTCTTTTTTCAACAACCAAACAACCAGTTCTATGTTGATGACTTGATGCCATTGCCTGATTTATAATTTTTCAGGAATATTAAGAAGAGGAGGAGTTATAGTTGCAGAAGTGTTAGCAGCAGCTGCAGTTTTAATGCTTGCTCTCTCTGCCTCTTATGTAGCCTTCACAAAATTAAGTAAAATAAAAAAAGGTGAACATTATAAAAAAGGAGTTATCATTATTATTTACTACACACTATAAAAGTTAAATTTATGAATTGTTATTATGTCTTCACTTTCTTATGCTGTATTTCTTCTCTCCTAGAAAACAATAATATTGGTCAGATTTCGTCTTCGATAAGCAAATCTAGCTTGAATTACAAGTACGAAACTCTTGAGAAAGCCACAGATTATTTCAACTCTTCAAAAAAAATAGGCCAAGGTGGAGCTGGTTCAGTTTTCAAAGGTATTCTCCCAAATGGGAAAGTTGTTGCGGTTAAGAGATTGATCTTCAATAACAGGCAATGGGTGGATGAGTTCTTCAATGAAGTGAATTTGATTAGCGGAATTGAACACAAGAACCTTGTCAAACTATTGGGTTGTAGCATTGAAGGCCCTGAGAGCCTCCTTGTGTATGAGTACTTACCCAAAAAGAGTTTAGACCAATTTATCTTTGGTAAGTTCCCATTATTCTAGTACATTGTGAAGTCCATTTTTTATTTTAATTTCAGGAAATCAAATGCTTATCTATAGTGACATGAAGGTGACATAATAATCTACTTTGCAGAAAATAACAGAACTCAGATTCTAAACTGGAAGCAGAGGTTTAATATCATTCTTGGAACGGCAGAAGGGCTTGCATATCTTCATGAAGGCACCAAAATAAGAATCATCCATCGAGACATCAAAAGCAGCAATGTTCTTCTGGACGAGAATCTCACTCCCAAGATTGCAGATTTCGGCCTTGCCAGGTGTTTTGGAGCTGATAAGTCTCATTTGAGCACTGGAATTGCTGGAACACTGTAAGTCCTTGGGTTTAGCATATGATACTGAGCATGTTACATACAATAGAATTAGTTAGTGTGTCAGTTCCTGATATGTGTCAGTTCCTGATATGTGTCAGTTCCTTTAAGGAGCCTGCCAAACTTCAATCCAAAGAATTAAACTGCAATTAAAAATATGGCTTAAATTCTTGGTCCCAGGTTATTCTTATTTTGGCTCTTAATAATATGTATTTTGTTTTAGTTTAGTATTTGACATCATTGTTTTAGTTCCTATGAAACTTGCTAAACTTTTGGTAGAAGTTCCTTTTATATTAGAAAAGTTCATTTTATTTCCTATTATTTAGGTAACATCAGTTCTGTTCTTCAATTTCGGTTAGTCTAACTAGTCATTCTTCACATAAATAAAAAAAATCCAGACATCAGATACTAAATTAAAACAATTTTTGAATAAAAATCACAATATATTTCTCTTACATGTTCCATAATCTTAATCAGTACTTAATTTTTTACTTTTGGAGCAGAGGTTACATGGCTCCTGAATACCTAATTCGAGGACAACTCACACATAAAGCTGATGTGTATAGCTTTGGAGTACTTGTTCTGGAGATTGTAAGTGGCAGGAGGAATAATGTCTTCAGAGAGGACTCTGGCTCGCTTCTGCAAACTGTAAGAGTTAGGCCTAACTTGCACAAAATTTGAAACAACCTTTTTTCTTTTTCTAGGCTACTACTGATTATCATTTTGGCACCAGGTTTGGAAACTTTACCGATCAAACACATTAACTGAAGCTGTTGATCCTTGCTTGGGAGATGATTTTCCTGCAACTGAAGCATCAAGGGTGTTTCAAATTGGCTTGCTTTGCACACAAGCTTCAGCCTCCCTAAGACCATCCATGTCTCAAGTTGTTTACATGCTAATTAATTCAAATGAAGATGTTCCCACACCAAATCAACCCCCATTTTTGAGCACTGGCGTGCTAGACTCAGATAGTTCCATTAAGTCTTATAGCACTAACAGCTTCATATCCAATGCCTTGAAGAAGATTGGAGTATCCTACAGCTACTCAGAGTCCTCCAGTTCACGCAACTCAGATGGGCCATCAAGAAGTGAAGAATCGATAGTCCAAGTTTGATTTCCAAGAAACTAAACTGCAGTCACCATATCACAGTTTTGAAGGTTTTTGTGAGTACTATAGCTGTTGCATGGCTCACATTTACCCACAATCTATGGCAAGATCATGATTTTTTTAAGGTCTCCACTGGATCACAACAACCTCAATTCAAAAAACATGGTGATTTCCAAATGTTCCTTACTAGAAAGAAAGAGTGAAATATAAACGAAAAATGTAAAGATAGAAAGGAAAAGAAGTTCAACTGTTGAAAGGGTAGGAAATGAGCTAGGGTGATAAAGGTTTAACAACAGTTCATTACGACATCAACTGTAGATGTGACACATAACACGATTCACACACTGTTATTGTTTCCATAAATTTTATTAATGATTATGTGTCCTTATTCTTCTTCCATACATAAATTTCAACAGCCCCATCAAAAGAAATAAATGTTTTTGTCCTAAAACTTTTAATGCTCGAGTTTAGATTTCTTAAATTTGTGGTCTCTCTAATTTTAAAATACACCATTCTTAGACTTTGAAGCATTATCTAATTTAAACTAGTTTTTGTCTTTTTATAAGGTGCTGTTTAAATCACTTAAAAATTAAAAGCACTATATTTTAAAGTTAGAAGAAAAAAAATGAATATAGTTAAAAAAAAAACTAAAACCAAACTTTGAACTGAAAAATTAAACATTATACGATCGCAATTTCTAATATATCCATATTTTAAAAGTGATTTTTTTTTACTTCCATCTAAAATTTAAAAATAAAATGTATTATGAAACCCACAATTAATTTAAAACATATAGCGTAAACTGTTAAATATTTTACTATATTAATTAAAATATTTTATAATAACTAAAGATATTTTTGGTAAAAAATAATTAGTAAAAAAAAAAATTATAAATATTATTTTTTTTCAACATACCTACACAAAATTTATAATTCGTTAAATATATCATATTTATATTTATTGAATCGTACTTAATATAAGTAAGTATTTTGTAGGATTACACACTCCCGTACTCAATATAAATATTTTACGAGATTACATTCTAAGTATTTTTCATTCAACGAATTTTTTTACAAAATTTGTACTATGTTCTGAACATAAATATGATGAGTTAATCATAAATATGATGTACGGAGCATAAATACAATACGCTTAACGCGTAAATATGATGCATTTAATATAAATATGATGTAATGTAAATAAGATGTATTTAGCGGAATATCTTAAAAAGAATAGATGTATATATTAAAAGTAATTTGAAATTGATTTTTATATAAATAAATTTGAGAGTTGCTACCTAAAAAGAAGCAGTAGTCGTACTAGCTAACCTCCTTACGAACGGCTCTATATACCCAAAAAGTTGTTTGTATATCAAACTTAGTGGAAATGCTTTATTACTACTCTTTTCTCCAAAATGTACGAAATTTAAGGGTTTTTTCATTTATGTATATCAACCTACCACTAGATATAGGTAAACAACCATGGTGTTATAGGTATTCTGAATCATTATTTATGTCTTTTGGTCTGTTTATGGATTTTATAATTACAATATTTTATAGTTTTTTAGCTATTTTAATAAATAATAATATATTTTAGAATTAAGGAGTAGCTGTTTTGATAAACAATAATATATTCTAGAATTAGGATGAATATGAGGAGTATCTAAGTGTTGTGTTGTGTTGCAAATATTTGATGACATACTTTTATCTTAAGATTTCTAAGTTTAGGTTTTTGTTTTAAGAGATTAGTTTTTAAATAATGTGATTCTTGGACGGGATATAGTGGTAGGGTTTTGTTAATAAGATAAAACATTAAAAACCTTTAATTTTATTCTAATTTTTAAATCTATATGAATGAGAGTGTGATAATGTATTTCTATGAATTTTATTATTGAGTTATTTAATTAAGATTGTAGATTATTTAGGTTACAGTAAATATATTTATAAAATATATTTATTTTATCTTAAGTTAAGTTTAAATTATCATCTACAAATAAATGAATAAACTAAGAGAATCATCAAATTTATGTGTTAGTTCAATTAGTTTCTCTTCATATCTTTAATGGTTCACCTATTTTAACATTGGATGACACTTATTAGATTCAATCTTGACAAATTTTAGTTTAATTTTTTTTTATTAGTGTAAAAAAATATTAATTAATCATAATAAGGACTTTCTTTAGTATCATTAAAGCATTTATACAATATATATATATATATATTACAATTAAATGGATTTTTTTTATTTAAAAACAAATATTGGATATACTTGTTTAGTATCATGTTATGTTTGATAAGTGTAAAAACTTATCATAATAATGATTTGTTAGTGCATCTATTTCAATACTTAATGTTAATATATAAATATTCTTATATGTTTGATTTTATTTGTAGGAATGTCTTTAAAAAGACAATATCCATAAGACATTTATTTCCTAAAGTTTAAAAAGTATCTCTCAAGTCAAAATATCAAAACCTATCTTACAATAAAAAAAAATATTAAAAAAAAAATTAATGTACTTTAGTACTAGATTATTTGAAGGATAAGTGATAAATGTCCTTGACTTATGTCTTGGAGTCTATATCTAGAACCTATAATGATTATTTGAGCATGATTTGTTCCCACATTTCAAGATATTAGCATGGTAGATCTATGGACTTAAAGAACTTAAATTAGTGAGATTTTACATTATCCACAATAAATTATATTCTACATTTTCAAAAATAATTATCTATCAACATAAATCCTAATGCTCTGTTTGGATCAGAAGAATTAGTGTGTGATTGCGGGTGAAAAAGGATAAACGGATTGAATTTTGTTTTTGTTTTTATGTATAAATTTAAATAAGAAAAGAAGGAGGAAGAGAGAGAAATTTTCTTACAAATTGAAAAAGAAATAAGAGGAAAGATACGTGTCACTGTGGAATAAGTAATCGGGTAAATGTTTATGATTTTTTTTTAAATAATAATAATAATTAAATTATAATAAATAGTTAAAATATTAATATTAAATAATAAATAATAAATAATTATTTTAATAATATTATAAAGTAATATTTGTTTTTTTTAATTATAATAATATTAAATAATAAATAAAATTATTTTACTTTCTACTCATTTTTACTCTCTTTTTCTTAATTCAAACAATTTAATTTTCTCTTTTTTTTCTCTTCATTTCTTTTCTTTTCCACTCCTTCAAATTCAATCTTTAATTCAAACACACCCTAAATGTCCATTTAATATCAATTGTAATTAGTATGAAGCTGATATTAGCATATCAAATGAGTATTATGTCTTAAATCGATATCATCATAAATAAACAATACACAACTTATTAATCTCAAATCGTGAAGAGAGGAAACTAAATGATTAATCAAATATTGGACGAAAACATCATACATGGATGGTAAAAAATACAATTTCAATTTTCTTAGGAAGAGATTTTAGTCCCTGGTCGCCGTGTGAAATTTCTCTATTCCCTCCTCACTTGTTGGCTACAATCATTGGAGAGTTTTTATTGTGGATTTGCAGTTTATGCTTAACTTCTTCACAATGTGAAAGTTAACCATGTGGATTAGTTTCAGTCGTACGCTAACATTAAATTTTTCTATTTATCAATTCAAATTTCTTTTTAGGAATAACTTCTAATTTTGAGCTTAAAATTTTGGTGATCATTTAATTAACTGTTAAAATAATGGCTTATAGTTGTCTTCTAGAAAGAGGGATGTAATTAGGACTAATTTATGCTTCTGAAAGATACTCATTTATTATTGCAAAATACAAGTACTTATTGAATAATTCAATTTTAGAGTTATAAAGATTAAGCAGTGAAAACACAATGGGTAAAATAAGTTTAAAGAAAAAGGGACATTTTGATCCATTATTAATTGTTAATTTCATTTAGGTAGAATAATAATATCTACATAAGTTCAAACTAATAATTCGGTTAAGTAAGGACATGTGGTTCAATCTTGTAATTTTGATTATCAAGAGATTAGATTAAAAAAGTGTTATTTAATAATGATGTAAAAAAAAATTAATGAAAAAAAGATAAATAATAAAAACTACTAATGATAAAAGTATCATCTTTTATTAATAAGAATATAAGAAATTGTTCTAAAATTTTTAATATTTCTTTAGTTGGATAAGATATTCTAATATAACACTAAAAAGTTTTCATATCTCCCAAAATCCATATACTTAATCTAATTAGTATCTTTTATTTTATAAAAATTATTGAAGTTGGTGAAATAAAATAAAAAAAAGTATCGGTAATCATAATATAGATAGTTTCTTATATAATACATCAAAGTTACCTCTTTCGATAAATAACAAAGATGATTATTCGAATTAATTATGTATTTACGAAAATGTATCGAGTCAGTAAGAATTAAATTAAAATAAATTAATAAAAAGAACATTTTTAAGTAAACTTACATTTTCAAATAAAACTAATCTCTAATAGGTAAAATTGATCTTATTTATAAATAAAAAAATCAATCATAAACTGATTTATAAATATACTTTTCATATAAATTAGATCATAAATTATCATCTCTTTAATCCAGCAAAATAATAAAGTATTTTGAGTTAACATAAATAAAAAATAAATAAAAATTCACAAGTTTAACATATGTAAAATGTAAAGTGAATACTAAATTCATTTGAAAAGGACAATTAATAATCTGAATTATTACATATATAATCTGAATAATTCACAATAAGCTTATACGAACTAATAATTACATATACAATCTGAATAATTCAAGAGGATATATATAAATTATTAATCATTCATACACTTAAATGAAATAATAAGTCAATTCATAAAGAATAATCACATAGATTTACTTCTTAGTAAACTAGATGGATCCGACATTCATTAACACAAATAAGAACAGTTTGTGTAATTTTGATGATACAATTTGTATAGAGAATAAATAATATTGACATGTGCGTTCAAAGTTTTCCACAATTGGTCACTGCTTTCAAAAGCCCATTTTTTTCTTATTATTGCCTATTAATAATGTCTTTCGTGAATTATGCGTATTAACGAAAACAGATCACAAATCAAATGTGATTCAATACACTGTAAAAGAAAATGTGACTCGATGAGTTACAAGATGAAGATCAGATACATATTTCAATAGTACTGACTACAGTATTCACAATTGCATTAAATTCAAAACCACTCATTTTTGAAGGCATTTGTTAGAGTTTATTGTGAATTTTGTAGGGTTATAAAACCAATTCTTATGAGCTTCCTTTCAAACTTATTTTAAATAAAATGTTGTGGTGAATTTATGATATTTAGCAGTAACGTTTTCTTCTAGGATCTTATCATACTGCAATTAATATGGTCTGGTTTTTTTCCTCAGTTTCCAATTTAAAGACTCAAGGCCAAGATTATACGGCGTAGGCGAACTTCCGTTCTGCAATCCTACAGTGCAAAGAGCCAACTGGTACACAGGAATTTTGGTCAGAAATTCGTTCAATCGGTAGAAGTTTAAGAGTGGTGATACACAGACCACTCTTTCTACTGTTTAATATAGTAGTGTTTAGCTGTCCCCTCAGAGAAAGGAAAATACACTCTTAAACCCAAGATATGACTCTATTTCCTTTTGACCTGTGGTTTCCATAGAACAGCACTGTCTTCTTATTTCACTTGAGCTACACCTCTCTTCTATAGATTCTCTAGAAGTGCAACGCTGCTTCTTACTACAAACTGCAAAGCTTCCGGGATCTGATTCTTCTGACAACCGCTTTTTCTCCTTTAACATTGAAAAACTAACTGTTAGTATATAAATGGAAGATAGTGCTTTGAAACACCTTTTGAAATATTAGTTCTCCATCAAACCACAGAAACTTTCAAATTTTTTTAGAGTACCAACCTGGATACTAGATGCATATTTGTCTACTTCAGCAGCAGTTTTCATATATGAAGTGAGCATATTATCGTTGGCCATGTCCAAAGAATTTGTCTCTTTTGCCACACCAAAAGCAGCGCTAAAGGAACTGGGATTATTCTTTGAGAATAACTCTGTTTTATGGCTTATTGATTCCAAAGAATCAAGCTTATTAATCAGTACAAACTCCTTGGATTTTCTCCTTATATGGTCAAAAACAGTTTCTTCAGTTGATTTTTCATGAATTCTTGCTTCAGGTTCAGGGAGGAAAAAACCTTTAGCGATAAAAGAAACAATGATAACATGACATAGAAAGCGAGAAGAACTGCTTGCTAAATCACAGGACACATGCTAGAAGGTGTACCTGTATCGAAAATATTTGAGCTTCCAGTTGCATAATGATCGTTTAAAGTCAGATGAAGTTTGATACCATCCTGTTGTTCCTTCTTGAGCTCAACAGGCAAATTGACACCATTTGGTTGAGGAACTTCAAGTACGTCTTCATCATCCAGAACAACTATCTCATGATGATGATCATGCCTCTTCACCCGGGCATTATTTTTTGAAAGAAGGACCTCTAGAGATGGACAGCGAATGTTATCAAATGCAGATACGAGAGAAAAGTTTTTGGCTTTCTGACGAATGTGGTCAAATACTGTTTTCTCCGTGATGGTTTTGCATTTGTCCTCTTCAACCCCAAGAACATGCGCACCTTCCACTGCAAGAAAAATGCTCATTACCGATAGCCAAAACCCACTGTAATCCAGAAAAGAGATGAAAGAACGTTTTCCAAAATCATAAAGGTTAAAAAAATCATCTCTGGTGTACCTTCCTCTAAACTTTCATCCAAGAGGTCGAAACTTGGACTGCAATAACACACCTAAATTTTAGGTCTTAACATTATATGAACATGGACAACATAAACAACTATATCATGCATTTCAAGGGAAAATGACTAACATGGAATCCCTGTCCACGCTCAATGTGCATAGTTCTTTCGTTGGTAAATGAGGTACAGTTATGTTGTCATCTTCTATAACATATATCTCTTCAGGTGGAGGACAAGAAGCTTGCTTCGTGTTTCTTTTCAAAAGCACAATTGAATTGCTCTCTCTCATAAAGGAAAGCTTTCGGTGGACATCAATACCAACTGAATGCAGAAAACTGAAGATTTGAGTTATAATTGCACACTTAAGACAAATTATACTGGAAAAGATATAATTTAGACTTCTATTGACCACATCTTACTGTATTCCTCAAATATAAAATCAGCTTTGATAGTTTGCTTCTCCTGTGGGATGGGCACAAGAATTGTTGCACTGTACGGGCTGCAACATGAAAAAAGAAATTTATCTCAGCCTAAAATTTGTGTGACCGTAAGTGTTATACGTAGCTTTATTCATTTGCAAATGCAACCCGAACTGCATTTGTAATATATTTAAATCTTAACGGTTTACATTATCCAGTTGAAAACATATCATAAATTACTAGCAAGAAAAAAACCTTTTCACATGTACATTGGCCAATATTTTAATGTTTTTTATGTACAATGATATTTTGTTTAAATATTCTCAAAATCCTCCAAATTAAAATTCTTTGCATTCTTTTAGTCTTGAATGCTCTAAAATATATTAAGTTTTTACCGCAAAAATAAAGCCAAGGTTTTAATTCATGTACCTGGAGAATTGATCAACCCTGTGGTAATGATTTGGGGAACATTAAACCTTGATAAGATGAGGAAAGAACAATTTGCACACTTAGTTTGCTATAATACCAACTATTCTTGTTAGGACCATAATACTTCTCAAGATTATATTTTTCCGATTCTGTAACCTTCAGCATCCACGACAAGAAATGTGCCTATGATGACACTTCGACGGGGTTGCCCGTGATGACCGGATAAGCAAGGAATAATTGACAATTATCTTGGATAACGGTCATACCATTTGTGCCGACAACAAAGTGGAAAGAGTCGAATAGGCGGAGAAAGACCTTGTATTTTCGTGACCGATACAACTGGGTTGCTCCTTGCATCACTTCTTATTTTTTGAAGTATCGTTGGTCATACGTGTTGAATTCTTATGTCGACAACCAACATATGCTAGAAGCCAATGTTGAAGACAACATGGTTGCTATTAGGCAGTGTCTAGTTATTGATAACATGTGCCATGGCTGGGAGGGGTCATCAGAGGATTTCTTCTACCGGTCTCTTTTTGGACATCCATGTGGGGTTTCCTTTCAAAAAGTTCATAATGGGGGTGTTGCACATTTTAAAGGTCACGTCAACGCAGCTTCATTCAAATAGTTGGGCATCCTACAAGCTTTATGACTATTTGTGAGGCAATACCAATAGAGTCCACATCCCAAGTTTTCCTCCACCATTATAGTACTCGTCTAAGTGACTTGGCCACTTGGCTTTCTTTGATTGGTCAGCTTTCTTGTCTTCTTTTTCGGCCATATATTTCTTCCTACAAAAAATTTAAAAGGGTTTCTTCAAGATTGTTATTGAGGAGAAAGGAAAATCATTGTTTTTCGAAGATGGAAAATCGAGATTTCCTTCATATTGACAAGAAACCTTGTCCGATACAAATTCTGGCCGCGCATCGAGATGTCCTTATACGATTTGCATATTTTGGACATCCTAGACAAGTTGCCTCATAGGCTACCCACCCGAAAATTTCTTGGTTTCTACTTGTCCCCTAGATATCAGCCAGACATAGATGATATGTGATGCTTTATGTGTTTTTTGTTTTCCTAGTTATTGATGTTGCTGAATTTGATACTTTTTTTCAGAGATCATGATGGCTGAAATGAAAATGAAAAGAAAAAATCACTTTAAGCTACTACAGAAGGAGCTAATGGCAGACGCGTTTGAAGCTTCCTCGATAGGGTAGAAAATGGTTTCAGAACTTTCCAAAAGGGTAAACTTAGTCACTCAATAAAGCCCGCGTCTATAGCTCCATGAAGGATACAAGATTTCCTATCAATCGCACACGCACACGCAACATAATAAGTTGATTGTTTCGCTATGTTTGAGAGGGATAATTGTTTACTAAGTGAAGCTTCCTAGACTAAGTTTGGTGCCTCATCATGCTCGGAAGGGATCACTTTCATTGAAGTGAAGCACCCTAAACCAAGTGTAATTGCTTTGTGATATACTCGGGAGGGAGTAAAACTTCCTAAACTAAGTTAGAAAGAATGCGTATTCAAGATGAATCAAATCATTGAATATGCTAGGACTTTTTGGAAACAAGCGTGTAAAGGAATAAACTAAAATACATAGAATTCAATTGAAATCAAATTTCAACATATTCGTATTCCATGCTCTTGATAGCAGCTTCCCGATAGGTCTTGTAGGTTGTACGTCCGTTCCCTAGCGCTTATGGTTTAAACGTCAAAAGTACCACCAACCGTTAGATCTCTTTCCATCCAACGATCTGGTAGAAACTTGACGTCAACTTCGTGTCAATCCTCCATGCAATCTGTTGGTCATTCTCCTATGGTGTTGTGCACAACCTCTTCGTTGTCCTCCATTCACTCAAGCTTGCAGGGCCCACGTAGGATGAACACAAACGTCACAAGTCAATATTTTCTTTCAAAAAACAAACTCTCTTCGACACCATATGTGACTTGAGACGGGGGGCTAATGTACTAAAGGCTAAGTGTGCTATGAGTAAATAGCTGCTATGCCGAATAGGTTCTAGCCACTTGGTATACATCTATACCTATGATCGACCGAGAGGGTGTCAACTAGGAAGTTCATTCGTGTGTCAGTCAGGCATGTCAAGTACGTATCAACCAACCTTCATTTATATTCCGCTTCAAGACAACCGAGAAGTTGTCGACCTGACACTAGCTAATTTATTAATAAGAAAGGGTCTATCCTTATAAGAGATAACAAAAGTTCTACATCTTTATCATCCGAATTGTGGATTACGTGTTAAGATGATTAATATTACTATAATCAAGGTTAGAAGGCCTTAACCAAAGGCCATAAGGTAAAGGTCTATTTAAAATAGTATAAATAGATATAACATGCAAGGTATAGTAGAGGAATCATTACACAATAATAATATTATTGTGTTATTGAACAATCTAATTGACTTGAACGTTAGAATGTCATCGTAGGCACACACCCCTTTGTAGATGCTAAAGGTTATGGAGTTGGAAGGAAGGAAACTGTAAAGATATAGTTTTGAGAAGTATTCCAGTCCCAACAAGAACACCAACAAATCAATACTATCAATGAATAACCTTTTCATAGGATTCTTTAATTCTTGCACACTATCAAATCATAGAAACTGAATTAGTAAGTCATCACCTTATCTTTTCATGAAAGAGAATAGTGTTGTCCTCGGAACCAATGATCTGTGAGAAAGAAATTTGTGCAACTTATTCTAATTGTTATATGCATGAAATTCTTTTGAGAAGACATTCAGATAACATACCATATCAGCATAATGTCCTTTAATTGACTGGCCTGACGATGATATTCTAGCCAATGTTACTACTATCTTTGACTTTCCTTGTATATGGCTTTCAATTTCTGTAAGCTTCACATCAACTTTTGGAGGCAGAGAGAGTAGAGAATCTTTAATATGGTTACCAAATGGGTATTTTCGACCAGTCACTAGCTCTATTCTCCTCGGATCAGCTTCAGCAAGTGCCTCAAACGATTTAATTCCCATTGAATGCAGTGCCTAGAAAGAGCATCAAAATAAGAATATTCCCCATCTAGTTGCTACTGCATATGGATTATTAACTATTATGCGTTAATAACATCAATGCATCAATAAACATTACCTTTGCTGTAACCATCCCAATTCCAGGTAGTTGTTTCAGAAGATATGGACTGTCATCCCAAAGTTTCTGGTCGAGTGATTTGGCTAGAAGTGCTGAGTTCACGGCTCCTTTGTAATTCCTTTTACAAACAAAGTAGTCTTTCATGCATTTTGCAATTCTAAATCCATTTGAGCATATAGAGTTCATGTCCTGTAGCATCAAGTTTACTCACTCACTAAAGATTTAGAATGTTGATCAACACAAAATACTGATAATGCAATACCTGAACCAAAGATAGATCATGAACAGATGGATCACCAGTTAAACAGTCATTTGCTAAAATAAATATCTTTTCTTCTCTTGTTTGAATGCGTTTTTTCTTTTTCCATTTATCTCCAAGAATGTGAAAGCGAAGCCGACCATCTTTATCAGCATTGATCTCATTTAAGAGCTTCTTCTCATTGCGTCTAAGCTGTATCCCTTCATTTTTCCAATGCAAAATTGTCAAGTTTTAATGTCAATGCATTGTGTATTAAATTCTTTTACAAATAAATCCGCACATGCAATTTCTTCTGCACAGCACACAACACGAAGTGCATCTTCCAAACTACAATTTTCAGGAGTTCGCATTATCTGTTTCATAGTATCAAACCTCAAATAGTACTTTGTCATTAGCCTTCCAGGATCTAAGGCAACAAAAGGAAGACATTAGCAATCAATTTGGATTCTAATTTTTTACCAATCAATCAGGTATATTCATTATACTTCAAAGATATTTGATACCTAATGGTCGCAAGAGGAAACCGTCTTCGTCAACCCAGACCATTCCACATTGGGATAACTCGTTAACTTTATGCAGACAAATATCTGAGAGGAAATAGCTTCAATAATATATAGCGGGAATTAAGCGGTGGGAGGAATGATGACTATTGTACCTTGTACATGCTTCTCTAAACTATTGCCAGAAATTTCTTTCTTAATTGCATAGTTCATTGGGTTCTGCTTGTTTATAAAAGTTCTCATCAGATGGGATCGAAAACTAATGAACAAAATTGTAGGCTTCCTGAGTCACTTACCTTTTTCATTCTAACATACAAGTAGGAGAATTTAAGCCATTCAATTGCTTTTGTTATGTCAGATACTGTCAGTTGAACTATTTCCGCAAGTAAATGCTCCGTTACACATGAGAGTAATCTATAGTAAGCAAACATTAATTAGTTGAACATGGTAAATACATAATGTTAGCAGACCTTGAGCAACAATCAAAGGCAATATATCTATTTAGCAATTTTGGAAGAGACAGTCTTACTGCGATTCTACCACTTCACACCCATTTAAGAGATTCTCATATAAATGAACCTGCGGTATGGTAGTATGTAAGAGTAAATAAGAGCATGTGTTTTGAAACAATAGAGCTCGTGGTCAAATAAAGAACTTTTTAGTATAGGAACAATTAGTAGAGAGAAATGAGAAGGAAATATTTATGCAAGTAGCGTAGTTCACCGTTTCTCTCCTTGTCATGATTATAACCATGCCTGTATCATCAAATGGGGGTCGGCCTGCCCTTCCACACATCTGTACCATAAATTTTTTACCTCAAATTATATGAAAAACAAGAAAAAAAATCAAGCACTAGCTATTAGCGGGTTAGCTAAATCCCTAATTATTTCTTCCTTACTGATACCATAGATTTTTTACCTAAAATTATATGCAAAACAAGAAAAAATTAAGCACTAGCTGTTAACAGGTTAGCTATATCCCTTATTATTACTTCATTATTGATTCCCCTATAATTTCTCTACAATATTTACTAGAACACATTTACAAAGATTTGAACGTATGATTTACTTGTTTTATTTCATTAATTAACAGATTTGAATAGCTGTAAATTAGTCATGTATTAGGCAAAGTTTCCTTTATAAGTGTTCAAACTGTTGAAATCTTGTTTGGCAGGAATCTGTTCCTCTCGATTAATCATGTCTTGAGAAAATTCTATCGTACAATTCAATGGGAAGAATTATTTTGGTTGAGAATTTCAATTCAAAATGTTGGAGAAAGAGGGAAGGAATATTGGGGGCACGTTGATGGATCCAATCCAACTCCCAAAGACATCTCGGAACTTTGAAAATGGGAGGCTGAAGATGCACCGATCATATCTTAGATGTCAGGTTAAATTGAGCCACATGGTGGGCAATCTGAAATCATTCTCTACAGCAAAAGAAATACGAGAATATTTGATCTGATCAACAATGCACTTCGTTTCCAATTGGAATTGTAGATTGAAAATTTCAGCCAAGGAAATTTGTCTATTGAGTAGTACTATTCAAGTTTCATGAATCTGTGAAGACAATATTTTGATATTGTCAATGCAAATATATCTGAGGGGGGACTGATAGCAAATCAAATTGTTCAAGAGGACAGCAAGCATGATCATTCTGACAAAACTAAGACCAGAATTTGAGACTGCACAAGCTAGACTTTTGAATTGAAATGCAATCTCCTCTTTAGATATTTGTGCTGGTGTGTTCCTATAAGAACAACTTTTAGCTACTCAGGTTGGAAAGGGTTTAGTTCGAGGCAATTCAAAAAACATTTAAATTTTGCTCATGCAGCACAAGGAAGACGAAAAGAGAAAGGATCCTTACAGTCTACAGTTACAAGGATTTCAGTCACATTGCAACCAATTGTCCAAATCTATATTGTAACACAATTAAAAACTGAAGAGCAAAGAATGTTGTATTATAGTTTCCAAATCTATAAATGGCCAAATCAATGCTTAAACTATGGAAAATTGGTTTAGAAACTTCATTTGTACTGGTGAAATCTCTAAGGTTACGACATGTATTGTAGCTTGGGTAAACTATGTTCAGGTTATCAAGAGTTGTCTAGGTTTGAGATCAATAATAGAAATAAATGAAGCTTACATGGTTATGCTTTGTTCGGAATTCATCAACCAAGACATGGATTGGTCTCTCTCAAATTTAGAAGAAAATAATTCTCTCTTATTCTATCTCAATACATATATTTAATATATATACATATATTGATTGGATAATTTAGGAAACAAGCACAGCCTATTCTAGGAAACAAATCCTTGAGATTGTGGGATTGATGTGCTAGTAAGAAAACTAAGATATAGCCAATAAAAAGAATTAAAACCAATAGGAATAAAATCTAAAACTTTCTAAAATTTCTCAACACTCCCCCTCAAGCTAGTGAATAAGTGTTCTCCATTCCCAGCTTGGATAAAATTCTCTCAAATTAACGTTGTTCAGTCCCTTGGTGAGTATGTTTACCAACTGTCCTTGAGTAGACATATATGGAGTGCAAATCAAGCCACTGTCAAGCTTTACTTCAATAAAATATCTATCCACTTCAATGTGTTCAATTCTATCATTTTCTACTGGGTTTTGAGTTATGTTGATTGCAGATTTATTGTCATAACATAACCTCATAGATTCATCCCACTTTATCTTTAAGTTTTCCAATATAATCTTCAGCCATAGCAATTCACATATTGCTTGAGCTATTGCTCGAAATTCTACTTCGGCACTAGATCTAGCTACCACACTTTGATTTTTACTCTTCCAAGTTAATAGGTTTTCACCAAGGAAGATGCAATATCTAGTAGTTGATCTTCTTTCCATAACTAAACCTACATAATCAGATCTAGCATTTTTGTTTCTTTTGAACAAAATCCCTTTTCCTAGTGTGCCTTTCAAATAGTGGACAATTCTAAGAGCAGCTTATTTATGCATAAATTGACTTACTAGACTCAATACAAAAACAATATTTTTGTTTAGTGTGAGATAGATAAATAAGTCTTCCCACAAGTCTCTGGTACATTTCGTTATTCACAGCAACATCATCTTCCGCACTTTCAAACTTTGTATTTGGATCAGCAGGTGTACTTGCTGGTTTGTAGGCTATTTTACCTATTTATAGCAGGTCAATAATGTATTTTTGTTGAGATATAAAGATCTCTTTCTTGGAATGCGCTACTTCAATTCCAAAAAAATATTTTAACTTTCCTAAAGTCTTGATTTCAAACTCTTTGGCAAGGCAATGGTTCAACCTTTGTTGCTCTTTTCATCATTTCCAATAACAATAATATGATCCACATAGACCAATAGAACTATTACTCCCTCTGATTCAAAATGTTTGATAAATAAGAGCAAAAGGTACGAGTATTTGTTGAGTATTGAGTCTGAATCATTTTGTGGAATAATTTAAATGTTTGAAACACCTCATTTTTTTTGTTACAAAAAATAAAGCTAAGTCATTTGAGTGAAATCATCAACAAATGTCACAAACTAGAGGAAACTATATAAAGATGATTTTGGTGATGGACCTCATACATTAGAATAGATCAAAGCAAAAGGGACATCAATCTTATTCATTCTCAATAGAAAATGAATTGGATGATCTTATCTAAAATACAATTTTCACAAATGAAGGATGTGAAAATAAATCAAGAAATAAGTTTTAGGTAACCAAAGGAAAGATGACCTTGCTGATGGTGCCAAAGTAAAATATGTTCCACCTTAAGATTACTAGGCTAATGCATGTGGTGTGCTTGACTTATACTGAAATCCTTCTTATAGTAGAGTCAATTGACTTATTCACTCCTTAACAATCGTATTGTCAATTCGACAATGTCAAAAGATAAGATTTGCCTGGGTGGTTATGGAAAATCAACATTGATATATCCTAGTTTGTCTTTGCTTGAGATATACATCTCAACCACTTGAGATCAAAGGGGATATCTGTCAGCCATAATATGATCAAAATTGACCTAAGATGGGGCTCAAACATGGTTCAAAACCTTCAACATTTTTGTGGTCAACTCGACTTTGGTAGAGACCTCTATATCAACTATGGAAAAGGAAGGGCTGATTTAGAATATCAAGTTAGTGATCATATGCTCTAATACCATCTCAAAATGACATGGTAGAATAATTCTTATTTCGGTGAGAACTTATTTTATAGGAAAACAGATAAATATATACAAGTAAAAATACCTATTCTTGATTGTTCACTAAGTAAGATAATTCCCTAATTAAGGAGTATATCCCTTATTATTCTCTTATGATCTCTCAAATTTTATTCATTCACATTTACAAGGATCAAATATGTCGATAATTCATACCAAAATCAAACAACTAATTAACAACCATAGCCATGAATGTTTTAACTTAGCAATCAAAATGTACTGGATATTTGTACAAAGAGAATAAAGTCAGAATGGACAATTCAACAATAGGGTATCCCATATATATAGTAACGAAGAAATTTAAAAAAATTAAAAAACCCAGTTCATTTTTGCTATATTACAATGCATAACACAAAATTCAACTTGAGGGGAACCTAGCTGTTGAAACTTATAATTACTTATATCATCATCCATTTTGCAGTATTATATGGTTATTCATAGAAAGTAGGTTCAGACCTAACTTAAGACTAAAACTAGCTTGTAAAGAGAGATTATCCTTATTTATATACATTACAATTTAGTCATATTTCTAGACGATGTAGGACATCTACACACCTTATTACATTGAGGACCAAATATCTTGAACGTAATACTAAATATTTGTAGGTAGTCCATTTAAAGGTAATATGATAGACACAACAAACATCGTTAAGATTATATTTCTTACCATCTTAGGAAGTAGGTTTAGGCCTAACTCAACAGTATAAAACCAACTAGTAATGTGAAATTTGCACCCTACTTTTATACGGTCATATTTTCAGAAGATATAAGATCTTCAACCATTATCAAAAGAATCTTAAGAAAAAGCTAACCTGCAATATAGTGGAGCGGTCATATTCCATATAGAGACCTTTTTCCTTGTTGCTGTCCATAATATTTCAATAAATCAATTTGTGAATACATATTTATCAATATGCTACAATGAAGTGCATAAAAAATTAAAAAAAAAAAATGACATACAAGTGCTGTGTTGATTTAATAATCACTGTATGTGCTGGGAGATTGATTCCATGGGCTAGCGTATTTGTAGTGCAAAGTACTTGAATATCACCCTTGAGAAAAAGGCCTTCTACAATATTCCGATCTTTGAGGCAAAGCCCACCATTGTGATAACCAACTGCTAGGAAAACCAGTTTCTAAAAGTCACAATCAACTAATTTGAAGTTCTATCACGTGAATGGGATTGCAATCACTTTCCAGTAAAAATTATATTTTAGCCAAAGACCAGAAAAATAAATAGATTTCTTTCATACCACCGTAAAGAATGTACGACTGCATTTGCTTGTCACTGCATGATAGAGAAGCCTCCCTCAGCCGATCTTGTTGTTCTCTGTTCTTAATGAATGGATTTGATTGACCAAAAGTCATTACTATTTGAGAGAGTCGCTGTGCAGCTTCTTGTGCTCCTTTTCTTGTTGAACAAAATACAAGCGCAGATTTCCCTCTCGAGTATTGCATGAGAATATCTGAAATCATTTGTACATATAGACTGCAAATAGTTCTCCTTGTATAGAAATGTCAACAGCAGAGAAAAGCTACAAGTTATAAAACTGTTAATTGGCAGGATGACTTATCTTCACTTACCGAAAATATAATTTTGAAGGCGCTGCATGGTAGTAGAGTAGTATAAAGCAGAAATAAATAAGTTTGATTAGCAAAATGGGTTATTTAAAAGTAGCAGCTCCTAGAGCAAACAATCAAGATTTATACTATTTAAACTTTGTCAACTTCAAACCAACCTTCTCAAAGAGGAAGTCATTCTTGGCTGGGGCGTAGCCTGTATAAATTTGGTAGTAGAACGATATTAAAACATTTCTAAATTACTTCCAGGACTAAAGACAAAAATTCAAAAAATTCAAATATTAGATAAAAATTCACAAATCCAAATTAGGAATCTTTTTTGCTGCCATCCCCTTTTTTTCTGACAAAAAGCCAATTCAACTTGGACGAATAGATTTTGTAATGGGATGAAAGAAATGGAATGATAATTGATTAGAAACTAAATTAACGATGGTTGAGTTCTATTATTTGCGTACCAAAAACCTTGGTTGTCAGCTTTACTGGCCTCATTTCTTCTCCAAACCTGTGAACATTAAAAAGAAAAGCAAAATTGGTCTCAATATTGACTTCAGCATTACAGAACAAAGTCCTCTGATGGATGTTGAGGTGAAAAACTACCTTTTGATCCCATGGTCTGGAACCTCTAGCCACGTTGCTGCAATAGTGCATGTATTGCATAAAATTCTTCCCACGGTTGTTGACATGTTATTTTAATTTTCATAACTCTTTTATCAACATCAATTAAGATAAAAATACCTAGATCCTCAATATTTGGAATTGTGGCAGACACGGCTAGGAAGCGGACCTGAGCCAGAGGATTTGATTTCAATTTTGGATTGCCTGAAACGATTTTTATTCTACTAACTATTGCCTCAAGAGCAGCTCCACGTGGATCATTCAATAGATGAACTTCATCAATTAGTAAAAGTGCAATGTCACTGAAAAAGCTCAAACCACCACTTTCTATACCGTATCGTGACACTGCATCAAATTTCTATTCATTGAAAAAAGAAATCATGTTCAGCATCTGCCATAGTGTCATCAATAAAGCAGTCAGCCTATTTCTTATGCTTGTGTACATGGCCAAGGAGAGAACCATCAAAAGTACATCTTTTAGGAATTCAAAAAGGAATGCTGATTTATCACACATAAATATGCTTCTAAATATGCATTCATAAACTTAATAATTCATGATAAAATTGAAATATATCCATTTTTTGGTGAATATAATATATATCCATTTATTATTTTAAACAATAAAAAAGAAAAAAGTATGGAAAAGAGTAACAAGAAAGTGGTCATGATCTGCTTATGTTCTTCCATTTGCATACTGACCTCGGGAGTTGTGAGAATAATATCAGCTTCTAGTATATTCCTTGGAGTGTAAGATTCATTGTCACCTGTCAGCTCCAGGCAATTTATTGCCCATGGCCCAAACTTTTTATTCCAATCACGGAGCTTCTCCTGTACTAAAGCCTTAGATGGGGCTATATAGATCTTAACACCAAGAGAGAAGATAATTGTTCCAATAATTAGTTATTGATACACGACGGTACTCATCAAAATGTGCTTCATATGATTCACAAAGTACTAAAGCTTAGGCTGGTGGTCATCAGCCTTTATAGCAAAAACTATTGGGTGTATAAAATTAACACAAGGATAAAAAACCTGACTATAGGCTTTTTCTTTCAGGAAAGGACTTACTGTTTTGAGAGATCCCTTTATATGTATGAATCTTCCCTCGGCAGAGATAAACCTCGAGAGTAGCCTCAAAATACAAAGCTCAAAGAGTACAGTTTTACCGCTCCCAGTTGGTGCAGAGATGACCATGTTTACATCTGAGTGGAAACAGACAGGAAAGCATTCACTCTGAAGTGAATTAAAATATCTGCATTCCATATAATAGAAAGTCATGAGAGACAAAGCCAGGTGCAGAGTATTTTCTGAACCTGATCAATTAAAGGGTTGGAAGGCAAAACACCAATTTTTATTTTATATTACAAAGATATGTCATATTCATCTCTTATTTAAGACCTCGTGGAAATGTGACACACACTAAAGCCTCAGAGCAGCTAAAGTTATTTGCAGCAACTTATGACCCGCTAGCTCTAAAGTTTTTATAATTAAATTTGCTAAAATTAATTTTGAACCATTAAACTTAACTGGGATATGTATTCGAATTAATCCCGATAATAAATTTTATATTGAAATGTGTGGTAAGTAGAACGGTAGAAAAAATTAATTCTGCTATTTGGCCAAACAAGCACTTCGTATATCTTTCACATAAAAAAATATATACAGTACCTGAAACTAAAACATGAACGAAAAGGCGGAGGCAAATCGAAAACGGACTTCAAAGAATACGAATCCATAATCAGGATGCCGAATTAACTGAATAAAAAGAAGTTGAAAACAGAACTTCAGTTCTAACTTACACAGATGAACGTACCTAATCAATAACATGTTATAAGAATTGAGATATAAAATTAAAACCACATATAACCACTACTTTTTCCAACTAATTTTCAGACAATACTGATGCACATTAAAATGTCAACGTCAAGAATGATAGTAATCTTATCATAAAAAATTATGAAAAGAGATCCGTCAAATTCTGTTTGCAAATATTTGCAAACCAAAACTTCTAAATCTCAGCTTACACGTAATTCAACCTCTCTCTCTATCTCTCTCTCTAACTCGACAAAATGAATTAAAAGATCTTCAACAAATCGACAACTAAAATTCGAGGAAATTAAAATAAATAAATAAAAAATGAACAGGGGAAATTGAGAAATCCTAATCGTTCTCCGTAAACTCGACTGTTTTAGACTAAGATTAGAGTTCTTAGAAATCCTATTTTGACGAAAAATAAAATCATTTCTCAGCGCAACAAATCTTCAGGTTATACTCCAAATTAATGAACAGTTAAACGATTCGGCAAATCTAGATTGTACAGAGTAGAATTACATCAACACAGACCGATACAAACTCCAACACGGAAATTGAATTTGAAAAAGACGATTCCCGATGGTTTCAATAAATAATGTAAATATACCAGAAACAAAGATTTAAAACAAAGAAGAAAAATGGAAACGAATTTTCTATTGGAACCTAAACTTCTGAGACAAATCGAGTTTCTCAAGGGTGCTTTCCTGTGTAGAGAGGGTGAGAGAAACCTGAGAGAAGAAGTGAATGAAGAAGAGTTCCTAAATTTATTCAGAGGAAGGATCTTGCATTATCGTAGAGGGGAGAAGAGTGAGAGGGAAAGGCGAGAGGAAAAATATTCAGTTCGGGGTTTTAGCGAGGGTAATGTGAATGGAGTGTGCGGAAAGCAGACGAAAGTTGAATAAGGTGGTATTTATAGTTGGACGCTCTTGGCGGGGAATACCGCGAGGCTTTTTATGAGTAGCAAACGCTTCGTTTTGGTAGTGTCTTCATATTCATGTGAATTGGATCTCCAAGTTATTATCTATATTATGCATAATAGCATGAAGACAAAAAAAAATTGTTTATAAATATATAATTATATTTGTTTTGAACAGTTAATAATCTTTTTCTAATAGAATACTTAATAAATAATAAATTTTAGTTTAAGTTCATGAAAAAAAAATTATTAACATTTTATCCATAGTATTATGTTGACTCTTTTAGATGATTTCTAAAATAATTTTAGATTTATCTTTTGATTCCTTAACCTGGTTTTTTAAGCATAACTAAGTTTTCCATTAATGCATAAGGTCATTGAAAGTAACAGAAGAGATTTACTGCATATAATTTTTTAACAAAAAGTTATGAAGGTAATTTTAAGGACTTGAAACAAAAAATTTAATTTATTAGGTACTAAATTTGAAGAAAATTTTATTAGATACTAAAAAAAAAATGTCATATATTTAAAGTTTATTTAAGAATGTATAATATTACGATAGCAATATATAATGAGATGGCTTAAATATTTTTTTTAACTCCTCAAAATAAAAATTTGCATTTTTTTATTCAACTTTTAAAAATGTTATTTTTTATTATCGTAATTAAGACTGATAAACTCGTTATTAATATATAATTAATGACATTACTGATAACATGTATCACTAAAATAATATTTTTAAATTTTTTTAGGTTAAAATATTTTTTAATTTCTAAAATTTGAAGAACACACCACATGAAACTCCATCAAATGTTTATGTGGAACCTCACCTATAAGATCATGAAACTTTGGTAACAAGTGGGTTAGCCTTGATTTAAGTTCGTAACTAGTTGCCCCTTCCTATAATTGAGGAACTTGAATACATAATGGTTGGTAGCCTACATTAAGTGCAACTAGTTCCTTCAAAGTCTCTCATGATTAGGGGTGTTCAGAACCGAACTGACCCAAAAAAAAACTGAAAACCGATCCAAAAAACCGCAAACCAATTAAAACCGCAAATTTTTGGATCACTTTGGTTTTTTTTTTTTTTCAGAACCGCGCAGTTTAGTTCGGTTTGCAGTTTGTCATTTCAAAACCGAACCAAACCGCAATTATTAAATAATATTATATTTATTTTTAATTTTATTTCCCTAAACCCTAAACCAAAACCTAACCTCTATTACAACTTTTATCTCGTTAGACGTATCTTAAGGTTCCAAAGTTCCTTACTTGAAACTCCCTTACTCTAATTTCATTATCTCATCGTTAACTCTTATTTAAATCCATCTTCATCACACCATTTCACCCTCTCTATGGTCAATAGAGATTGAAGTATACTTGCAAGACATTGAAAGAATTGAAATGGGTATTTTCATATTCTACCTAAACTTTTTTATTGTCTAATTATTTTTTATCTACTTTTTTAATTCTATTGATTATTATATTTTATATGTTTCTAGAAATTGGTCCAGTCCTACCACTACATGAAGAGAATCTGATGTTGAGTCTGATTAGTTGCTACAGAAATTAATTTTTATATGGTATGATGATTTCTTGACAAATTATGTTTTTTTCTTATAAAAAGTGTCAAGAAATGTTGCAATTTGAATTTAACTAATCATGTTTTATTTTTTNAATTAAAACAATATATGATTTGATGGTTAAAAAGATACATTTCTTCTATTCCATGTTTTTTTTTATCGGTAATGACAAATATATTGATAAAAATTGGTACTAAAAATACAAAAAATAATTATAAAATATAATTGAGCAAAAGTGTGTAAAAAATTAAATAGTAATATTATCATTTTTTGTTTTCAATCCTTTATCTAATCATATGAAATCTAGTCAATGATATAATTTTATTAGTTTATTATTTAAAAAGATAAAAATAGTCAATTATTAATAAAAAAAATAAAATTAAAAATTAAAAAACAATCGCAAAAATCGATCCAAACCAAACCGCAAATAATTTTTATATTTGGTTCGGATAAATTTTAGCGAAAAACCGAACCAAACCGCACCGCGAACACCCCTACTCATGATTATAAATTGCAAAATATAAATTTTGAAATTCCAAATTGTGTTTCTTTAGATTCTCAAGCAAGTATTTATATGTCCTAAAAGATGAAAATGAATGGGCCTAACTATGAGTTGATATTGGTCTTACAAGTCCAAATACAAAATATAATTTCGCATACAAATTTTTAGAGTTTCTATTTGTACTTCAAAATATCTTAAAAAATAGCCCTGAACTCTAAATCTCACCGTCCATATATGCAAATTGAGGCCTTATAAATAAGGAATCCAATGAAACAAAAATCATCCTGAAAGGATATTTATAGAGAAATTATGACCAAAATTAACAAGAATGTGCAATCGGGATGAAGAGAAAGAGCGTAGAAAGCTCATAAGAATGATCAACAAAGGCTCATTTTATTATTACAGAAAATAACGTATATATACAAAACTAACAAAGAGAATAACGAAAAAGTAAATGTACAGCTCAGCAAAACAGAAAAAATAACAGAATAACTAAGTACTGTTAAGAGCCCCCCTCAAGCTGGGAATGGATATTAAGCATTCCTAGCTTGGAACAGAAACCATGAAAAATAGCAGGAGTCATAGCCTTTGTGAAAATATCCGCAAGTTGAAGAGAAGAATTAACAGGTAAAAGCTTAAGAAAACCAGCATGAACCTTGTCACGAACAATGTGGCAATCAATTTCAATATGCTTGGTGCGTTCGTGAAAAACTTGGTTGAATGCAATATACAAAGCAGACTGATTATCACAGTATAAAAGTGCAGGACGAACGAAAGGAACACGCAGTTCTTCCAAAAGATAAGTAATCCATTGAAGTTCACAAGTCGTAGATGCTAAAGCTCGATATTCCGCTTCAAAAGAACTCTTAGAAACTGTAGTCTGTTTCTTGGAACACCAAGAAATCAATGACGAACCAAGATAGACAGAAAAGCCAATGATGGATCGGCGAGAATCAATGCACCCAACCCAATCTGAGTCACTAAAAGCCTTGAGCTATAAAAAACTATTTGCTGACAAGAAGACACCCAAACCTGGAGTGCCTTTCAAATATCGTAGGACGCGAAAAGCAGCTTGATGATGAGATGTAGTAGGGTTTGAAACAAATTGACTCAAGTGTTGAACCGCAAAGGCAATATTAGGACGTGTGGTGGTCAGGTAGATGAGGCGGCCTATTAATCTTTGATAAACCAAAGGATTAGTGAGAGGAGTCCCAGAGGTTGAATGAAGATGAGTATGATAATCCATTGGAGTAGAAACTGGTTGTGATGCAAGCATGCCATTGTCAGAAAGAAGATCAAGAACATATTTACGTTGACATAAGTGAATGCCGGATTTAGAGTGAGCTACCTCAAGACCAAGAAAAAATTTCAAATCACCCAAATTCTTCATCTTAAAAGTGTTATCCAAAAGAGTTGTAATACGAGAGATCTCATGAAGATCATTACCGGCAAGAACAATGTCATCAACGTACACAAGAAGAGCAGTGATAGTATTTGTTGAAAACTTGAAAAAAAAAGAGTGGTCAAAAGTTGATTGCGTATACCCATGAGATATAAGGAAGGAAGAAAGCTTAGCAAACCATTGACGACTAGCTTGTTTAAGTCCATAAAGAGAACGTTGTAGACGACAAACTTGGCCAGGTTTGGAAACAGGCAAACCAGGTGGTGGCTGTATATAAACTTCCTCAAGAAGCTCACCATGCAAGAATGCATTGTTGACATCCAGTTGCTTAAGATGCCATTTATTAATTGCAGCAAGAGCAAGAAGCAGTCAAACAGTAGTCAACTTGGCAACGGGAGAGAATGTATCAAGAAAATCAACACCCTCTAGTTGAGTACAACCCTTCGCAACTAGCCGAACTTTATAACGCTCAATAAAACCATCAGCATTATATTTAATTTTGTATACCCAGAGGCAGCCGATTGCAGTTTTATCAGAAGGAAGATCCGTAAGGAACCAAGTATGATTCGTTTCAAGTGCAGTAATCTCATCTTGCATAGCCTTAATCCAACAATCAGACTTGGACGCCTCAACATAAGATTTAGGTTCAATAGAGGAAGAAATAGAAAATATGAAATGTTTAAAAGAAGAAGAAAGACGATCATAAGAAAGAAAAATATGAAGAGGATATCGAATACCTTCGGAAGTGGTACGAGTTGATGTAAAAGCAATATGATAGTCTTTAAGATCTGTAGGAGGATGACGAGGGCGAGTAGAACGACAGGGAATGGGGAGATTAGGAGTAGGAGTAGAGGAGATAGAGGGAATGGCTGGAACAGTGGGACTAGGAGAGTTGGTAACAATAGGATCAAAAGTGGCAGGATGCGTAGGTGAAAAAGAAGTAGAAATAGGTAATGATGGGTCAGAGGATAGTGGTTGGTGAGAATTGTGTAAGTAAGGAAAATGGTCTTCATAAAATACTACATTACGAGCGATTGCAAGTTCACGAGTATGTAAGTTAAAAACTAAGTAACCCTTAGTATGACTTTTAAAACCAAGAAAAACAAATGGATGAGCCCAAGAAGCAAGTTTAGTACGGTGAGCAGTGATAGTACTAATATAACACAAACAGCCAAACACACGAAGAAGGTTAATGTCATACGGATGAGAATGAAGCATTTCATATGGAGATTTATTATGCAAAAAAGGGGTAGGGATGCAATTTATGAGAAGAGTACCATGCAAAAGAGCAAAAGACCAAAAACTTAAAGGTAAAGATGACTGAAACAGTAATGCACAAGTAACATTGAGAAGATGCTGATGCTTTCTTTCAACAATGTCATTTTGTTGAGGAGTTTCAATGCAAGTAGTTTGATGAATAATTGCTTTTGAAGAAAAATATTGGGACATTAAAAATTCAAATCCATTATCAGTCCGTATAGTTTTAACAGATACAGAAAACTGATTTTCAATTTCAGCAATGAAATTAGTTATGTGAGAGCGAGTTTCAGCCTTAGTAACCATAAGAAAAACCCAAGTATATCGTGTGTTGTCATCCACAATGGTTAAAAAATATTTATGTCCATTCATAGAAGTAGTAGAACATGGTCCCAAATATCCATATGTAAAAGTTCAAAAGGTTTAGAAGCATGAGAGTGACTTAATGAAAAAGGAAGTTTTCGTTGTTTAGCTAAATGACATGTGTTACAGATAAAAGTACTATCACTGGATAAGCATGAATAACATTGCTTCATGATAAGCATACGTTGATAAGAAGGATGACCCAAACGGAAGTGCCATAAATCAATTGGCAACTTATTACACTGAGGATGGACAATAACAGAATGTATAAAATGGTTAACAATTGGTTGAAGGGCAGGAGTGTAAAGACCATCATGAACATCAACTGTACGAATCTTCCTCCTGGTTTTCGAGTCCTGAATGATACATGAAGAATGAGAGAAAACTAGTTCACATTTAAGAGAGGAAACTAATTTGGAAACAGAAATAATATTGAAGTTGAAGTTAGGAATGTAAAGAACATCAACAAGAAAAAAAGACTCAGAGAATTTTATTACACTAGAATGAGTGGCTGTAACATGTTGACCATTTGGAAGTTTGACAACCATAGGACTAATTGTAATATAAGAAGAAAAATTATGTAATGAAGAAGAAACATGATCTGTAGCTCCTGAATCTAATATCCAAGGAACTTGATATTTTTTGGCAGAACAGATAAAAGAATTACCACATATACCTGCAGTAATAGAAGAGGACTTTGGACCAATTTGATTGACACAATAAGTAGAAGATGCTGAGGTGTCATTGTTTGGTTGTTGTATTAAAGCCAGCAAGGCTTGAAACTGCTGAGGAGAGAAACGAAGATCTTGATTCTCAGGTGCCTGTTGTTGATCATTCTCCGTGACTCTACCATTACCTGTCACGGTGCTGTTTACGACATTGTTTTTGTTATTGGAGGATTTGTGTCCAGGTGGAAACCCATGCTTTCTGTAGCAAACTTCAACAGTATGACCAATCCTACCACAATGTGTACAAACTTTTCCATTGCAATTAGTGATAGGTTTTCCATTTATATTGTCAGCATTGGAAGGAAATCCATGTTTTCTGTAGCAAACAATTTCAGTGTGACTTGCACATCCACAATAAGTACAAGAACTAGTGTTCACAGCATTAATCAGTGTTTCCTTCATATCAGAATTAACATTTCCAAGTAATTGACGTTCTTGCTGTGCTACGTATGAAAAAATTTTAGAAATAGGAGGCAACGGATCCATAAGCAGAACATGTGACCGAACATTACTATACTGATCATTTAAACCACGTAAAAATTGCATAGCTCGGTCTTCCAATTTTCGTTGAGTAATAATAGAAGAAACCTTGCACGAGCACTTGATAGAGCAGGTGCAGATCGGATCCGGACGAAAATTCTCAAGTTCATCCCAAACAACCCTTAGTTTGGTGAAAAATTCAGTAACAGTAAGTTCTCCTTGTTGCATTGAAGAGGCTTCAAACTGAAGATCAGAAACACGAAGAAGATCGCCCTTGAGTATCGTGACTTTAAATCTTTCCAAATCTCATCAGCACGATCCATCCACAAAATGCTATGACGAATAGAAATAGAAACGGAATGAACAAGCCAAGAAACAACCATATTGTTGCAGCGTTGCCAAGCATTGAACAAAGAAACGGAAGGAGAAGGTTGCGGTGTATTTCCATCAACAAATTCTACTTTATTCTTAGCACTAAGAGCAGTTAACATCGAACGACTCCAAGAATGGTAATTATTTGCATCAAGTAAAGGAGACACAAGAGGAGTAGCAGGATTCTCACTTGGATATAGATAAAGATAGCTATGAACACCAGGTGTTTGATCTTCACCATTCATGATGATAGAAAAAGAAAGATAACAGAATGCGCAGCAGAGTTCTTCAGATGAAGAGCTCTGATACCATAACAAGAATGTGCAATCGGGATGAAGAGAAAGAGCGTAGAAAACTCATAAGAATGATCAACAAAGGCTTATTTTATTATTACAGAAAATAACGTATATATACAGAACTAACAAAGAGAATAACGAAAAAGTAAATGTACAGCTCAACAAAACAGAAAAAATAACAGAATAACTAAGTACTGTTAAGAAAAATAGTTGACAAACATCGTTTTAAAAAAATATACGAAATTAAAGTATTTATTCAAAAGAGTTCCAATTTATTATGATAAAAAAAAGGTAAAAAAATAAAAATAATAAAATATATAAAAGTACTTAAAACATACAATAAAACTCTAAATATGAATAAAAAATATGTGCTATAACATACCTTCATTGAATTTGAAGGATAAAAAATGAAGGGTGAGAAATGCCTTAGGGTACTATAAAAATTTTAATTTTGAAATGCACTTAACTAAGGCACACTCAATGATGGATAATCAATTATGCGTTAGACATAATTGATTATACTCAGCCCCATAATCAATTATGTGTAGCATCATAATAAGCTAGGTATGATACTATACTTATGTGTGAAACTATGTAATTGATTATAACATAATCAATTATATCTTTAGTACAATCGATTTTCCGTTAGAACCATGCATCCTAGTGACTGGTATATCACCAATAGTATCGTGAAAGTGTAATAGAAATTAAAAAAAAATCCACTATAGTTCCTTTGTAAATACATCATGTTTACAACAATTTGAATCTTTTAATCATAAAATCAAACTTACCTTTGTTGTAGCTATAAGAAGAATACAATCTCCTACGTATGTGGTTAGCTTCCTCAACAATATTAGTACAAATACAAATGCTTGAATTAATAGTCACTTGCTAAACTCAATTGGATTATTGCATTGCAGTGGTTCACAATGGTCATGACAGAGTCTTCCCATGCATTGATATTTAACTTTACTTTAGCTGAAAGCTGATAAAGGCAACCGAGCCAACAACTCAACAGACACCTATACGAATCTTACACCACAATCGTTGATTTGATGCTTATTGTAATATTACATGTGACCAAAGATAGAAATATTACGAGAAAAATCTTTTATTGATATATCTTTCTCCTCAAATCTCACCACATTTATGCAAAAATTTCAGACAACAATTCCCCTCATTTTCCTTTACAAATCCATACAAATAAGTAAAAATAAATACAATTGATCTTTGCTTATTTGTTCGTTTTCATCTTTATTAATAATAAATTAGCTGATCCAAACGAAGATTAATAAATTAAAAATAAAATATCACATACAATATTTATAATTTAATATCATTATTTTTAATAATAAATAATATTAAATAAAATTGATAAGATAAAATTATGAAATTTAAAAAATGCTTTACTTAATAACTTATTGACAATTTTTCGTTATTGTTCACTGGTTTAAGTTTAATGGAGTATTACTTAATAATAAAATAGAATGATATTAAACTCTCAATTTACTAAATATCTAAAAAGAAAAGGAGGCTCTATTGACACTCCTCATTTTTCTATTGCCACTCCTTTTTATCTACCTTTTTTCTATTTTCCTAAAATACTCTTATTTAATTTGTTGTCTATTGCAACTTCCACATTTTTTTTCTTAAAAATAAATTAATATAACAATTGTTTCTATAAACACTCCACTTTTTCTATGGAATAACGACGCTTGTACATTCCAAAAGAAATCCACCACCAGGTACTGTCTTGGCCTCCTTCCCAGATCATAGCCAGTCACACCATCACGATCATCTTTTTTTTCCTTCGCAAATATATGCTTGGTCTCATACTAATTAATAAACACAATAATATCACTATAAAAAAAAATGACAACAATATCACAACACTGCATCTTTCATATATATGTTATCTGTGTCAAATTTGTTTTCTCTCCAAAATAGACATAATATGTATAAACTCATCAAGAACAAGTCAAAAAAAAAAACATTAAATCCCCAAAATAAAATTTCTCATCAGGACTACATGACAAACAAAAATAAGTAACTGATAACAAAATCATATGCAATTTATCGAAAGCTTCGACTAGGATTAGAATATTTAAGCTTCCCCCTGTGAGCCTGTGCAATCCTAGCTGCAATCCAAAAGAGAATTAAAAATGCAAAATGTCTCTTAAGTTTAATCATCAAACATTTACATTCAGGTACGAAACATTCAATTAATCATTATTCAATATGTAAGACAATAATTTACCTGAAAACGAAAGAAGATGTAGCATGCTTAGTTCTTTTTGGACAAGTGCGGCAATTGTGGCCACTATCTTTACATAAACTATATTTTTTCACATTTTCTTCTCTTTCAAATGCTGATGGCTCACGCTTGGTAGAAGTTGGACCTTTTTTTCTCCCTTTATGAGATTGAACATGAGGCTCAAGAATTAAAGGACTAGAGGCAAATACAAATTGACTAAGTTGCTTTTGCACATTTTCTTTTTTACTATGAGACAATATTTTATACTTTGAATCTAATCCTTCAACAAGTTTTCCCCATAGTTCTTCTTCATCTTGCTCCTCACCAAGCTTAGAAAATGATTTGTCATCAATTCTCCACTGTGGATGTATATCATTAATTTCCAAAGTTTCTTTTTTCTCCTCCTTAATCTTATGTGCACAAGGAAGACCCATTGTCTTAGAAAAATGACCTTTACATACCGTTGAGAGATCCTCAGAAAATACCAATTCATATTGCTTGAAGAGCTTCTCCAAGGAAAACATAGATACACAAGTAACCAAATTTTGAAAATAGGGGATACAAAATTTATGTGGCACACAAATCCTCTCACTATAAGCTTGGGCTTTTATCTCTTGAAACTGATTTTCAATTGCATTGCACATTTTATCTTTTACGGTATGAAGATCACATGTGGAAACTTGAAGGTATCTTTTCAAAGTTGCATGAGCACCCTCGGCTCTTGAAGTAACACGATTCCCAAAATGAGTATACTTCTCTGTCCAAGCACTTATAAACTTTTCTTTTTGTGGAAGCCAAGTGCTATAAATATAATTAAGAACTTGAGGATATTCCATATATTGATTTGCAAACCTCTTCCAACCTTCATAAAATGATTCCACATTTGGAGATTCAATCAAAGATGTCCAAGATGAAAGAAACAATTCCCAATCATCTTCCTTTGCAAAATGACGCTTGCAATTAGCAAGAATGTTCTTCTCAACATGCCAAACACATAAAACATTAGCAGTATTTGGGAAGACAACTTTTATTGCATTCATTAGGGACAACTCTCGATCTGAAACAATAACCAGTGGATGATTATCGATTTTCAACAGTTTTTTGAACATAATTAGTGCCTAAACATAATCTTTTTCCTCTTCCCTTTCCAAAAAGGCAAAACATGAGTAGAATGACGTGTTAAAACTAGTGACTCCTATTATATCCAGCAGAGGCATTTTGTGCCTATTGGTCTTGTTAGTGCAGTCCTCACAAATACATTTGGGTAACTTTTTGATAATGTGATAGAAATTGGATGAGCAAAAAATACATGAGTCAAACGACCTTCTTGGTTATATTCAATTTCATAGAAGAAACCAGCACTTCCAAGCTCTTTCACCAGTGCTTCAATTGTAGTACGACCAGCTAGACTCTCCCTAATAATTTTAGCTCTAGTATTATAGAGAGTTCTTGCTATTGATCGAAGATCTGTGTTCTTCAAACGAAGTGAAGTCAGAATTTGTCGTGGAGGTATACCAGACATGATCATTTATTTGATTCTTGTTATTTCCTCTTCTGAAAAGCGACGAGCATATAGATATCCTGAGATATCATTAGATAATTCATGATTGTGTGATACATTTTTTATCTCAACCCTCCAAGCACTATCTCTTTTTTTTCTTCTTTCCACAAATCTCAAAAGGGCAATTGGTGAGACGAGATGTAGTTTTTCTCTTCCTCTGATCTAAGGGAACATTAATTCTATTTCTATAAGTGTCTCCTCTATCACATCCAATAATGACATACGCATCTTTCTTAGATCTCTTTATTGTTGTTACACATCCTAAAGAGAAAGCAATACCACGGACACTTTCGACAAGCTCTTCTCTGGTATTATAAGTTTTCTCAAGAAGTTGAAGATAATTATTTTTCAATAAACCTTCTGAATAAGTACTTACAAAAATTTTTAAAAAGAAAAAAAATTTGAAAATGCAGCTAACAGATTAAGGTCTTATATATACAATTGTATTAGTGCTTATATGCAGTTAACTGAATGAAAATGCAGCCAACAAACTAAATTTTCTACTAATATGTTGCTAACTAAATCAATTGAGTGATATAACTATAAGAAATAGGAAGTAATCAATCAATTGACATGGAACAAGCAAGGTATATAGACCACTAAGAAGCAAGGTACACGTTATTGATTAACATCAATCCTTTAACTTGTATATAGTCCATACTCTAGAACATGGAGAGCAATCAACAATAGAGAACAAGCAATTGAGCATGCTGCAGCATATGCTAAATTATGAATTTAGGGGAAAAAAAACTAGTAGAATAAATCATGAATCCCTCAACCCAAAATGCAATTAACTGAACCATAAATCCCCCTTTCTAATATAGAAATTGCAATTTGCAAGATAAAGGCACAAGTGAAAATTTGAGATTTCTTGAAAGGAAGAAATTACAGTAAGGGTAAAGAAAGCTAGTAATAAAAAAAAAAATCAAACCTGAACAATCATTTGAAAATATGAATTCATCTCTGTTTCAAAGTTTTCTATTGAATTAGGAGGTTCAACGTCATGTGAATTCATATTTTCATTAGTAACATGAGCTTCACCTTCTTCCATAACATAAGAGAGTAACAGTAAGGAGAAGAAGAGTTTGAAACGGGTTGATTATTTCTTATATCAGTTTAATAAATCCCTGATATGTAGGGATATTTCCTATTTTGTAGGCATAACGTGTGTAGTCTGTTTCCCTATTTTGAGTTTAATAAAATAAAAATAAAGTTCTTACATCATTATATTCTATTCTCTTTCAAACTGGTATCAGAGCTCTACGGGGCCTGATACACCAGTTGCAGCTTTTGTGAGAACGTGTGATACCGATACGATCCAACCATGCAAAGTGAAAAATTCTCCACCAAAATTCCCCACTTTGATGGTCAACACTATGACCATTGGAGTGAATTAATGGAGAATCTCCTACGTGCCAAGGGGCTTTGGGATATTGTCAAATCTGGTGTTGATAACCTAGATGAAAGTGCTGATCTAACTGACGAACAATTGGCAAAACTGGAGAACGTTAGGCTCGATGATCATAAGGTAAAGCATTACCTTTTTCGAGCTATTGATCGGACTGTTTTTGAGCAAATTTTAGATAAAAGCGCATCGAAGATTGTGTGGGATTCTTTAAAACGCAAGTTCGGAGGTAATGCACGCGTTAAGAAATCCTTGCTCAACGCATTGAGACGGGAGTTTGAGGTCCTTGAAATGATTGACACCGAAACCATCACAGAATACTTTGCTTGGGTACTGACAGTGGCAAATAAGATGCGCAACAACGGTGAAACTATGCCTGACACCAAGGTCGTTGAAAAATTACTCCGCACTTTGACAGATCGTTTCAAATATGTAGTAGTTTCTACTGAAGAATCACACGACACATAAACCATGTCTGTGGATGAACTACAAAGCATTTTGATGGTTCATGAGCAAAAATTCAAAAGAATTAACCTACGTGACGAGCACGTACTAACGTCAGAAAGCAGTCGCAGTGGAGGACAAGGCAGAGGGAGAGTTCCCAACCGAGGTCGAGGACGTGGTAGAGGAAGACAAGTTTTCTCTAAGGCCACTATAGAGTGTTTCAAGTGCCACAAATTGGGTCATTTCCAATTTGAATGCCCCCAATGGAACAAGGAAGCCAATTATGCCGAACTAGATGACATTGAAGAGTTGGTCCTGATGGTCACCGTTGATGAGCACGTTAACAAGGAGGTTGCATGGTTCTTGGATTCCGGGTGTTCAAATCACATGTGTGGTGATAAGAGTGCATTCATGGAATTGGATTATGAAGCCAAGCATGTTGTCAAATGTGGAAATAACTCTCGAATGACAATTTTTGGCACAGGAAGTGTCAGATTAACTTTTAATGGTACTGCTTTTCTGATACGAAATGTCTACTATGTCCCTGAACTTCACAAAAATTTGTTAAGTATTGGGCAGCTGCAGGAACGAGGACTTTCCATTCTCATACAAAATGGAAAGTGTAGTATTTATCACCAATCCAAAGGCCTAATAGTTCAAACAAACATGACCTCAAATCGCATGTTCATTCTATTTGATGAAGGTTGCATCACACCATCTTCCACTGAAAATTGTCTGCATACTACTGCTGATACCACTAATCTCTGGCATCAAAGGTTTGGGCATCTACACTACAAAGGTTTGAAGGCCCTACAAACACATAATATGGTGCATGGTCTACCCACACTCGACTCCACGAGGATTGCATGTTCTGATTGTTTCACAGGCAAACAACATCGCACTCCGATTCCTAAAACAAGCCAATGGCATGCAAGCACCATCTTAGAGCTCATACATGCAGACATCTGTGGACCCATAGAACCTATCTCTACTAGTGGAAAGAGGTATTTCTTCAACCTTATTGATGACTATAGTCGTAAGGGTTGGGTGTATTTATTGTCTACGAAATCTGAAGCCTTGGAACATTTCAAGTTGTATAAAAACATGGTTGAAAAGGAGACGGGAGCACTCATCAAGTGTCTCCGAACAGATAGAGGGGGGGAGTTTAATTCTCTTGCTTTTAGATCCTTTTGTGATAAAAATGGTATCAAACGACAGCTTACCACAGCCTACACGCCACAACAAAATGGAGTAGCGGAACGCAAAAATAGAACCGTTATGAATATGGTACGTTGTATGTTGTCTGCAAGGAGGGTTCCTAAAATTTTTTGGCCTGAAGCAGTTAATTGGGCATTCTATTTGCTGAATCGTTGTCCCACACATGCGGTAAAAAATGTCACACCACAAGAAGCTTGGAGTGGGATCAAACCTTCTATCAAACACCTTCGAGTTTGGGGATGCCTAGCTCACGTTCACATACCAAATGCAAAACGAGGAAAACTTGATGATAAAAGTTTTCCTTGTATCATGCTAGGTGTTAGTGATGAATCCAAAGGTTACCGCTTATTTGATCCTAAAGACAAAAAAATTGTGGTTAGCAGAGATGTCCTATTTGAAGAAGACAAAGGATGGGATTGGGGTGCAAATTATAAAGAGCAACTTGAAACTGAATTGATGTGGAGTGATGATGAACTCCATAGTGACGACGGTGAACAACAACAACACAATGATGGAATTCAACTTAAAGACAACACAGAACTTGAAGACGTTGGCGAACCTAATGCAGTTCCAAGAAGAGAACGACTACAACCAACTTGGATGCAAGATTATGTCAGTGGCGTAGGTTTAAGTGAAGAAGAAGAAGGAGATGAGGAAACCGCCTACATGGTCCAAAATGTCATCAATGATGATCTGGTTCAGTTTGAAGAAGCAATCAAACATGAAAAATGGAGGAAAGCCATGGACAATGAAATGAAATCAATTGAAAAGAATCACACTTGGGAGCTAATGGATCTACCGGTTGGAGCAAAAACAATTGGAGTGAAGTGGATTTACAAAACAAAACTAAATGAAATGGGAGAAGTTGATAAATACAAAGCAAGGTTAGTAGTCAAAGGCTATTCACAACAACATGGAATTGATTTCTATGAAGTATTCGCACCGGTTGCACGGCTGGACACAGTAAGGTTGATTATGGCTCTTGCTGCATGCAAAGGGTGGGACATCTTTCAACTAGATGTTAAATCTACCTTCTTGTATGGAGAGTTGAATGAAGAGGTTTATGTAGACCAACCAAAGGGATATGTGAAAAGGGGAAAGGAGCACATGGTTTACAAACTACACAAAGCTTTGTACGGTCTAAAACAAGCACCGAGAGCTTGGTTCAGTCGCATAGAAGCACATTTCTTGCAGAATGGCTTTCAAAAATGCCTGAGTGAGCAAACCTTATTCATCAAAAGGGGCGGTGAGAAGAATTTTTTAATTGTCAGCATCTACGTTGATAACTTGATTTATACCGGTAATGATGTGAATATGATGACAAATTTTAAGAAGTGTATGACACATGCTTTTGATATGACCGATTTAGGGAAGATGAGGTTCTTCCTTGGAATTGAAGTCTTACAAAAACCAGAAGGAATTTTTTTGTGCCAGCAAAAATATGCGAATGACGTCCTGAAAAGGTTTGCAATGTTTGAAAGCAAACCTGTGAAGAGTCCAATTGTCTCAGGCAGCAAGGTTAACAAAGATGTTGACGGCGTGCTTGTGGATGACATATACTTTAAACAAATTGTGGGTAGCTTAATGTACCTAACGACTACACGACCAGATATTATGTTCAGTGTAAGCTTAATTAGCAGGTACATGTCCAGACCAACTGAATTACACCTGCAAGCAGCAAAAAGAATCCTACGCTACCTAAAAGGGACTACCAGCTATGGCATATTCTATAGGAAAGGAGAGGAGGCAAATCTTCTTGCTTTCACAGACTCTGATTATGCAGGTGATGAGGATGACTCAAAGAGTACATCTGGATATGTATTCTTATTCAATTCAGGAGCTGTATCATGGATGTCAAAAAAGCAACCAATTGTTACTCTTTCAAGCACAGAGGCAGAATTTGTGGCTGCTGCCGCTTGTGCCTGCCAAGCTATATGGATGAAAAGGGTATTGAGATTTTTAACTAATTCTCAAAACAATACCAGAATTATGTGTGATAATAGTTCAACCATTAAGCTTTCAAAAAATCCTGTTATGCATGGAAGAAGCAAGCATATTAGAGTGCGTTTTCATTTCTTGCGGGATCTTGTGAAAGACAAAGAAGTTGAAATGGTGTACTGTGAAAGTCAGGAACAAGTTGCAGATCTAATGACTAAAGCCTTGAAATTTGAAGCTTTTGAGAAGCATAGGAAGAATATGGGAATGATTGATCTTGCTGAAATAAACTAATTGCATACTACAGTCAGTTTAAGGGAGGAATGAAACGGGTTGATTATTTGTTATATCAGTTTAATAAATCCCTGATATGTAGGGATATTTCCTATTTTGTAGACATAACGTGTGTAGTCTGTTTCCCTATTTTGTAGGCATAACGTATGTACTGTTATGCATTAATTGTTTCTGTTTTGGCTATATAACAGCCTGAGTTTAATAAAATAAAAATAAAGTTCTTGCATCATTATATTTTATTCTCTTTCAGAGTTTTGGTGAAAATAGTTGATGCAGAGAAGAGTTTTAGTAAAATAAATTTAGGGTTGAAAAGGAGAATAACCATGAGAGTGGGTGGGAGTTGCAATAGACAACAAATTAAATAAGGGTATTTTAAGAAAATAGAAAAAAATAAATAAAAATGAGTGATAATAGAAGAATGAGGAGTGGCAATAGAACCTTCCAAAAGAAAGAAAAATCTTAAATATCTAAAAAGAAAAATCTTGAACATCTAAAAAGGAAAATCTTAAAAAAAAGCTTAAGTAGCATAAATTTATTAACATTATGTTTATTATTTTCTATATTTATTATTAGAATATAAATTAATTTTATATTAAATTATTCTTATTATTTGGATGATTGTAGTGTTTGTGGGTAAAAATTAAATGTGTAATTCATAATATATTTTCAATCTAATTTTATATAAACCAAATATGAGAGAAAAATGTAAAAAATAAAATAAAATAAAGTATACAAATACATCTCAATAGACGCTAATTTGTAGAAAGGTTATAGTCATTACATCTAATAAAATATTATTAAATTTAACATCACATCATTAATGATAGATAATTGAAAGAACAAATTAAAACTATAACCAAAATGTGATGTGTCTAGATTGATCAAAATTTAACCAATATACCAAAAATAAAATTCATACAATGTTCTTCTTGTGAAAAACAATTTTTTCTTGTCAAAATCTATTGTATGAAAAATGAAAAACATGTAAAATAAATAATTTTCATGTCATTTTAATTATTCACCTTAGAGAATTTATATGACAGTTAGTTAAAAGGTAAAAAAAAAACTATTATATGAAAACATATTGCATTAAAAACAAAAAACTAATATTGAAAAATCTTATATGTTTTATTATAAAGTTTTTTGAAAAACAAATTAATACTATTTATTTTTACAGAAATTAATTAATGATATAAAATCATATTAATAATAAAAATAGTTTGAAAAAAATACATGATTGAAGATAAATGTTTGTATGTAAATTATATGTAATTAAAATTAAATATTATTAATATAATATATTAAATTTACGGATAAGACAAAATAAATAAAATGCAGTGTGTGGATGTTTGCTAAAAAATAGCTTAAAAAACATATGAATATGTGAATATTGTTATAGATTATATTAATGAAAAATACAAGAAAAAAAAAGGAGACCAACACTGAAGAAAAGAAAAGAAAAGAAGGTGCATCAGTAAGGACCTTTCACAATGGCGACGGTGACAGAATCACCGGAATCTGATACACTCGCAGCACGCGACGACTACTCCAAAACCAACAATCCTGAAACCTTTAATGAAACGGCGACGCCTTTTATTGATTATGCTGTTGCGCAAGCCCAGCTTTACCACCAGGCCTTCAATGACGCAGTCGATTCAACAATTGATGCTGCAAAATCCCGTTTTTCCCAAATCCGTTCTACGTCTTCCGCTCATTTTAACCAGACTTTGGTAAAATCTCGCTCTCTCTCTCTCTCTCTCTCTCTCTGTTTCCTGAAAAAATTTCAGGAGGAAAATCACTGGGAATGAGAAAAACAATGAACGGACCATATATAAATTTGATTCGCCAATACCTAATTCGATGACATCGCTGATTCCGTTGGTTTGTTCGGTTATTCCTTCAAAAAAATTTGTCATCTCATCTGCATGATTTTGATTTATGTTGAATTAGGATTCTTTGGATGACCTCAAGTCTCAGTACAATGTATATGAGGCTCTTTTGTTTGGAAAGATCAAAGGTTTGTTTTATGGTTTTATTTTTCTGGCGATAGGTTTCTCTTGTTTCCAATTTGTGAAGTTTCTAATGTGTAGGGTTTTGTGGTTGATCTTTCATTGCAGAGGGAGTACTTGTTGCAGCTTCACATCCGGTGATTACATGTGGGGCTGCTGCTTCCCTGGGGCTTCTGGTACTTAAGAGTGAGATCCTTTGCCTTTTACTACTGAACGATCAATTTTGTTCTTGCTTAGGGTGTCACTATATTCCTCCTTTAAATGATTTTATCAGTTCGCCAAATTATAGTGTCCCGATTTGTCCTGTAATACTTGAATCTTCCTTATGTATAAATTTGGTGACGATTTTGTGTTTGAGGGAGTAATTTGGTGCAAAAAATTATTGGAGGAATAATATTAGTGATTAATTTTGCTACAAAAATGTTTTGACGTGGCAACTCCTTAGTCTCTTGGGATGTTAAATTGAGGGTTTACTCTTGATTTTAAAGTTGATAGTATGTGTATCACTATAACTTATGCTATCTGAAACAATGTTATTGACCTTTTTCTATATGTTCGATATGTTATTCAAATATCAGATTGTTATTTTTCTTCAAATTTGTTATCTTGTAGAACCACGTCGGGTCTTGTACTACAACACTTTGCGCCTTTTTGCCAGTGAAGAGGTTAGTAATGACCTCATTATATCTCTTGACTTATCAGGGATAAAGATGCAGGATTTTAAGTTAATTAATCATGAAATGTATGTGTATAAGGGTCTGAACACATTCCGTTTCTATGCTTTGTTAGATGTATCATCCCTTGAAAAAATGCCACTGAATATAAATTTAAAATTTGTTGTGTAACTTGTGTTGGACTTTTCATATGGAGGCAGGGACAAAAGTCAGTAAATCCTTAAAACAAGAACTTAAAAAATGATAGAAGGAACATGATTTATTTGTTCCTTTCCTTTGTAACTTTTACTTTTAATTAATTGTAGACCATATGCAGATGTAGCAGAGAGCTTAGAACTCTGATTTGCTAATGTAGAAATAGTAGAGCTTAGAACTTTGATTTTCTAATGTACAAACTCACATAGTATTATGATAAGCACCCCCAACACTTAAGGATTCCATATCGACTAGAGATAAGATCAAATTAAGGTGCAAACCTCACCTCATTGAGTCAGTTTTGTGAGGATCAGTTAGGCTTAAAGTCCACTTCTGTTATGGTATTAGAGCTTATCCTAACAAGTTTGTTAGGCCTTATTTGACTACCTGATATTGGGTTGTTTTTGGACCACCTATTTGTAGGCCCACATTCGAGTTGGAACGTCTCGACGTGAGGGGGTGTGTTAGAGATCCCATATCGACTAGAGATAAGACCAAATTAAGGTGCAAACCTCACCTCATTGAGCCGGTTTTGTGAGGATGAGTTGGCTTAAAGTCCACTTCTGTTACTTATTCTTCTTTTGACCAAAATGAAATAAACATTTGAAAAGATTCAGAAAAATATTCACGATTGTTGTCACCACATAAAGTACAAATGGTACGTTGAAACTAGGTAAGAATTTCATTACAAAATTATCATTCTTTCATTAAGAATATCCAAGTATGCCTAGAAAAATCATCAATAAAAATGAGATAATATTTAAAACTTAAGACAAAGGGACATGACTGGGACTTGAAACATCCAAGTGTACAAGAGCAAAAGAAAAAACTTTGTGAGAGTTATGGCCAACGAAAGTAGCTCGAACATATTTGCCAAGCTGACAAGATTTAGACTTGGGTATTGTAACTTTGAAAGATTGGGGATCATTACTTTTAATATATTTAATTTGTTAGATGAATTAAACGACAATGGTTGGTGATGCATTCAATTGCGGAGGGTGAATGGAAGTCTATATGAAGTAACCTCTATGGTTTGTTGCTAAAGGGAATCTAAGTGGTTTTTTCTACAGGCTACAAAAAGCCTTATACAACCTCAAATAGAGACGAAGAGCATGGCTTGGATGTTTTAACTCCATTCTCCATATTTTTTGGAATGACTTGTTATGAATCTGATCATTTAATGTTATATAGGATTTCCTCTACTAACCTTTGCATTTTCTTTGTGATGTATGTAGATGACATTGTTATTACGAGGAATGACCACAAGGGGATCCAGTATCTTAAAAGTCATTTGTTTCAATACTTTTAGACTAAGAACATTGGTTGACTAAAATATTTCTTGGAGATTGAAGTAGCCTAGTCAAAGATAGGCATTGTCATATCCCATAAGAAATAAGCCCTATGATTCCCACAACCAAACACCAAACACCAAACATGGGCTAGATCAAAGGAAGCCTTTCTCGGTTCCAGGAAGACTTGTTGGAAAGTTGAATTATTTTACCATAACTAGAATTGGCATATTATTAGCACTCAATGTTGAGTCAATTTCTTATTTCTTCGTGTAAAGATCGTGGGGATGGTGCGGTTTGAACTTGAGATATACAAAAGGTTATCTTGATAGTGTTAGTAACAGAGGCATTATTAGAAAGTGGATTTGAACCTAACTTTAACACTACAAAACCGACTTGTAAGATGAGATTTGCACTCCACTTGTATACTATAATTTGACCATAGGTCGATGTAAGATCTCCAATAGATAGAAATCCTATTTTTTGAAAAATCAAGAAACAAGGTAAAGTAGCTAAGGTCTAGTGTAGAGGTTGAATACTGTGCTATGTTTGTTTGTTATTACCTGTGAGTTGATTTGGATAAAACAACTTATTGGTGAACTAAAATTTTGTAAAATTGGGTCCTAACACTTATTTGTGACAACCAAGCAGTGTTACATATAGCCTCTAACCCAATCTTCCATGAAGAAACTAAAAATTGAAATCGATTATCCCTTTATGCAAGAAAAGATTGTTTTTGGAGAGATCACCACCTCTTTTGTCAATTGTAATGACCAGCTGGCTGACATCTTTACGAAGTTGCTTAAGGGACTGAGGATATCCTACATTTTCTCCAAGTTGTTTATGATCTATACCCTTTAGCTTGAGGGGAGTCTTGATTTCTGATTAATTTGAATAAAGATTCTAGGATTATTTTTCCTCAAGTTGTCAGCATATGTAGTCTTGTATTGAATTCCCCTATAAAATACTAGTCTCTCTGTTAAGTGTTTATATGTTCATAGAAAAGAGATCAAGTCAAAGCACTTTCCAAGAAAAAATAGAGATAAATGACTACAAAAGCCTCAGTTTTGGTTAATCCAAGTGCAGGCCATTAAATGAGAAGAAGAGAATTGAAAAGTGATAAAAAACTGAAAATTTCGGGACAAGGAAGAGCGCTGAGCGAATGCTAGAAGCACGGAGTGAAATATAAATGAATCTGTTGCAATCTGCTCAGTGCAGGCTCTGCGCTCAACGCACATGGGTCAGCGCTGAGCGCAGGCCAAATTCGCTGAGCGCATCCTATCCAACTTCGTCCAAATTTTCCTATTTAAGGAACGAGGTACGAGGCTTTCAAATCATCACTTCTATAGACAAAAGCAAAGGAGAGTCCTAGGGTTTAAGGGTCTTGCTTGGGAAAACGACCAGATACTCCGGAAGCACAATTGTGTCTAGGGTTCTTTTCTTTGTAATCTTCTCTATGAAGCAACCCACCATGAGTGGTTGAGGTACTTCTAGTATAGGGATTGGATTTATATTGTAACTTCTCATTACTCTTCTGCATCTATGCAATTCTTTGTTTTGATTAAGGTTTTGGTTGTACACGTTTATCTTATATTTTGAATTGGTATTTTTGTGGGAACATCATATCTTTTCTAAACTCAACCCTAACCCCCAATTTGTCTAATTTTGGGAACGAAATTAGGATAATTGGGATTTTACAAAATCTGCTTTCATCTCAGAAATTTCTATTGATCTTTTAAAAGAAATTGAAAAAGACTTTGGATATTTTTAGGGTTTCCGATCAAGAGATTGACGGAAACTACATTATTATTTTGCTAATTAAAACAAGGCATTGCATGTGATTGCTTTTGAGTTTTGAAGAGATTACAAGAGAATCCGATTCGTATATGCTTTTATCATTGTAATTTATTCCAATTTATCGCACTTATTCTCAATTCACATTTTCTACATCTAATCTTGAATTCTGATAATACATGAAACCCTTACTGGCATAGTTTTTCCAAATCCTTGTGTTTGATACCCTCTATTCGGTATACTTGCCGAGAGGTTTTAATTGAAAACCCAACACTCTCCATTATATTTTTTGTCATTTATGTTTTTCTCACACATTAAGAAAAACAATAAATAAGTTAGTGAATAAAAAACTTCTATTAGAATGTCCTTACACTCTTCTATAAATAATTAAGATACTAAGCTGCTCTCCCACTTAATTGGTTTCTAATTTGCACCATTGATTGTTGAGCAATATTTTCTCCCACCTATTTGGTTTATGACTAACAATGAAAGAATTTAGATCCGTGTATGCATTTATTTAGGGTAATATTGGAATAAAATTGTAATTATTGCATTGAAAGAAGTAAATGACTGTCAATTTGAAAAATTATTGAAAAGCTTAAATGACACATAAAGTGAAATGGAGGGAGTATTGTCTTGGAATACTTAATAATGAACTTATAGAAATTAGGAAACAAATTAAGGATATTTTAGTAAAATTGTCCCTTCATAAATATGATTATGTTCAAGTAATTGTTTTTCTTAATTTGTGTGAGAAAACCTTAAACATCAATATGAAATGGGGGTAGTATTTAACTAATGTTGCTGTTTACTCCATCTTTTTCATCTTTAAATTTCTTTGTAGTTTGGACTAATGTGTTGCTAGCATAATGTTGTCTATCGTCATACAATGTAATAACGGAAAATTGCCTATGATGTTGATGTAGGTTGTAGCATTCATTCTTTCCTTCATTGGTACTTACATAATGATTTCTCTTTTGAAATGATGCATGGATTTTGCTTTATGTTCAATTGGGATAAGCATGTGTTGAAGAGCATGCAAAGCTGCATAATAACCTTGATTATATCTTTGGCATTTGTTTCTGGATACAGTCCATGATTTCAAGAGCCCATGCTGAAGTGAAAGAGTTGCAGCAATCAATTCAGCTGTTAAAGGCTGAAGGTGAAAAGTTGGAGGTAAAAGACTATATCTCATTTGCTATGGAAGTAGTTTTATAGAGCTTGTAATATTTAAATTTCAATTATTTCTTGCATTAACAGTTTCTATGATACAGCTGAAAAGCCATAGAATAAAATCTTTAGCCTTTTAAATATTTGGAGGCAAAAGAATGGTCAAAAGATATATGTAAGACTAAACACCGTGAGCTGAAGGCTGGTTTCTAGTTAAACAACTAGGAAAAACCAAAGGCAAACATTATTTACTGTTGGAAAAAGGAATATTTTAGAAGATAAGAACCCCTTTAATGTTTATTTTTTCAAGTTGGAGGATGCATAGGAGGTGGATTTTCTTGAACATGAAACATCTTTGGTGGGTGCTCATGAATATGAAAAAGAACTGAAGGAAATAGTAAAGTTGCAGTGATACTCAAGTTGCAGAAGTGGACCCACTATAAGGAACAGGATTACAAAGTAGCCTTAGTGACATAATGACATTAGTTGATGGTGAAGTGTCACGGAGTAACATTTATAACGTTTTGGGAATGACCATCCAATGAAAACACTTGTAAGATTAAGACAAGTGTTCGTCAAGCCCAAGACATATAATGTACAAAACATGTGAGGGTGAAAATGGAATAAAATAGAGGTAGTCGGTTGTTGAGAGCAGACGAGGGCATCCCATTGATATGTTGGCAAGCAGTAAGTATAGCATTGTCAAAAAATGACAAACAGCCATAAAGGATGCTCCGTGTGTGATGGGGTCTGAAAATCGAAGTCAACATAGTTTCCAAAAGAAGTCTGGCACAATGGGGAGTGGGTCCACCATGTAAGGCAAATATTAGGATTTGCACTTGATAGGCTTTAGTTTCCGTCGTACCACCATATTGAGTGAGAAAATAAGAGATATGATATGTGATGAATTCTATGTCTCAATTACACAGTAGAGAATTATATATATATATAGAGAGAGAGAGATTTGCACTTGATAGGCTTTAGTTTCCGTCGTAGAGAGAGAGAGAGAGAAAGAAAGAAAGAGAGAGAGAGAGAAAGAAAGAAAGAATGTTAAAATACAGTATATATAAGTGGGGGCAACCATCACTTTACAAATCGGATTTTTAGAGTTGGGATAGGTCTAACTTTGTAAGAGAAAGGCATAAATACAATGATTTTCAATTACTGTAGAACGTAAATATACAACATTGAACTCTATTTACATTTTCTATAACATCAACAATCAATCGATAAAAATCCATAGAAACAAAATTATGAGGTAGAAATGTAAAACCTCTTTTTCAACTGGATGGAACCCTCGATTTTCCGAAGACTCTTCTCATCACTTCCATCAAAATCCTCTTAAATCTTTCAAATTTTTTAAATATTATATTGGTCATATTCTAATCAATATAGGAGTAAACGTTGTCTTACATCCAGCATAATGAAGCTGCTAGAGGCTGTCTCATTGCAGCAGGGATCATGACAGTGCTAGTGTTCCTATAAGATAGACTTTGATGCCATGTTGAATTTAGTCTTAGAACCAAACTTAATTTCACAAAATCGATTAGTGAGGTAGAATTTCCCTAGCCGTTTAAGGACTGTATATTGCCCATATCTATAGTAGATGAGATTTCAACACTATCAACAATTATCATTAGGAACACTGTCAATATAAGGCATGTCTGGTGAATAACATGTCATGTAATGGTGCCGTATCTGAATATAAATTATTTACTTAGGTTTTTTTACCATGTTGTTTTTAATACCTTGGCACTATCTGAATATAAATTAGGTAATTTAGATTTTTTACTATGTTATTTTTAATACGTAGGTAATTTGACGTGAAATTGCTTTTGTGATTATGAATTGTTCATTTCAATTAAAAAACTGAATATATAATTTTTGTATTATTGTAAATATTTCGTAAATATTATTGAATTATATATTTTTAATTGATTTGATGCAATTTGACTAGGGGTGTAGTAGTGACTCATTGACCTAGTACTTTGACATAGATAAATGATGGTATTGTTGTAACTACATAACCAAGGCAATTTAAAGATTGTAATACCTAGTATGACTTTGCCCTTTCCCTTTTATGTCATTGGGTTGACCTATTATGAATTTGAGATAACCTATTAGGCAAGAGAGTGAACTAACCAAACAGACTTTAAAAGTATACATTAGAAGAAAGAATAAGAGGGAGATTAGTGGGTGTTGGGTATTTACGGGGTTTAATTAACCCACTGGTAAAAATAACCCTCTTGGTCCAGCACGGAGGGGTATCTCTCTGTTTTGTGTAATAGACTGGAAAATCCAGTGCGAAAGGAGAGTGCTCCTTTGGGTACACTTGTGTACTTTTCTTTTTGTTCTTTATGCAGTAAATCATTCTTTCTTCCAAATGTCTCTCTCTTTAGTTCTTGGATAGACTTGATTCTTTGGTTTAGAGAAAGGAACCTAACATAATCCCTTCACTTTGATTGCTATTTCTATTCAAAATTCATGGCATTTTTTATACTTGTTTCAGAAGAGTGCATTACATGCGGAAGAGCAATTCTTACACGGAAGGAGGAAACTCAGGTTTGCAACTCACGGATGAGTAGCCATAACATTGATTTTGTATATATGCATTGATAAGACTAATTTATAATTTATAACAGACAAGCAGGAAAGCAGATCCGGAATGTGATTCACTCAGCATATAAAATTGAAACACGAGCAGGAGGTAAGCAAAATATTGTAATTTATATTATAAGAATACCAACGTAATAAGTTGGTAATGGGACCTTGTGCTTGTTGATGATTTGGCTTCTTTTTTGGTATGCTAGGTTTAAAAGATATCCTTGGAGAATTCCCTAAAAGAGAAGCATCTCTTTTTCGATCACAGGTAATTATTCTGTTGGCAGAATCCTGTGTCTCATTGTTTAGGTTTAGGTTTAGATGAAAGGTTTCAAGAGTTCAACCCATGAAATGGCATCGTGAAAAATGTAAACTTTTTTCACTTTTCTTTAAACATTCTTAACATGAAATAATTGTAGCTATAATGTATAAGCTAAACCCAATCAAGGCATTAGCTTATGTTAGAATAGGTTATTATTTCAGTATAACTTATTGAGATGGGTTAACCTATCTTCACTAAAAACTTTTTTCCTCATTAGCTTCTGGCACCTACGAGTATAACCTTTAGTTCCTACACTTATATAATCATTGTACTTTTTCCTATAAATTAATGGATGAGCTAAGAGATATCTCTCTCGTAAGCTACTTCATCATTTATTTAGTGTCTTTAGTGCTTAATCATAGGATCGGGCATAGCTCAACTTGTACTTATTAGATTTGTTGAGCTTTCTCCTTTCCTTTTTAAAATTTAATACTTGTACATATTTAGATTAAAAAATATGCTGTAAATACCTAACCTATCCCAAAATCATGGGATTTACTTGTATAAATTTGTGATATAAATTCAAGATGAGAGACAATCTTGAAAAATTTTTCTCAATCATATTTGATTCTTAACTTGATATCGAAGCCCATGTTATATTTATTGGCTTGGCATTACAAAAACACAAAGCCTCTCTAGCTGGCAGTCTAACTGTCCAGCCACTATTGAAGCCAGTTTGGCATAGGTGGTAGTTGTCTTAGTCAACCAATGATCTCCAATTGACTAACCCATTGTTTTCATTTAATAATGAGACCTTATGTATGTTTTTGTGCTGAACTTCTCCAGCATGTGTTTCCCCAGGTGCCACCCTCCTAACTGTCATTGACCTCATCATTGTTTCCAATCTATTTGACAGAGCCTGTATCTATTGCTCATGTCCTCACATGAATCCATATTTGTGATTTTTAGGCTTCCATAGCTTCTAAATTTGAGTTGTTTGGCTCCAATAATTGTTTTCTTTTCTAAATTTTACCTTGTTTGGTTTAGATATTTGAAAGGGAGGGCAAGGTAAATGAAGGAGCTAAAATCCCTCCCTATTTTTCTTTTTCTCACCCCTAATATTGGAGGAATTTGGAGGGAAGAGAAACTGGTTTATAGTTTTTGAACCATGTATTCTAGATTGTCTTTGAGATTATATGTCTATCCTCTATTACACTTATGAACTATTGATATAATAGACCCATAAAGTGGGTTTGGATTTAGAATCTATCTAACTAAGTCTATGAAGCAAAATGAAACCATAGAAACATGACCTCTCTCCATAAGTTGTTTTAAAATGATCTAAGAATAAAATTCAATCAATTGGATCATAGATCCGATTGGGGTGAAAGATTGGCAAAGTCAATTGCCACTGGAAGGGATGCTTGAAGCACCGCCTCACACGGTAGATAGTGGCAATGGAACTGTTTTTGACATGATGGAGAAGTGATGAGTGACGACATGTGGCTATTTTGTTTGGCATGCCATCGACAATGTTGTGATTGCATGGACGAGGCAACTTCAATTGTGGTTGCGTTCGATGGAAAGGCGACAGTGGATGGCGGCGGAAAATGGTGATACTAGCAGAAAACAACTAGGAAAAAGACATTTGTGTAGAGGGATACCAAAAATCAGAATAAGACACAATTTGTAGAAAAAATTTGTGTTGGAAAACAATGGGTTCACCAGGAAGGAAAAGATTTGATCTAGGCTCTAGATACTATGTAAAGATACATGATAAAGAGGCATAGGTTGAAACCTAATGTGTGAAGCACGTAAGGTTATACGTATATAAATATAAGAAATAAATATAAAGAGATGGATCTAAGCCCATTACATCTAACAATAGAAATGTAAGATAAGGCCGTAATATTCAGTAGAAATGATTTAGAATCACAAAAGAAGGCAAGAATCAAGACGCCATGTGAAGAGAGAGGTTTATACCTCTCGAAGAGAAACACTCAGTCAATGGAGAGAAAATGCTCTCAATTCTATTAATTTTTGTAATTGTGTGTTTGCAAAGGGAGAAGGCTCCTATTAAAGAAGCCTTGGCTTAAAATGAGGCTTTGCACGAGAAGTCATGGGTGTTTTGTTTTTGAGCTTAGGCTATGTTGGTCCAAACACTCTCATAGCTTATTCGAAGATGCAAATACTTTCATTTGTATTATTACTATTCTATTAGATAAATAGAGGCTTTAATTTCTAAAAATTGTAGGAAATGAAAATTGTTTATTCACTAAACAAGATAGGATCTTCTATTCTAATTAGACAATTAGCTTTAATCCTCTCTTCAAGTTCTTTGGTTATTCTTCTAGTAATCTTCCTTTGATTGTTATCTTGTCCTTCTTGTAATTACTAGATCTTTGTTTTACTTTCCATGTTCACATCAACTAAAAAGGTATAAAAGTATATTTTTTTCGCAATTTTGAAACCTTTCATTTGTAAAGTAGAAAAAATGACATTTCTCTTTCTTCTCCATCTCTTTCCTATGTTGAACCAAACACATCACCAAGAGTATCTTAGAATTACTAAGTATCCAATAATATCTTGATTGTATTAGAAAATAATTTAGGGTATCATTTCTAAGGATAAGGCTTTTTATTTCTTACTTTACATATTTCTTAATATCTAATGATTTATTTCCTAATATAATTTAAAGGGGTCAATATAATTTGGAGTTTTTCTTTTAATTAAGTGGGTTGAACTCTTACTAGTAAGAGAAGGTGATGATTCATATTTTCATGTTGGGAAATAATGATTATAGTGGGAATTAAAGAAAACACTAATGGGAATTAGTTGTTAGTGAACATTGAAGACTATATAGTAGGAGTTAATTGCTATTGAACATTGATGATTACATAGTGAGAATTAATTGGGAATTTAGTGAGCATTATTATGATTTCTAGTAGGAACTGAATTTAGCCTATAAATAGATTTATTTGTAATGCAATAAGTATGAGAATTTTGAGTAAAAATTAAGTTTTTTTATTGAGAACTTAATGGAGTTTTGAGTATCAGGGTAACCTGTGGTAATCAACCTCATAAAATATCACTCACATTCTCATTTTTTCTTGAATGTTGTGTCAATATCCTTTCCCATACTAAATATAAGAAAGATTTTGTTTTTGTTTGTATCATTTGGTATCAGAGCTTCGACTCTTGATATTTAGTGAAATTTTCACTTTAAGTTGAATTGTGAACTTATGGAAGGTACAAATGCTGAAATTGTTTCTCAACTCAATACATATCATAAAATGTTTATTGATGATTTCGTTGCACAAATGGATAGGATGTGGAAAGAGATTTTTGAGGAGAGGAGAGAAAAAAATAAGAACAAGTATATAAAGATAGAGAGAGAATGTTTGATGAGTATTGGAAAAAACATGTTGTAATTGTTATGAGGGAAAGAGCTTGAGAAAAAGAAAAACAAAAGAGCTAGTAGAAAATAAAATTAAAAAAGAAAAAGAAATAAAAGAGAAGGAGATGAAAGAGAAAGAAATATAGGAGTATGGGATGGAAAAGAAAGAAATAAAAGAGAAGGGGATGAAAGAAAAAGGAATAAAAGAGAAGGAGAGAAAAAAGGAATAAAACAAAAGATGTGGGAAAAGGAAATTCGAGAAAAAATATAGAAGAAAAGAGAAATGTAAAAGTAATAATAGAGATAACTTTTAATATTGTGCAAATATTGTTGTTTTGTCCAATCAACATCAACTAAAGATGTATGCGGGAATTCCGGTTCTTGAATGGAGAACTAATAAAAGAATGATTTTTTGTCATGGTATTGACTTAAAATTTGTGTCTCTTGGAAGAAGTATACTCATGACATTCAAGGACGAATGCTCTTGAAGAAAGAGAAAATGATATGATTTAGAGGGTCAATATAATTTTAGGTTTTTCTTTATAATTCTTTTAATTAAGTGGGTTGAATTCCCACAAGTAAGAGAAGGTGATGATTAATGTTCTCATAGTGAGAAGTAATGATGATTATAGTGGGAATTAAAGAAACACTAGTGGGATGTAGTTGTTAGTGGACCTTGAAAATCACATAGTGAGAGTTAATTGCTAGTAGACATTGAAGACTACTTAGTGAGAATTAATTGGGGACTTAGTGAGCATTATTAGGATTTCTAGAGAGAAGCACTTGAATTTAGCCTATTTATTTGTAAATGCAATGGATATATGAGAATTTTAAATAAAACTCAAGTTTTTTGTTGAAAGCTTTATGGAGTTTTGTGTTATAAGAATCCAATTTTCGATCTTATCAAGTACAACCTCATGATTTATCACTCATGCTATCATATTTCTTGAGTACGGCATCAATATTCTTTTCTAAATTGAATATAAAAAAGGTCCGGCTTTCATTTTCACATCATTTTTTTCTTAAGTTGGGATTATGATTAGTATATGTTAAAAGAGAGAAAATAGAGACATGATTGAGCTGAATACCATGTATCTGAATACACCACAAATGCAAGTTTTTATGGGGTAATTATATTAATTATACATAAAAGGAGGACATTCTGTTTCCTTTAAATCAGTGACTAAATGCCTATAAACCACTATTATTACGATGAATACATAATATTATGTTCTGATTTTCGACACTCTCCTTCAAAGGTTTGGTGAAGACATCTCTGTCAACTATTAATTAGAATTGATGAAATTTGTGTCTTGACTAGATCTTCTCTTTGATGAATGACAATCAGTTCTCTTTGATGAAAGATTATATTAGGGTAATATGTAAAGCTGCTCGATTATCACAAATCAACATCATTTGTGTAATCTCTTCAAACTTAGCTCTTTGAGAAGTATTATGATATCACATGAGTTCACAAGTTTCTAAAGTCATGACTCTTATTTTGCTTTAGCACTTGATATCGAGAACATTTTGTTTGTTACTTTTCCAAGATACCAAATTTCCTTCAATCAGCACATGGTATACATAAGTGGGTCATGTAAAAAATTCAGAAATATGTGATGACAAAATAGTTTTCATATTTTTTCGGAAGAGGAACTAAATAAGTATTTAAAAATGATACAAGCTTCCAAAAGAAGAAATCCTCCTACTCAAGTCCTACTAATTTGCTCTTTTGTTTCCCTCAATTTTCTCCTAATTAATAAATAAACCTCAATTTTAGGGATTTAAACCTGCTATACTAATAATATTTTATAATTAATACATTATATATTTACAGCTCAGCACCCACCTCAAGTTGAGGAATAGATGTTTTCCATTCCCAGCTTGTTAACTAGATCACAAAATTTGGAGTTGCTCACTTCCTTAGTCAACACATCAGCTACTTGCTATCAGGATGGAGTATGTCATGCAAACTGTACCATCTTATAATTTTTCCTTGATAAATGGTCTATTTGGATGGACTTGTCCATAAATACTTATAGAATAAAAACATAGGAAAGAAAAATGAAATAAACTTTTCCACAAGTTAAGCTTAACTTATGCATAAATTAATTTGCAAAAACTCTTATTATTAGATTTTTAATTTGTGCATAAGCTAGTTTTAGTCTCCGGAGAAACATATAGAAGTATGAGCAATAGAGCTTCATGGGGCCCTTCCAATTCAAACTTCAAGCCATTTAATCTGTAGGCTTATCACAATCTTCAGCAATTGACCTGAATTCTGACTCTACAGAAGATTTTGCGACTACATTTTTTCTTTTACTCTTCCATGTGACTAAGATTCTCCCTAGGGAAAGTACAATTCCCGGAGGTTGACCTTCTATCAACAAAAGAGCCTGCATAATCTGCATGTGTATAGGCTCCTAGGCTTAATTTTTCACTTATCTTAAATAGGATTCTGTTTCTGTGGCTGCCTTCAAATACTGAAAAATTCTGTATGCAGCTTGAAAGTGAGATTCCATTGGTCCATGCATAAATTGACTAAGAAAACTAGCTGAATATGCAATGTCTGACCTTGTGTGAGCAAGTTATATATGCTTTCCAACCAGTCTTTGATACATTCCTTTGTCTACTGTTGGTTCATTTAATTGTTTATTTGGATACATCAGTGTAGGGTTTGGATTGCATCCAATTTTCCCAGTTTCAGTCAATTAATCAGCCACATATTTCTGTTGAGATATTAAGATCGCTTGGTTGGAATATGCTATCTCATTCCAAGAAAATACTTCAATTTCAGTTCCCCCACTTGCAGCTGAATGTTTAACAAAGAGGTGTGTGATCTCCTTGGCTTTGTCTGTAGCCAAACACCTTCGCAGCTTTGTAAACCTTTCAAAACAAGCTCTAGGACATTGTTTTAATTCATAGAGTTTTTTTGTAGGCTGCACACGTTATTTGCGAGTCTCCTTCAAAACCTGGTAGAATGCTCATATCGATTTTGTCATTTAGAGCTGCTTGATGAAAAAATTTTTGACATGACATTGGAGGAGCTTCCAGCTGAAGCGCACAGCTTAAGACAGAAGAACTCTCATAGTATTCATTTTTGCAACAGAGACAAAAGTCTCTTGATAATCAATCCCCATAAGCTTAGGTATATCCCTTGGCCACCAACCTTGTCTTGTATCTTTCTCAGCTTTGTATTTTAAGGGGAATATCCATTTGCACGAACAATATTCTTCCTTTTGGGTTTATCTACAACTTCCCATGTATTGTTTTTCTCCAAGGCTTTATGTCCTCTTTCATAGAATCTGTCCATTCCCTTTTTGTCAAGGCTTCAGAAACGTTATTAGAGATAACTATAGAATTCAAGCTTCACTTCTCTGAAGGAACCTGACTGTCTTCTGGTGTTCCCTATGTGATGCCTTAGTCCACTTATTCCTCCTTCCTTGGTCTCTCATGTCTTAGCACCTTCCACTCCTTGACCTCTCATCACTTATCATCGTCACTCACATTTAGTGTCTTCAGGTGACTTATATATTTGTTCCAGTGTCTCCACTTACCTAACCCTAACCCCATTTATAGTTTCATAGATTATAATTGTTTTTTCTCCTCCCGTTGTACTTTTAATAATTTTATCCTCTGTAACTATTCCCAAGACTGTTTAGGAAGCACTTTTTTACATCTTTAGGATGGAAACAGGTTTTGATTGGCGATATGACAACCCTAGAATCCAACCGCACTTGGTCTCTTGTTCCCTCTCCTCTAGGACACCTGTAGTTGGCTGTTGCTAAGTCTTTATTGTCGATGTTAATCTGAATGCCTAGATAGGTTGTTCAAAGGCACAAATTATGGCTAGGGTTACATCTTTAATTGTATCTTCCTTGAATATTCTCATGTACCAAATAAATAAATATTCTCATGTATCTTGACAAAGAAAAAATTCACGAAGAAGAATCTCAGTTAGTGAGAAAAGAATAAAACTACTGGGAAGATTTTTCCCAGAATTCTCTCTATCTCAACTACTCAAATGTGCTTTGTATAAAGGATTTTGTATACACATTTGAGAGAGAGAAAGAATTATTGGAAAAATATATATTTTTTTAAACTCACCAATAGTGATTCTTTTTATGCAATTTTTTTGTCATAAAACTTCCATAGTTTTTACTCGTTTACATGTCACCTTCCAAGATATGGATACTTCACTTCTCTAGTGGAATCAGACTTTGTCTTTCAGAAGCATTGCCTACTTCTTGCCTTTTCTTGTACCTTGACCTTTGGTCTTAATTTATATCTACTTCATAATGGGTGTTACATTCCTCGATAATGTTTTGTAATATAAATGATGATTGCCTTGAACATGGCTTGGTCTCACGGTTGTCGTTATCCTAGCTGTGTGCTTCTTGATTGGTCCAATCGAAATGCTTGGCAGATCAGTGTTTGAGCCTCAGTCTGGTTTAGGTTGAAAATTTGGAATAATAACTTCGGTTGAAAATTAACTACTATTATGCTGTCATGTTGACGACTTTCCATCACTTGTAATTAATGTAACAAATTGCGTTGCAACTTTTAATAGCTATTAAGGAATAGAATATTAACAGACTTTGCTTTTACTGATTTAAACTTTTTACTTTGTCTGGTTTACAGGTTTCCCAAGTTGCTTCTGAGGCAAAGAAAGAAAAAAGCACCTTGACCAAGGAGATCTCCAAAATTAGCAACTATGGCATCTCGGTTTGAGAGACTTTGCTTCGGCATGCTCTAGTTTATGTGCATCTGTGTTTTCTGATCAAGAGCATCATGTCTGGTGATCTTTTACCAGCTTTAGCAGGACTAACAAAATTCTGTTATATAATATTCTAAATTCCTTCGGTTTTGCGAAGTTTGCCTGAGGGGGAAGCCATCATGCCCAGAGTAAGCGAATTTGAAGGAAAACGCATTGGGTTACATGACTTCACGGAAATGATTTTTTGTTTGGTCTCTCTTTTCCCACTTTATAAAATAAAGTTCAATAGCTACGGGGACATTTTAGTTTAACACATTGATATACTTTTTAATAGTATAAAATAGTAACTTTTTTTTAACTTCTAGATTATAAGAAAATAAATAAGAAGATTAAGAATAATTCTTTTAATTCTTATTTTTAACATAAATGGATCATTCTTTTATATATTATATATGAGCATTTTGGAGTTATTATAAATCAATGACCATACGACTCTATTCAAAATATCATGTTTTTTTAGTTGTTACACGTTACGAATTAATGAACCTACAATGAAAATTTTTAAATAATAGAGGCTAAAATTTTATCTAAGTTTTACAAAAACGATAATTTAATTAATTAACTTCCATCTAAATTTACCACGTAGGTTAAAAAAAATGAAACCAGTCACTAGAAAAATAAATCATTATTTCATACTTTTTAATTATTTCATAAGTATAATCGAATTAAGTATTAAATAAAATCACACATATATATTTCACTATCCTCACATGTATTGAATTCATGTCTTAGTTTTATCTAATTAAAATTCTCCTAGAAAAATCTCAAAAATACAAAATTGAAAGTATAAAGTTAGTACATACTGAACTAATATCTTCCAATTAGTTTTTCTAAATCTCAAATCTCCATGGGAAACTCCCAAATTTTAAACTTATGTTTTGAACGCACACACATGACTCCATCCTTTTACTTTTTTTTTTTTTTTTTAAATCATCACAAAACTCTTCAAATTAATTAATAATAGTAGAACTTCGTGTATCAGTGTCAAAATGAATATAGTTCAATCTTACACATATTTGAACAACTAAAAGAATTCTTTTCACGTGAAAATTAAAGAGTAACTTTCCAACACATGAACAAAAACAATCAAACTATTTTACAGCAAAAAAAGAAGCTAAAAATGACTTTGAAAATAAAAATAGATAACAATTTATCTAGAACATCATAAGAGTAACATGCATATAGAATCAACCCATCTAAATACCTTCCAAAATTAATTTTGAGTGGTCATAAACAGGAAACCATCTTTTTTTTAAGAATCACGTAAGCCTATTTGAGTCCGAAAAATTCCATAAACCAACCTTTATACTAGAATAGGAAAAACTAAGTCATGTACTATTGAAGTCAATTTTACAACATCAAAAATTTCAATCACCCAAAACATGAGATTAAGATTCATACTTTTTGTTCAACCGAAATTTATGCTTCCAACTAACCTTTAAAGAGATAAAATTAAGACAAATGATGGAACTGGGAGGAATTAAATTTCACATGCCAATATTCATTAAAGATGAAAAAAAAAAAAATAAACAAACAGAACATACATCGGATGAAATGAATTTTTCTAATTTTTGTATTAGGGAGAGGCAAAGATCACATATTTTCCTTACTTAGTTAAGACATAAGGCACCAAAACTCGTTCTTTATTCGATTTCCACACTCAAAAAGTGGTACAACATTCTCCCTTCCCTTACTTTAAGTCTAACTTGTGTTGGTGATGGATGAATATGAGGTTGTAAAGTTTCTTTTGCTCCTTCAAGATCTTTGGTTCCTCCACAAATAAAGAATTGCATGCAAGAAATAAAATGAGTAAAAGAGATGCAAAAGATGAAGGGAACGGTGCAGCAGAACTTTGATAAAGGTTGAGAGAGACTAAACTTAGACAAAAGTTGCACCTCATCTTGAGTGAGACAAAAAAAAAAAAATAATTGAGAGGGGAAATGTAACACCCCATTTCATTGATATGTAATCACTATCCTAATTCATTTTATATGTTGTGATAAAAATATGAATATTTTTTTATATTTATTAAATTATTTGAAAAATTTAAAAGAGTATGATAAAAAAAAATGATTAAAAACATTATTTTGATAAATAAAATATAAATAAATATATTTTAAAGTATAAGACTCATTTACTATTTTACAAAAAGAAGATATATTCTCTACATATTATAGAAGAGCGATACATTGAGTATCTATCTATGTATCATTTAAATTAATTTTTAAATATTATTTTTCGAAATTTTCTTTATTGTACTTTCAACAATTATAAAAATCTTAAAGAGAAAAAGATAAGGAATACTTAATATAAAATTATGGAGAAAAATATATATTTTTTACTACACGTTAATCTATTGTGTAAGTTAAAAATAATATATCAAATAAGTATAGATAAACAAACTAAATTACTTATCAAATAAACAAGTTGATAAGATGCACTAAATATTGTTTAGTATGTGATGATGATCTTCTTTATTATCATAAAGTAGACAATATCGCTTGAGAAAATATCTCTGTCTCTTGTAATAATTAACTTTTTGAAAATTTATACATAAAATACTTTCAAACATTAAAAAGTAGAAAAATTAGACTATGAAACTATTTATGAATATAAAAACTTTAAAAGTTTTTTTTTTCTTTTGTAATATTTTAAGAGTGTGTCTTAAATAATTAATTTTAATTTAGAGTATCAAACTTCATATTTTTTTTAAGTTTATTTTAATCAAATTTTTTATAGTTCGTTGGGAGTAAGTGCAAAATTTATAAAGATTATTATGAAAAAAAATATTTTAAAAATTGTGTAAGAAAAATAAGTAAAAAAATTTAGTTCAATAATCTTGTTAATCGATTTTGATATCATGTAAAAAGTAATTATGGTATGTAACTCATGACTTTCTAAATAAGTTCAAAAAATAAAGTTACACTTCATTTATATACTATAGTTCGGTCTCATTTTTAATTAATGTGAAATTTTCCAATCGGCAAGTTTTAAAAACAGAATTCAATTTCTTTTATTACTTTTTTACTGACAAAGTATTAAATAATTTAAAACATTTATATTCAGAATGTAGTTTAAATACAAAATTTAGTATATAAACAATCATATTTTTCTTAAATTCATGTGAGTATAAAATAAAATACTCTTTGGAAGACATCGGAAAACACATGCAATACCCTAATACCCTAATGAAAAACAATGTTGAAAATATGAAGAATAGTAGAGGTTCATCATTTAAAAAAAAATAAAATTGACACATATTTGCATAGGTTTAGAAAACTGAAAACTTTCTTAAGCAAACAATTTGTAAATTTAATATGGTATTTTCACAACACTTGAACGTAGTTAAAGAAGTGGTATCACCATTTTTAGAACAATGTTTAGCAAGAAACAAATAAAAAAGAGAGATCTAAATTCTCGAAGTCAGAAACTTGACGAGATGAACTTTCATATTTTGTCTAGAATCTTAAGATAACTCTTCAGGTGGGATTTTTGGGAAAATTTTGGTAAAGTTTATCCTTAATATTGGATATTTCTAAAGTGAAAAGAAGACTTGAAAAAAATCAACCAATCCAAGAACAAGATTACAGTTCAATAGCAAACCTAGAATAAGGAAAACAATGATCAATAATATGACATAAACAAATAATTACCCCCCTGTGCTAATTTATAACTTTAGTATTGAAACTTGTGTTGTAACATTTCGGCAAGGTAATATATATGTAATAGTTCTTAATATATGGTTAAAGTTTGACTAAATAAATAAAAAAATATTAATTTTCATAATTTATGATAAATTTATTAGAATCTTTTAATAATATACTTATCTTTTGATATTCTTTTTCAATAACTTATTTTTTCTGACAAAATATTAATTAATAAAAATATAATTAAATATATAATTAGTAAAAAATAATTAATGTAGTTTTAGATAAATATAAATAGAAATAAAAATTGACATAAATGATAATTAAAAAAAAAAACAGATTTACTATTTTTTCTTCTTATTCCAATATATTTAGTTTTAAAGTGCGAACCTTTACTATGTATCTTTATGTATATGCATGGATAACTCTGAAAAGTTTTGAAAAGTCAATATTTTTAGTTTCTTCCTTTAAATAAAGCATTTGGTGGAAGGTTTTTATTTGAAGATGAAACGGTGGAGTTTTCTGTAGAAGAAGAAGAGGGAAATGAAAAAGGAAACTCTGAAAAACACTAAATTTATATGCTACTTTTTTTTTGTATTTATTTTTATTTTTATTTAATTGAATTTTGGCAAATGGGAGGGTTATAACTTATAAAGGATGACATGAATTATATAGATTAAGGAGTCTTGATTAACTAAAATTCATTTACTTTGTCTCAATCATGTAAAAAGTTGAATTTATAACTTTTTGAGAAAAAAAAAAAAAAACCTCATATGAATCAATATTTTAGTATTTTGAATAGTAAAATCAACCAAAATTTATCTACTTTTATTCAAATCATTCCAATGGGGGCTTGAAGTTTCTTTTTTGGAACCCCTCATAACTCTATCAACATGCTTCATCTTCACCTTCTTCATGCAATCTTGATGATGATCCAGTCCATGTATTTGTCTCTCCAAGGTCTTGTAATGTCTCTTTAGACTCAACTACAATAAAAAATATCCCCACAATTTTTTGTATCATTTTCGATGTCTTTATTTCAAAGTTCTATTTGCATATTGTTATTTGGTGATTCTACCATTCCTTTGGTTTTAGTTTCTTACTTGTCTTATAACTATTACTCACCACTGTGCTACGTGTGATTAATAATAATATGTTTAAAAACATTTCTTACATTTGAATAAAGATTTTGTATGTTACAATTTTAATCATTGGTTTATATTTGATTCATACAGTGATGGTTGAAGTATAAATTGATAGAGGTTGTTTAAAAATATAACTAATTTCTGGTAGATTTATCATAGTATTTATTTGAATTATTAGATTTATCTGTAAAATATATTTATTTAGATATCTAATAATAAATAAATTAAAATTTTCAACTAAATATTTTGTTGATATTTAATTATTATGCCAAGTATCTTAGACTTTTTATTCACTAGGAACTAAGAATCTTAGTCATAGAGAAGAAAGAAAATGATTTTTTATGCATCAAGAGACTAAAAACTCTAAAAATAGAAAGGAAAAAAAGAAGACAATTCTCTTAAGAAATAAAGAATCTCAGATACAGAGAAAAAAAAGAAGATAATTTGTCATATAGTAAAAAATTATAAAAATCTCAACTATAGGAAAGAAGATGATTTCTTATATATTAAGCAACTAATAATCCTAAGAGAAAAGAAAATGATTTTTTATATCTAAGAATTAAGAACCCTAGATATAGATATAGAGAGAAAAGAAAATAATTTATACACTAAGAAATTAAGAGTCTCATACATATAGAGGAGAGAGAGGAAAGAAAATGATTTCACATAAAAGAATTAAAAACTATAGAGAAAAAAGAAGTCAATTTCTTATATATTAAGTAAGTAAAAATTTCATACATGAAAAAAATTACATTTCGATAATTTTAAATAATAATTTCATAACAGATTTACAGATCGTTTAATGGTATTACTTTTCTAAATTATAAGTTGATGAGTACTCATAAAATAAAATGTATGAAATAGAATCATTCAAATACATTAACAAAATAATTTAGTCAAACATATTTTTTAAAATATAAAATACATATAAATTAACAACACACAAATTTACATTTTTCATTTACTACTACTTTAAACGGATCTAGTATAGATAGATCAGTCTTATGAAAGATCATCTTACTTGTTCAATGAAAATAATAAAATCAACTTCAAAGTTTTGGCTATTTCATTTTTCAAATATTCTTCCACCTCATAAAAAAATATCTTTTCTTTATTCAATTTCTACACATTGACCATAATATTATTATAAATCTATTAGTCTTTTCATAATAAACTTAAAATTAAAAAATTGTATATCCTCTAATAAATTATTAAATTTTAAATACAATTAATTTTCATCTAAGATTTAAAATTAAGTTTATTTACTATCCCATCTAAGTTATTTTAGTTTATATTTAATTAATATAATAATCCTTCAAGTTTGAAGATATAGGTGAGTTATTATGGTCAAATTTATTAAAATATTTATTTAAATTACTTAATTTATATACAAAACATATTTACTTTAAGTTATATTATTGGTGAAGAAGTCTATAATTTAAAACCATATCAATTCTTTTTACTACAATATATATAGTAATCTTATAATACATTATATTTAAGATATACAATATTTATTTTGTAAGACAAATAAAAAATATTTAATAGTATTAAAATTAATAAGTATACACAAATGATTAGTAGAATTAGAATATGTCTTATTAAAATAATAAAATTAATCTCTCATTCATGGAACTGGAAATCTTTACTGAAAAAAAAAGAGAGATGTATTTATTAATTTATTATTTCATCTTACTTCCGAAAAAGAAGAATGAAAATTAATATATATATATATTAGAAAATTATAAAACATTAAAAATTAAAAGATAATAAATTTAAAGAAGAAATATTTATAATATTTTTTTTATAAAAATAAAATAAAAATTTTATTATTATTATTTTGTTCAATATTTTAATAAAATATAAAATATAAATATAATTTTTTTTATCAGTTGGTTTAATATTCTATGATAATATATAATTTTTTTAAAATATTAAAAAAATTCAGATTAAATTTTAAAGATATTTAATAAAAAAATTATAATTTTTTTAATAAGAAAATTAATAAGATTAATCAAATAAATTATAATTTATTAAATTTAATAAATAATATTAAAAAATTTATATTTATATAAAATTTAAATTATATTATTATTTTATAAATATAAATATAGTTTCGAGTTTAAACATTTATCTTTATTAAATATTTACAAAATTTAAATAATAGAATTTGTATGTATTAACTAATTTATTCTTATTTAAATTTCTGACTCCATCTTATTTAACTGGAAGTAACTAAGATATGTTACACTTCTTAATCAAGTTAATAAAATATAAAATAATAATTTTGTAAAATATATGTCTCCCTTGATTTTTATTTCGGAAAAAAATTTCTTCAATTGATGAATCTACATTGACACTTATTTCTTTTTCTTAACAAGACGGTGTTTCTCAATTTCAAATCTTTCATTTTTTTCAACTTTTAACTTTTTTCTTCCTTTGTTTAGCTATCGAGTAGTGATCACACAGATATTTTTCTGGATTATCTTGAATTTTATAATTGAACATCCCCATATAAGAATAAAAGAATGAAATGAATTGAGAGAATAAAGACTTAAAATAAAATAAACAATTGAGTATCATAAAATTTAATAAAAATATAATAACAATATTACTTCAACTAAATATATCTATTATATTTATTATTATACAATTAAATATTCAGATAAATAAATTGTTTTGATCTCATGAATAACCTTTAAAAACCTGGAAAATTCATATGGAGTTTCAGTTTCGTAATATTGTTTGCTTCCATACTTTTATCCAAAGATGATGCCAAAACATTTAAGCTGTTGGAAAATGTGTAAAAGTATTATATAAAGTGGTCGCAAATAAATGGTCCACTCACCCACCTCTCTATTAGTAATGTACTACTAGCTACATCCAAAAATAGAAAATTTAATTCATCCTCATTTCAAAATGTTGAAAAAACTTCATTGGACTATGTCCTAGATTGCCCTTTCCCTTGCCCTATATCCATATCTTTCTCTCTCACCTTCTTCTCACACACCCTAGGTCCCTGCACAGTACACATAGGGACATGCAAACCCACATATACATAGAAAATGGAAATGATAAAACCAAGACATTGACCAATGTATGTAGTAACTTTAGAGCCATTGTTGTTATACTAAGTTGTTATCTACATCTATGTCTCTTCCCACAACACCCCTAAGCACAATTATATACACCATAAATATAAATATAAAGAATGTGCAACATTGTCCCCATATATAATATTCACAATGCTTCGAGATCATCTTTTAGAAATCCCAGGAATTAACTGATACTAGTAAAATATATGTCTCGTGGTCGTTTCATCCCATCATATCAACTTCCATCATCGACTAAATTAATTCCTAAGGTTTCAAGTGCTCAGAGTTGACATTTTTTTTTATAGTAATGCTGTCCATGTGTTAAAATATTAGGTTATCCACGTGTGTTTTTATCAGAAACTTGAAAATAAAAAATCAGTACCCTCTCATTTGGTGTGTTTCTCATTGGTGTCTACTTCAATATTTCTGATAAAATACAATAGCATTATGGAGCAAAATCTCTCTTTTGATGCTTAACTCAGATTTTAAATCATCCGAGATCCTCCATATATCGAAACAGGAAAAGTATAAAGTGGAATTTCTTTTTCACATCTACTTGAAAGCAAGGTGATATTCTTATATTCTTAAAGCATTCACTCTTAGTGAAAAGTTTGTAGAATATAGTTGGTGGAAAAATGTTAGGAGCAGAAATATAAAGTTTTTCTTTTCTTTTTCGTTTAGTTACTTAATCAGACAACTTGATAATATATAGATAAGACAGACAAAATACGAGCGAACGTGTATTTCATCAGACAGTAATTATGTAACTTTTAATGATGTGATTAAATATTTCTAATTCTAATAATTTTTATATGATTGTATGATCTAAATTCACTTTTTCATTGTGTGATATACAAACATTTGATATAATTTATACATAGAGAAAGAGTCAAGTAAAAGGGGTGTTTATAATGAAAGGGTGGAAGCAATAAATCTAGATCATGTTATTATATATGAACTAGAGGATTCCAACAATCTATTCTAGATGTTTCCAGAGAGAAAAAAAAACACAAGCTTTATAGATCATAATACACTCTACAAGAATTATTTATACAAAACTGTGTAAATTATGCTCAATGGTGATTTGTAGGCTCTTCTAACTGATGAAAAGTACGTAATGTTCCCACCAAAAATATTTGGTAGCACTTAAAATCCCATCTGATAAGCTTTTCGTTGAACAGATTTTTATGTCATGCAACTTAGAAGTCGTGCTTCATCCACTAAATAGCAATTATCAGTATAGGGGAAGGGTTATAAACAATGGAGTCTAAATAATGCGTATAATCTAATCTCAGAGCAACAAATATCACTATCGAGTGCGTATGTTCTATCACACCAGCATCAGAAATAGTAAAATACAAACACAATCTAGTGAAGTTGATTAAAGATTCTACGCTGTACCTACCTGCTTGCATTCTATGTCTGAGAGGTTAAAATATAAGTGTTATTATGAACTAAATAACAGGAATAGCTGGCTTGGACAAAACAATGCCACGTATTTTGGAGAAGAGAAATATAGAGTTGATGGAATTAAAAATATTATGTGGGTAGCAGCTAGCTAGCTTTAATAGTTTGCAATGGAAATGTGCGGTTGGTATTGATTTAAATGATTGCATTGAAGAATGAGAATTGACTCAGAAGTTGCATGTGGAATCAGCATTATTGCATGTATAAATATGTGTTAGATCCTACATTTGGAAAGTTGCTTGTAAGTTGGACAAGGAAATGTAGAGGGGGAAGAAGAGGAGCGAAGCAAGCACGTGACTCATCTTGATGATGGATTAGAAAGAAAGGAAAGTGTGGATAGATGAAGGAGACCGTTACTGGGGTCATCATGTGTTTATTGTACCGAGTTTACTCAATCCCCTAATGAGGGTCACATGAAAGTTAGACACATGACAAGAACATGAAGGAATAAAAGGAGATGATGATGATGATGATAATATGAAGGAGAGAGAGAGAAAGAATGATATCGAGAAATGGTAGCTGAAACTGATGCTTATATGCAATCTCAAATGGATAAGACAGTTTGGGGGATCTCTAATTCACTAATCACCAACTCTCTCTTTTTTCCATTTGTTTCCTTTGGCACTGTACAAGATTTGGCCTTTGGATACATGTTACTGGCACAGTGGCACATAAAGTTATCTCTTTGTTGTCACTTCACAAGGTCCCCAACCGTATAGGAATTGGACTAACATGAGGGTCAGACAAAGATATGGAAGAGAGAGAGAGAGAGAGAGAGTGAATTTGCTAGGTGAAAGTATAGAGAAGGAAAGGGGAAAAGAGGAATTGGTTGCAGGGAAACGATGAATTTATTGTCTCTTCAAAAGCCCAACAAGAAAGCATTTGTTGGTTTCTAATAAATGGGCAGAAAAGGCACAGCGAGAGAGGCCTTATCAGTTTGTGTACTTTAGAGATATTTCACAAACTACGGGTCAACACTGTACAAACTTTTGCTAGAAAAATATCAACACATTTTCACGACATAAATGTATGGTCTAGAAACAACCACCGCAACTGGAAACTCTACTTCATCTAATCACTCAACTCTTCACCACTTTCTTTTTCCACCAAGAACTTAATACCAAAAATATAATAATACAAGAAAAGACCTGCAAGGAAAATTCTTGCGTAGACTTTGATCTCTTATAAACATGGTCATTAAGATTGCAGAAGGCTAAGGGCATGTTTTATAAAGAAAAAAGAAAATAAAAATCAAGGTACTACCCATACCATCTAACTTACGTGGTGAAAATCCTTCACTTGTATTAAATCAATAAACTTCTTTCGTTTTCTTTGACATGGACAATAATAGAGAGGGCCTAGCAATTAAAGGCTATCAATGAATCTGAAAAAGTTATAGCAGGCTTTCTGGTACTATGAAATCTTCGCCCAAAAGGAAACCAATGCATTCAATTCATCTCAAGAGCCACAAGTTAACCAAGCAAACCATGAAAAAGAAAGAATTTAGTAAAAAGCTGAATTTCTCTTGAGTAATATTTCTTATGGACTAAAACTTGCATTTCTAGACATACAGTAGTGTTTAATAGCTTTAGCTTTTATATGTTTGTCAATTGAATTAACCTTTGCGTCTCGGAGTTGGATTCCAATAAAATATTATTTTTCAATCACTTCAGTTAACCAATCTCATGCACGAAACCTACTTCATGTGTACCATGCATTATCCTCGGCAGTCTTTTTTAGAAAAAGAAACGTAAGAAAAATCAGCATGATTATATTTTTGCTGATCCTATTTCTTTATACACTTTATGCTTAATTACATAATATATACAGTTAAAAACACAACAATTATAAACAGATAAATACAAAAGATCTAGTGGAGAGAAGAGCCTTAAACTTAATAATTATGCCATAGATTACGGGACTATAGTAGATACTAAAGTAGCATAGTTTTATTCACAACTTGCTTCAAAAGCCACTCAAGACGAAAGGATCATAGCAGAGAGAAAACACTCAAGAAACACACTCTTTGCAAAGCTACTACATGCTATTAACACAAAACAAAACATCTTTAAGACACGAAAGTCACCTATAATATTGTCTATTGTTTTTTTCTTCCTCTTCCTGGTTTGGTTGTGACTCTAGCTTTGTTTCCTTTCCCTCTCTTTAACACATTACATCCTTGAGAAGCTTGTACCTGCGTGTGCCGGGTCGTGGAGACGGGGTCGGACTCTTCCCCTTCTCAGAACCACTCTCTTCACGATGATCATGCTGTTTAATCATTTTCTCGCCGGAATATTCCGAACGGTGGGTCGCTCCGGCCTCGTTTCCGGTCACCGGTTTCTTCGAATTCGACCCAATATGTCTCAAGTTCTTCTCCTCGCTCTGGCACCAATCGCACAGTTCTATCTCCGCTAATTCTCCGTAGTAGTTGCTACAATACCTGAAAGACTAGATTGATTAAACTTCAACAATCCTAAACATTGAAAACTACACGGGTAAATTAGAACTAAAAAACCATACATGTTCTGTATGAAGCAACACATGAAGATAAAAGCTAGCACGAGTATGACCATGATCGTGGTTTGTGTAGGATGGTTGTGAAGACAAAAATTAAAGATGACTGTGATATGATAAAGGAATATTGGAGTAGATGATGCGTGCGATTAAGTGAGCACGTGTGCGCGAGTGCGAGTGAGCGAGTGAGTGATAGGGTAAAGGTAATGGGGGTGATGATTGAGAAGGAGAAAAGGAACATACGAGTGCTGGGAGCGATGACGGCATTTGTTGCAGCGAAAAAGCTTGTCGGGGAAACCCACGTCGCCGCACATGCAGCAAACGGTTTGAAGATCCACCATTGTTTTTGGTGTGCACTGAGATGAAAAGATGAGAAAAAGTGACGAATTTGGAGAGGGAGAAGGAGAGAGAAAACGGACCCAGAAAGCCAAAGAGCACACACGAACACAGAAAAAAAAAAAAAAAGAGAGAATATGATCACTACGAGGAGAGAGAAACAACCCAAGTTAAAGAAGGTGGAGAGAGAGAAATAGAGAGAGAAATAGAGAGAGAGAGAAGAGTTTATACTTTATATAGAGAAAGATTACCAGTGCCCATGTTGAGTCGGTGTGTGAAACTGATATATATATATATAAGATTTTTCATTTATAAGATTAAGAAAAATTCTATTGGATCTTCTCTAGCACTTTAATTACATGTTACAAGATTCGAAATTTGATGATGAAAAATAGTATAATTATAACCGAAAGAGAGATGAGATTAACGTTGTTAATAAAAAAAAGAAAAGATTGTAAAAAAAAATATTGATTCACAGGTAGACCACAGGTTGCTTGCAGTCATTTTCAGTTAGGGCAGGCAGCCATAGAGAGAGAGAGAAAGTGGGGAAAAGACAGTTATGACCCATTTGCTGAGGTTGTTTGATTATCATTTCTTACCTATCTTTTATGTATTTCTTTCTTTCCTTTTCATCAGCTTTTGTCCTGTTTGTGGATTTTGGAATTCGCATATAAAATTGGTAAGTTAGTCACCAGAGCCTGTAGCCATGTCATCACCATTTCACTCCCACGCAAATCACCCTTTCGATAACTATCAATGCAAACCAAAGCCACACTATTATTAGCAATAATCATAAGACGCAAGAGTTAACACGTTTACAACTTTTCTAACCTCATTCTTCGCAATTATATTTTTCCCACACTTTCTATTTAATATGTTCTACACAAAAACACCTCATCATGACTCTCATCAATCTCTTAAACAACATTTTAGAACATAGCATGCATGTTTTACAATTAAAAGAAATGAATACAATGCTTAAGTCGATGTTTTTGCTCGTATGTTACATCTCAAAGTTTTTCACAAGTCCTTTTGGGGATTGCTTAATTCCAAACTCATTATGGAAGTTTATCTTTACTTTAACGTATCTTCTTCACTCTAACATTTGGGAGACTTCCTCAGTAATCGAAAAGAAAATTTCATGATATGGAAATAATAACAGTTATTTAAAAAAATGATTTTTAAAATTTGCTTAACTGTGTAATTATTTCATTTCATTGTATTATTCCCTTCCTATACACTCAATTCTTGTATACGTCTCTTGGTTGAATCGATTAATTATAGTCCATAAGCTAAAACAACAATCAACCAAATCATATAAGATGTGGATTTAAAAATATTTCACATAACCAATATAATATATATAATGCATAGTTAATTATGGTTGAACAAAATAAATGGGATTTTATTTGTCTTCTAATCAGTGATCAAAGATAAAAAAAAAAAAAAAATTGTCTCCAACCACTTGGATGTGAATTGCGACAGCCAAATCCGTATATCCCCAACCACAGACAATTACCTGCGAATCCTTGGAAGGCAAATTCTATGAGTCAGTAGCTCCAGCTCGTCGTGAGAAGGACAATTTGCAAACACCAACTATTTTCACATGTATAAAACTTTGACAAAATTTTACATCTACCTTCTATTTTTAGATTTAGTGTTTGATTCCAACTATAAATTTCTTACTTACGATACCAAATACTCTCCATCACATTAAAGAAATTTTCTCAAAATGAATAACTTAATAAATTCCTTAAATCATATAAAAGAAATTATAATTTATTATTACATAATTTATTTTAAGTTTAATAATATATTAATAAAAGTTCAACATATTAATATATTAATAGATAATGTAGTTTAGATCCAACAACTTATTAATTAAAATTTAACATATTAATAAATAACTCAATTTAAATATAATAATCTTATTAATTAGGTTTAACATATTAATAAGTGATTTAATCTAGATCAAACAATCTTATTAACTAAATTTTGATATAATGTAAAAAATATTATGATACTTAACTTATTTTCAAAATTGATTAAAAAATAAAATTTATTTTTTATTTATTTTTAATTAATGTAAAATTTTTTCAACATATTTAATATTATTTAAATTTTATTATAAATTTTACCGTCCCATCCGAAATACTATGAGAAAATAATAATTATTAATAATTATAATAACTAGACTGATTTTAAATAATCAACTATTTCCAATACCTAAGTCATAATATTTTATTTATTTATTCTATACTTTTTATATTTATAAATAAAGCATCCGTTTACGCTTTGAATATGTCTATTGATTCCTTGCATATATATTTATTCTTATATATTAAATAATACCCTGATGTATCGTCAAATATTTTTGGTAGAACCGTTACCTCAACATTCAAAGTTCATTATATAAAAACATCTACAGTGAAATAACTTTCCAGATTTTTTAAGTTGAAGAAATGTTTTTTTTAAGAAAATTTTTATTGGAATGAATCTATATGGTGGTTTCTTAAAATTAAGTTTTAGTTTTTATATAAGAAATATTTTTTTAGGAATAAAAACATTATTTTTTGAATAACAAGCCTAAATACCATAAAATATATTTTTCAACGTTGTTTAAATTTTTTTTAATTGAAATACAATTAATATAAATTGTCTAATAATCATTTGGTATAACCAGGATCACAATTTATATTTTTTTTTCATATGTAAAGAAATTTATATTAATTATTTCCATTAAAAGTATGTTAATATGTAAAGAAATTCATATTAATTATTTCCATTAAAAGTATGTTAAAATGTCAGAAAAATTCTATATTAACTAAAAGTATGTTAAAATATTAGAAAAATTTTATATTAATTAAAAATGAATTTGAAGTGAGATTTAAATCTCTTTTCTGAATAATTTTTGAAAGTGAATTAAATTTATTAATGTTTGGTGGTGACTTTGCAAATAAAACCAGTTTGATTTTGTATGTTAGAGAGAGAGAGGAATAGTAAGAGTAAGTACTTATGAATCCTTTAATTCTGGGGCTGACATGAGCATGAAAATGAAGTTGAAGGAGTTGAATTACAAGAGTTGAACAGAATTGAAAGTTGAAATAAAAGGTATAAAAGATTTAACATAATTGTTTTGGAGGTAAACGCCTGAACTCTTTTGGAATTTGTTTAAGCATAATTCTTTAATCGTAGTGGACGACTTGGAAACTAAGGCGTGCGGGGTTCAAATATTTAACAAGAAGAAATTCTCGAGTGTCTCGTCATATTTGGCAAGGTTTTTCAAATTCAATTAAAATATAAGAAGTATACATTAAAAAGAGCATGTTTTAATTTAAAAATATACGTACTAAAATGGACTTTGAATTCTTCTAAAATGGAGAAAGAATAGACGGTGAAGTTAATTTATTTTGAAGTGAATTTGTTTGATAGAGAATGAAACAAAAGAAAAAAAAGGGGAAAGCAACAAGAAAAAGAAGCACTATATTGAGAAAGAAGCACTGAGGCATATATCAGCCAACAATAGATGCTCCATCCAAGAAGGTGGAGAGTTCCATAAACTTAACTCAGCATTGGATGCCCCTTTCTTGGTCACCAAATAATCTCCAACGTTCCCTCTCTCAATAAGACAACAGACTCATATTAATATATATAAAAAGATGAAGATAAGTTAGAAATCCACATAGTAAAATAAGATTAAATTAAAATATATAAAATAAATATAAATTTTACTTTATAAACTTATTTTATGATGATAAATTGATTTACGCACTAGTATATTATTGTTATATCATTTATAAATATGTAAATTTATTCGAATTGACACATATTGACATAAAGAATATGTGTTAAAAATTTTATATCGATTAAAAATAAGATTAAATTAAAATATATAAAACGTGTACAAATCTTAAATTTTATTAAAATGAATTAGACTTATATTATAATTTATATCAAACTAAAATTTACAAACTTTAAAGTCACAAATAATTTGAGTTAACAAATATCAAATATAATAAATTTGTTTGCATTTAAAATCAATAATTTTGACATCCAGAATATTTTTAAATTGAATAAAAATATTATTAATAAAAAAAATTAATGTGAACATACTAACAAAGATAAAAAAAACTTTTTATTTAATATTATTAAAATAATATTAAATTAAAAAGATAAAAATTTTGTTTGGTGTTGAGCAAGTAACCAAATTGGTCTCAAAATTGCCTACCAATATATGCGAATCATTGGAAAGAACATACAAAGTAGGATTTGGCATCCTCGACACCAAACCAAACACATATCAGTCTACACAATTACTTTTGCAAATAATGAAGTACAATATTAATATATATGTGCTAAAACAATGACTGCATTCTCATTATCTAGTGCTTTTTCTTTCTTAATACAAATTAAATTATTTGGATATTTGTGCTTTATAGATAATAGTATTATCCTGTTTAAATATAATTATCTTCTTCCAAGCATAACTGTAGTTGAGAAGAAGAAGAAGACATGCAAACACATGTGAATAATCAAAGAGAAATCTTATTTTTCCAAACAAGATTCATGAACAGGGAACAATTTTGATATAATTTCATTAAAAATTTCATTTAATAAGTAACGTCAATTCTAATTTCTTTATGTTAGACTTTTGTTCCTATTTAACATTTATTTAAATTAAGTATACATGCAGAAATTTTAAAGAGTATGGCTTAAATCTTTTCTTTTTCTTCTTATATTTTAAATGATAAGTTTTAGTTTTTATAAAATTTTAATGTTAAATAGACTTTTTTCGACTGTAAAAACATAATGTATATAATTTTAATATGAATAAAGTTACGCGAACCAAATATCTCAATAAAATGTTTAAAACAATAATAATGTAATATTGTTATTTTAATTAGTTTATATCAATTTATTAAGGATCTTAAATTTATTCATTTCTGGGTGTACACGAAAACAAAAAGGAAATAATAAATTATATTAAGATAAAATATTATTCTATATTCAATACTTGGTATACGTTTGGACTATGACAGAAAGTATAAGGAAAGAAAAAAGAAAAAAAAAAGACAGAAAATAAATTAAAACCTTTTATTTAGTCAAATAAAAAAGAAAAGAAAAGAATATATATATATATATATATATATATATATATGAAATGATGAAATATTTTTAATAAATAATTATATTAAAACAAGAATAATTTAGTCTGAATTTTTTATATATAATATAACTTACTCTTTTCATCTTCTTTTTTTCATACATAAATTTCACAATTTCCTTTTTCATTCTTTCAATTAAGATGTTTTCAAAACTGTGGCAAAAATTTAATTTTTTCCATCCTTCTATTATTGTTTATCCATCATATTCATTTATTTTAAACTTACATGCATTTAAATTTAAATAATATATAGTGTCAACTTATTACTCACAGTTACAATATTATAGTGACAATTCAACAGGTAATTCAATACACCAATTCCATACATAAGCATACATTTCATCTCATTAGCTAAGATCACTCAAAATAATACACTTAACTCTAAAGTTAATCCCCTCAAACGGAACCCAAATCCATGTACCTGAGACAAATTCGCTCAACGCAAGTCTCTTGCGTTCAAGGGATGATCCACTTAGTGTAGGGTCATCCACTCAACGAATTTTGAACCCGAAAATTCCTAGAGTAAATTTGCTCAGCATAGAACATCTGCACTCAGTAGACTATGCAAAACAAGGGTTCTACAAAATACGAAAAACACAAATCCAACACTCAACCAAGCATTCTAGACATAACAAAACGTAGTGAAAACATTATATATAATGTATTTCAACATGCAATCACAAATTTCAATAAAATAATTTTAAATCATTAACTTCCCTTAACTTATTCTAAGCCCAGTTATGGAGTTCCTCCATTACAACATAAATCTATGACTTTGAATGTTCTAACTAACTCTTTCAGTACCTAAATCTCAAGTTTATACACATTACTATTCGTCCCAACCTAACCCAAAACTCAAAGAAAAAAAATCTCCAAAAACAACCCTAAATCATAATATTTAATGAAAATTTAGAATAAGAAAACTTATTCTAAATTAAGATTCTAATTAGTAAAAAATATTTTCCTTTTCAAAAATTTTCCAATAAAAAATTTGAGTCTAAAAAAAATAAAAACAATTAGAAAGAAAAGATAAATCTTAAAAAAAATAAATTTAATAAAATAATGAAGTTTTGAATAATAAAAATTAAAAATTTTACTTTTTTTACTTTTTATCTATAATCTTTTAAAAACTTAACTGAACTATTTCTTTCTTCATTAATTTTTTTTTTCACTTAAACAAATTTTTACTTGTCCTTACATTTTAAACTTTTTTTTTTTTAAATAATAAACTAGTTTGTTAGGATCATATACCCAATCTGAAAAGGATTTACTTAAAATTGAACTTAAGCATCTTTGAGACATTCAACACTGGTCCATTAATGCTATTCATAAACGCAAATTGTACATTTGGTGTTTCGATAATTTGGATCTTTATTCTTATCATTCAATTTCTTCAAATCCAAATCCAAATACATTCCCCTCACTGATTCTTTTAAGTAACTGTAATATAAATAAAAAAAATATACTTATCATAAGTATATTTTAATAATTTTTATTCCTGAATATTTGGATTAAGCAAATTGGAGAAAAAAAAAGCTAAGAATTGAAGAAGTGATGGGAGATATGGACTTTCCTATGACTATATGCAGTGTTTGATTTGGCACGGAGTTGAACTTGGTGCGCAACTACATTCATATAAACTTGTAGACCAAGTTTTCATGTTTCATGAAAATTAATTAATATTTTTGACAACTCAATCCATTAAATAAACCATACAATGTTTTTTTATTATTATTCATTCAAGAGTTAAATTAATTTTTTTTTTCTTTTATTACAATTACTCTTTGTTAAATATATTTTTTCATTTTTTTTTAAATTTGATCTCATTATTAATTTTAATATGAATTTAGTTTTATTATTTTTTAAAAATAATTCAATATTATTTCTTTCACCCATATCATTAAATTATTATAAAATTATATGATATCAAAATTGAAATTAATTAAATTATAAAATAAAATTTAATATTTTTAATTTCTTATATATATAATTATTTTTTAATATTATTATAATTATATTAAAATATTAATTTTTATAAATAAAAATTTATAAAAAATAATTATATTTAAATAATATTTTATAATAATAATTAATTATTTATGATATAAATATTTTTATTATTTTTTATAAATAATAATATTTGTAACAAATTAAAAATATATCATAAATGATATTTTAAAAAATAACAAATTTTAATTTTTTCTTTTAATTGTTATTGTGATAAAATTAAATTTTAGTTACTATTATAGATAATATTTATGACAAATTTAAATTTCTTGTCATTATTATAAATAATATTTGTAACAAATTAAAAATTAACAACAAATAATATATGAAATAGTAACAATTTTAAAATTAATTACAATTAATATATAAATAGTAAAAAAAATATATTTATCATTAAATTATTAAATTATTGTCACAAAAAATTAAATTTTTTGTAATAAATAAAATAAAGAAAAAAACTATTTAATTTTTTTTAATAACGTTTCCGTAATCTTATACGGATCTAATTTAATTTCATAAAAAGTAAATAATATATGATAAAAATTATTTTGTCAAGATTCTCAATCAGCTAATCTTATATTAAATATATTAATAGTTTATGGTTAATTCCTTTCACGTTGATTATTTTATTGTTTTCTTAATTTTTGTTGGTGGTTTCTTTGTCACTATTACTCAATATATAGAAAAACTCTAATGGTAGAACAAACAAAGAGTTACGAAAATAAAAGTAATGAAAATGTTAAAAAGGTCAAGAATATCAACGACTTATTTATCATAATTTTTTGACAAGATAGAGAAAGAATAGTAAGCACATTTTTTGTTTTTCAATAAATGAATGTAAGAAAGCATATTTTATTGATTAATCCTAAATAGGTTGGTATCGAGTTAATATCAATCATCTATAGTGCATCATAGATTTGTTAAAAATAGTAATATAACTAAGTGGGAGATGAAACCAGAATTCACCATCAAAAGATAACCTTACGATAACTTAATTAAACTTATCTCTAAATATTAGAGTTTATAAACCTAAAAATAATCTAGTGCGCTTAATTTACTAGCACATTAATTATCAAATCTTTTACATATCTATTTCTTAATCTTAAAGAAATAATATAGACATTTTTAAAATATTGAATGAGTTGTGAATCACATTCAATTAAGAGATTATGCCAAGCCTTTATTATAGGAGATTTCTATTATTAAAATAACTTTTTTTATTTAATATATTTATGTCATTTTATATATTTTTATCTTTTTTATACAATCAAATAAAACAATTTTGTGGAACACACTTTTGTATCGCACAAAGTCTAATATAGTTAAGAAGAATAAAATTTCTAAAAAAAAAAGTGAAAGTTTGCACATAAGTGACTCCATCAACGTGCATGAACAAATTATTTAATTAGTATGAATACAATTTGGTTGTATTTTTTTTTTATATTTATTAATTAATAACTATACTATATTATGTTTGTAGATTCAGAAGTTTGATCACACAGTATATATAGATGAGATTTTTCAACAAACACATATAAAAAAGAATATTAGTCAATTTTTCGATGATAGATCAAGGTGGACTCATGTGATTCATATATTTTCTTTTAATAATTTTTTAAATCTATTTATTTATATTATAGAACTAAAATAACATTTGTTGTTTTACAAGAAGATTTCGAAAGTTGTTTTTCACAATCATTATTTGAATCTGCATCTTGTGTTGGTACCTCACATTTTACTCCTTTAAATCCGACTAAATAGGACAAAATTAGAAATAGATGTTGGTTAAGAACTGCAAGTGGAAGATATAAGAATCGGGTCTACGGTATTGGATATATTAGGAGTTGTGAGATGGTGTTAATTTTTTACATCAAACAAAAGCTTGTTCTAATAAATTAGTTGCATCATAAGAGATTAGTCGATTGAGAGAACGACTATCAACTAGTGAGACACAACTATTAAGTTGTGAGGAGTAAAATCGTTTGGTGAATTCCTAATTCCAGTCTATGCAAACATTCCTTGGTACGATAATGCAATTCCTACTAGTACCTTCAACAACTATTACTCAAAATATTTTTCAACAAAATAATAGTCAACAACAACAAGTGGATCATGATCAATAACAAGGTAATGAACAACAACATAATAATGATTCTACTAAAGAATACACCGACTATTGACGTTTCATGAGTTGTTTTAATGAACATGTTGAACTTTTCTATCAAAACAAGATTGTGTGTAAATTTTTTTTTACTTTAAAAGTTGTGTAGTTTTAGTTTATAAAGTTTGTCTAACTTGTGTGTTATTTATGTATTGTATTTATTTTTTAATTTAAAATTAAAGTTCAATTGAAAGAAAAAATGTGGCTTTGATAATTATTGGATATATAAGAATTGTCTTTATTATATAGGAGATGAGTTATGAGTTAATTATTCAGTAGGTCATTTATCTACAGATTATTCGTTAGGTCATTATTTACGGATTATTCAATAGGTTATTATCTACATATTATTCGGTAGGTATTATTTACGGATATTATGGTAGGTATTAGTTATGAATTATTTGGTAGGCATTACCTACAGATCATTTGATAAGTATTACTTACATAATTAGTTGTAACTATTACCTACGGATCATTTGATAGTTGTAACTCAAGCCGTATGTATTACCTAACAATATTTTTGTAGTTATTATCTACAAATTATTTGGTATCTACAGATCAATTGGTAAGTATTATCTATGAATTTTCGGTGAGTATTTTAAATGGATATATAAATAGGTACCTACAGGAAAAGTATTATAAATATTTTAACTATGACTGGATCTATATCTACGATTAGTTACAATTATTTAACCTACAAATTTTTATTTATAATAAAATTAATTAGTTCTTCATAGTAAAAAAATTATGTAATGGAATCTAAAAAATTTTAATAATATAAAATTATATAGTACTATATTTTTATTCTAGTCTCTTATTAAAAATAGTTTAGAAAAAAAATTGAAATTATATCGGTTCATTTTAAGAAATTTTTTTAAATTTTTGTTAATTATAATAAATATACTAAAATATTTTTATTATATATTTTTATTTTATATATAATTATTTATACAATTGTATATTAAAAAAATAAAAAATATATAAATATAATTTAACATAATATGAGATAAGAGAGAAACATTAATAATGAAATGAGTCAGATAAATAAATAAGGATGAGACAAAATATTCATGTGAAGAAAATATCTTATAAAAATAATTATTTTTGTATTTATATAATAATGATTATTTTTAAAATTATCGTTGTATATGTAGTTATAATTATGATTTTTTTCAAAATATAATCTTAAATAGAATTTACAATAACAATTATAAAAATAATTATTAAAATATTTATATATAATAATGATTATTTTTAAAATTATTGTTGAAAAAATTAACTTAACTATAAAAATATCATCACAATTTTTTATAAGAGTATCTAATTAACTATCATTGAAAGATTGTCGTAAACTTATTTTATAATATTTTCTCCTGTTGCAGATGAAGCTGATGAAGCTAACTTGGAGGCTTACTGTTTTACAATATGTGAAGAAGTAAGTTAACTTGGTGAGGCAAATCACAATTTTCAGATGTTAAAAAAAACACGAAAAATAATCAAAATGAATTATATCTTTTAAATATATATATATATATATATGTACAGTGTGGGCCGAAGACATCTCGGCCCATTATTGGCAAGTGTCACCAACCAGACAGCCCAACTAAAACAGGAAGGCCCAATAACAAAGAACAGCCCAATAAGCAAGCCAACCCAAACGGTAGTATAAATAACGGGTAATTAATGAAAGGTAACTAACTATTCCTACTATGCATTAACTGCTTATAACGGATAACTGACTTGGGCGTCGGAGCGACTTCGCAGGTACCACCCCCAGTTTGACTGAGGAATACCCGGAGCAGAGGTCAACCCCGAGAAGCCATCGGGATCCAAGTCAACTCGGAAGAAGACAACAAAAGGTCAATCATAGCAAGTCAATACATGTCCCACCAAAGTCAAACCGAAGTCTAGTCGGTTCCAATTGACCATATCTGAGGAGTACCCGGTTCCAACAAGAACATTTGGTGCCCACCGTGGGGCCGAGATATACGAGTTAGAATATGGTTACCACAAGGAACATGACTAGTCATGAGGAGCCCCGAGGACCACCAGAACAAGAAAAGGCCGACGAACATTCGTCCGAGTTGGCCGAACTCAAGAGGGAATTAAGTGAACTCAAGAAAAGAAGTGCAGAAGAAATGGACGAATTGAGGTAAGAGAATGCCCGGATGAAGAGGAAGTTGAAAGGGAGAGAGGGAGCCTCATCACATACCGAAATACCGGAAGGATCCCAACCCTCCTGGTACCCGGCCCCGAGAACCACTCGGGAAGAGGCCAGTCATAGAGATGAGGTATGCGGCGGAAGTGCCTCGGTTTCTTTGACACCAGGAGGAGGCCGAAGACATCCGTTTGTGGACGGAATAATGGAAACCCCCCTACCCGCGATGTGGAAGAATCTAACCATTGATAGGTACGATGGATCGACAGACCCCGACGAACATATAGATGTGTATGTGACACAGGTTAGCCTCTATACAACCGTGGACGCAGTCTTCTACAGGGTGTTCCCGACTTCGTTGAAGGGGGCCGCCCTAAGCTGGTTCACGAGGTTACCGCCCAACTCAATAGATGGCTTCGATACCCTGATAGCCAAATTCGGCACACAATTTGCTACCAGCCGGCCACATCACCTAACATCCATTGCACTTGTCAACATACGGCAAGAAAAGAATGAATCACTTAGGACGTTCATGGAGAGGTTCGGGAAACTTGCACTCAAGATAAGGAACCTGAACCCGGAGGTGGCCTTACACCACATCGTGACTGCATTACGACCCGGGCCCTTCTCGGACAGCCTATGTAAAAAGCCGGCCGAGAACTTGGATGACTTGAGAAACAGGGCGGCCAAATTCATGCAGCTGGAAGAGTTGAGAGAGTTCAGGGCACAAACCAGAATTGAGCAGCAACCCGCTAAGGGACCGGAAAGGCGGGAAGTTGAGGATAGAGGAAGGAGAGGGTTCCCGAACTTAAATACCTCCCTCAGGTTTAAGGAACCAAGAGCACCCCGTTTCGCACACTACACACCCCTGAATGTAAACCGAGGATGAGCACTAGAAGAAGCGTTGAACGCCGACTTGATTCAGATACCAAGAAGAATTCACACTCCCCCAAATGCAGATCCGACTAAGCATTGTAGGTACCACAGGACCGAAGAGTGTGCAACACTAGGAGACAAAATAGAAGAGTTAATTCAAGCAGGGCATTTACAAGGGTTGGTTCGGAGAAACAACCGAGAATAAAGAAGGCCTTGGGTCCGAGGACAGGAGAAGCCGAACAGTAATCGGTATTCGGAGCAAAGGCCGAGGCGACAAGCAGAGAAGGAGGACGAGAGAGATAGGAGACCCCCCTTGAGAGGGGTAATCAACACCATAGCCAGAGGGTTCGCAGGAGGAGGAACCACTAATTCGGCGAGGAAGAGACATTTGAGGAGCATAAAGTCAATCCACTCGGTTGAATTGAGTAGGCCGAGAATGCCGCCAATTACTTTTACTGATAAAGATTTCTAGGGCATCGATCCACAGCAGGACGACCCTATGGTAATCACCGTAGAAGCGGCCAACTATGCCATCAAGAAAACACTGATTGATCACGGAAGTTCCGTGGACATACTCTACTAGAAGACTTTCCAGAAGATGGAGCTGCCGAAAGAAACGATACAACCTTATGAGGATCAAGTAGTAGGGTTCTCGGGGGAACGGGTAAACACGAGAGGTTTTGTTGACCTACCGACAAGATTCGGAGGAGAGGGTGGAAAAACGATCAATATTCGGTACATTTTAATAGACGCCCACACATCATACAACATGCTGTTGGGAAGGTCATCATTGAACAGACTGGGAGCCATAGTGTCAACACCACACTTGGCCATGAAGTTCCCATCTAAGGGAAGAATTGTTACCATCCACGGTGATCAGAGGACGGCTCGGGAGTGTTATATGACCAGTCTTAAGGTGCCTGATGTGAAGAGCCCGGGAAGCCCTCGGGAGAGGAATGAAGTCAGCAAGAAACATAGGAGGGGCGATCTGGTGGCCACAGTAAACCTTGATCCAAGGCAGGAGGAAGAAGAGAGGGTGAAGCCAAAGGAGGAGACGGTGCCGGTGTGTATCGGGGGAGAAGGACAGGTAACGTTCATAGGCGCTTCGGCGAGCAGGAAAGAAGCCGAGGCCCTCACTTGTAACTTGAGAAAGAACCGAGATCTCTTCGCCTGGACTGCCGCCGACATGCCAGGTATTGATCCGAATGTTATAACCCATAAACTCTCTATATACAGGGAGGCGAAACCGGTAGCCCAGAAGAGAAGGAAGATGGGCGAAGAAAGGAGGAAGGTTGTGAAAGAGGAAGTGAAAAAGCTTACCAGGGCAGACTTCATCAGTCCAGCTAAGTATACCACATGGCTGGCAAACGTGGTCATGGTGAAGAAGGTCAGCGGTAAATGGCGCATGTGTACCGACTACACTGACCTCAACAAGGCGTGTCCTAAAGACACATACCCACTACCCAGTATTGACCGATTAGTGGACAGGGCAGCAGGCCACAAAATGATGAGTTTCCTGGACGCCTACTTTGGCTATAACCAAATCCTGATGCACACCAACGATGCCGAAAAGACAGCGTTCATAACCGAAGAGTGCAATTACTTTTACAAAGTAATGCCCTTTGGTCTGAAAAACGCAGGAGCAACTTACCAGAGACTGATGGACAAAGTGTTCTCGGAACAAATCGGAAGAAGTATGGAGGTATACGTCGACGATATGGTGGTCAAGTCAGACTCGTGTCGAAACCATAACAGAGATCTGGACGAGATATTCTCGGTTCTTAGAAAGTATAACATGAGGTTAAATCCTGAAAAGTGTGTGTTCGGCGTGCAAGCCGGAAAGTTCCTAGGTTTCATGCTCACAAGCCGAGGTATCAAAGCAAATCCGGATAAGTGCAAGGCAATAGTAGAGATGAAGAGCCCGGGTAACCAGAAGGAAGTGCAGAGATTGGTGGGGAGATTAGCAGCCCCGTCCCGATTCACGCCCACTTTAGCTGAAAAAACGAAACCGATGTTGAAGCTTTTGAGGAAAGCATCCAAATTCGAATGGAGAGAGGAATGTGAGAAGAGCTTTCAGGAGCTAAAGACCTTCCTAACGTCACCCCCCATATTGCAGAAGCCGGATCATAATAAAGAGCTGGTAATGTATATTTCGGTTACCGAAAGCACAGTCAGTTCCGTTCTAGTACAGGAGGTAGAAGACGAGGTGAAACCGGTTTATTATGTTAGCCGAATACTCTAGGACGCCGAAACAAGATACCAACTCTTGGAGAAGGTAGCGTTAGCAGTTGTAACAACGGCAAGGCGGTTGAGGCAATATTTTCAGAGCCACAAAATTGTGATAAGGACGGACTACCCGGTGGCGAAAGTACTTCGGAAACCCGAACTATCTGGAAGAATGATCTCGTGGGTAGTGGAACAATTGGAGTATGACATAGCTTATCAAAAAAGAGGGTCGGTCAAGGCCCAATGCTTGGCGGACTTTGCAGGAGGATTACAAGAAAACGAAGTGGAGGAAAAGTGACAACTGTTCGTGGACGGATCATCTAACAAGAGAGGAGGAGGAGCAGGAGTCGTCTTGGTAGGACCTGGCAATGTAGTAATCGAGCAAGCCCTCACTTTCCGTTTCAAGGCCTCCAACAATCAGGCCGAATATGAAGCATTGAGCGCCGGTTTGGAGTTAGCAAAGGAGGTAGGGGCCCGAAGAGTGGAATGCAAAACCGACTCCCAGTTGGTAGCCGGACAGTTGTCGGGTGAGTTTCAAGTGAAAGATCCACTGCTCTTGAAATATTACCACATCACGTTGGAAAAAATGAAGGAGTTGCAAGTTCAAGTCAGGCATATCCCTCGAGAAGAAAACAACAGAGCTGACATGTTGTCAAAATTAACAACAGCCAAAACTACAAGCCACCACAAGTCGGTCATCCATCACAGTGTGGACTCACCCTCGGTATCGAGAGAAGAATGCTGCCAAGCCACCAGCCGAAACAGCTGGATGACCCCTTATATAGCATACCTCCAAACCGGAGAATGTCCGTCCAACCCCCATGAAGCTTTAACACTACAAAAGAAAGCAGCCAGATTTGTGTTGATAGGGGAAGAGTTATTTAGAAGAAGTTTTGGGGGACCTTTGCTTAAGTGTTTAAGAGAAGATCAAACCGAGTACGTTTTAGATGAGTTACACCGAGGTGTATGCGGGTTACACTCGGGAGGAAGATCGATGACAGCACGGGTAATAAGGGTCGGATTCTATTGGCCGACCATGAAAGAAGAGTGCCATGGTTATGTGAAAAAATGCAAGGAATGTCAGGAGAATGGAGATCTTATTCATGTTCCACCGGAAAGGCTACGACACATAGTTTCCCCGTGGCCCTTCGCCATGTGGGGGATGGATATTGTAGAACCCTTCCCACCAGCTAAAGGTCAGTGCAAGTTTCTATTAGTGGCGATCGACTATTTCACCAAGTGGATCGAAGCCGAACCCTTGGCCAAAATCACGGCCCAACAAATCCAGAGGTTTGTATGGAGAAGCATCATATGTCGGTTCGGAATACCCCATACAGTAGTCACGGATAATGGGAGACAATTTATTGAAAAAGGCTTGGAAGAATTTTACGAGGGATTGGGTATAAAGCACGCTACCAGCTCGGTTGAACATCCACAAGCTAATGGGCAGGCTGAGGCAGCTAACAAAGTAATCCTGAACGAACTCAAGAAAAGGCTGGGAGTGTCCAAAGGAAGATGGGCCGAAGAGCTACCGGAGGTACTGTGGGCTTACAGGTGTACGCCGCAGTCCACAACAAATGAAACACCCTTCAGCCTAACATATGGAACAGACGCCATGTTACCGGTGGAGGTAGGAGAAGCCAGCCCGAGAATAACATTAGCAAACATGAATGATAATGAAGAAGCATTGCAAACCGAGCTCGACTTGTTAGAAGAGCTTAGAGATAAGGCGAGAATAAACCAGGAAGCATGTAAAAGAAGAGCAGAAAGGAGGTTCAACTCTAAAGTCCAACCGAGGAGTTTTCGGCCAGGAGATTTGGTCCTAAGAGTCAGAAGCTTGGCACGAAGAGATCCCGCGGAGGGAAAGTTTGCATCAAACTGGGAAGGACCCTTTCGGGTCAAGCATGCACTAGGAAATGGAGCGTACCACCTCGAAAACCTGAAGGGTAAGGCCATACCGAGGTCCTGGAATGCTAATATGCTCAAATTTTATTTCAGCTGATGTAATCTTAAACTCAACAACGAAATGAAAAGATATTCCAGCAGCATTGAAAGTATATAACACTATTCGGTTAAGGAAGTTTCATCTTAAGAATGATCCCTACCGACCAATGACTCGGAAGGATGTCTCACTCAGATGATCACTTCCCAATGTTTTCGGTTCAGGAAGCTTCACTCTAAAAGTGATCCCTCCCGAAAACGAACAACTACATACATATTTTCGGCCCAGGAAGCTTCACTCTAAAGTGATCCCTCCCGAAAAGTAATCGTCCATTTCTAAATAAACAAACGCGATCATCGAAATATACCCAAATACACGCACTCCCAAACCTGTCACATTTCGGCACATGTTTGGAATCGCACCGAAGTAGTAGCAAGCATAAACACGAAAGATTATACTTAGGAAATAAATACGAACACAAATAACAAAATATAACATGCATAGATCACATAAAAGAGGAGATGATATGTTCAAAGGTGTCATAATTACAAAACCAATGGTTACGAGGCCAAAAAATCATTTATAACCATTCAAAAAGAAAAATTCTAAAATCAAATGCCCTCCAATCATCAAGTCTTTGGAACAGCGTCTGATTGCGCCGGGGCAGCATCGAAAGGAACCTCGGCAGCATCATGATGGACTTCGGCCGTTGAGGACACCGGAATGTCATCAATAGAAACCAGTTGGCCTTCATAAACATCTAAGCTGCTATCATATGTGGCCGAAGTCACGTCCTCTCCTCGGCCATGAAAAAGCTTTGCTTGACGAACCCCCTTCTGGAAGCCCGCCTCATGCTCGGAATAGACCATATCTTTGAGTTGCCTATGGTATCTTCGGCAACAATCAGCGCCTCATTGGCAGTCTTCAAAGCCGCAACACCCCTCTTTACGTCCCCCTCAGCGTTATAACAACAATCCTTCAAGAAAGCCTCTTTCCTCAAGGACTCTTCCCGCAACTTCTCATAATTCCTTGAAGCTTTATCAAGTTCATTCAGGACCCTGTCCCTATCATTCTCCAAATTCTTGACCTGGTTCTTGAGAGCGGCAACCTCATTGTTAAGTAAACCGTTGGACTCTAACACGTCCTTCAAAGACGCAGTTGCCTCGGCCAGTTCACTTTTCATTTTGTCCAGATCAGAGGCATCCTCGAATATCATTAAGTCCTGGCCCAATTTTCGACCATAAAAAAGAGCACGAGAATGAAACTCCAGAAAAGCAGCAAAGGCCTCGGCCCGAGTACCATGATTAAAAAAGTCCTCGTCTCCAGGGGTAAGGTGAAGACGAACTTTGGAGCTCGCCTGGAAATCAGCCTCCAAAAAGTGAGAGGGCTCGACCACAGGACTTCCCAACGAAACCCCAGCAATGGAGGGATCAATCTCACTCAAACGCGACTTCTTAGAAGACTCACGCTGCCTGCGGATATCCTGCGCCTTGCGTTTAGATTTTGTTTTATCGCCGAAGATGGGCGAGAAGAACTCGGATCCGATTTCGAAGGAACCGAAGGTTGCACAGAGTCCGGCTTAGAAGCCGCTTTATGACCTGACTTAGGATCCGATTGAGGAGTCGAGTTGAGGGTAGAAACAGGCGGACCGGTAGAAGTTCCGGCCTTGGCCGAAGATGCCTTCACCAGTACATCGTGGCGAATGTCTCTGAAATCAATCTTCTTCATTCCCAATTCGTTAGCAAGAGTATCTGAAAAAAGACAATAAATTCAACAAAGTCAAAAGCTACAAACAAGAAATGAGTGTGAAAAGACAACTTACCATCGATTTTGGAAATAAGTTGGGGAGTAAGAGAAACGCCGAGGAAAGGCCGGATAGGCAGCTTGCGGGGAAAGGACTGCAGGATGGTCAAGACTTGCACATCATAAGCCGACATCCGAGACCTCGGCCAACTCTTATATCTTAACGGATTACGCGTCCAATAAAGATGAAACTTCGGTTGGGAATCCGGACCGAAGATAAAGGGACGACCAGTGGACGGAATTACGATTTTAAAATAACCATTTTTGAAATCCTTATAGGATGAGGAAAAAGGTTTGAAAAGGGCATTGGACGGCTGACTAAATAAAGAAACCCAACTAANGTACTGAAAAAATGAAGGAAAACAGGAACTGTAGGCACGATATTAAATGCTTCACACAGAAAACGAAAGGCCTGGATATATCCCCACCCGTTCGGGTGGAGTTGAGTAGGAGCCACATTCAAAGTTCTCAATACACCCATGGTGAAATCATCGAAAGGCAGACGAACCCGGATATCATTAAACAAACAAGCATATATATAAAAGAAATCACTAGTACTACGTTCACGACCATAACAGACTCGATCTAACCGAGTACAAGCCCTAGAATAAAAAGCATCCTGAGAGGTATCGACATGCAGCATTTCATGATTCTCGGTGTACGATTTCAACTCCCTAGACCTATGAAACCTAGAAGTATACTCCGTTACCATGGGAGAAACCCAATCATACCCGGGACGAAGAGCCACTTGTCTCGCCATCGCAGCAATTTCCCTCTCATCCCTGGAAGAGGTTATATCCTCGGATCCAGTAGCCTGGCTACTATCGTCGTTTACCTTCGACTGGTCGACAGCATTCTCGACCACCCGCACCGAACTATGCTCCGCAGAACCGCCTGACCCCGACGATTCCTCGGTAGAAGAAGTAGAAGAGATAGAAGGAGAAACAGAGGAAGAAGACATCATACCAATAAGGAAGCTAGCAGGCAACGAAGAGCAGAATGAAGTAAAAAACAGAAAGGTAGGACCAACGTCCCTATTTATAGAAAAAGAAGCACAATGGTAAAGCTCAGGAAACGAGGCGCCAGGTTATGGGACGAAACTTCCAGAAGAACACTTCCACTACCTAGTTTCCCCCCAAACTACAATTGCCACGTCAGCAAAAAATTTAAAAATAAAAACTATTTTTCCCGCCCAGCAAAGGAAACCCAAACAGCATCAGCGACAAAAACACAACTCAACCTCACAACTACTAAGTCGAAGACTCCTCCTTATCAATCTCTACGACTCTCTGAAATGCTTCGACGTCTCGAGACTTGGGGGGTAAGTGTACAGTGTGGGCCGAAGACATCTCAGCCCATTATTGGCAAGTGTCACCAACCAGACAGCCCAACTAAACAGGAAGGCCCAATAACAAAGAACAGCCCAATAAGCAAGCCAACCCAAACGGTAGTATAAATAACGGGTAATTAATGAAAGGTAACTAACTATTCCTACTGTGCATTAACTGCTTATAACGGATAACTGACTTGGGCGTCGGAGCGACTTCGCAGGTACCACCCCCAGTTTGACCGAGGAATACCCGGAGCAGAGGTCAACCCCGAGAAGCCATTGGGATCCAAGTCAACTCGGAAGAAGACAACAAAAGGTCAATCATAGCAAGTCAATACATTTCCCACCAAAGTCAAACCGAAGTCTAATCGGTTCCAATTGACCATATCTGAGGAGTACCTGGTTCCAACAAGAACAATATATATATTATTTATTAACATTTAAGTCACATCGATTATATTAAGACAATCTATTATATCATCAATAATTATGATTGTTTATATTTATTTTATTATAATAATATTTTTTTTAAAAAAATAATAAATACAATTATTAATAATAAATAAATTTATCTAATTTTTTTTATTTTTTTACTTTATTCGTTTCACCTAATTCAAATAATATATTTTTTTAATTTTTATTTATTTATTTATTTATTTTCACTTCCTCGTTTTTCATTTTTTTTATTTAAATAAAATATTAAAGACGTAAAAAAATAAGAGAAAAAGAGCTCTTTTAAATTGGTTTGGAACAAAAATAATAAGAGATGAATTTATAATGAATTTTATATTATGTTATTTTTTGTAAGAGCTTTGATTATCCAATTTTTTATAGGGTGGTAATATAGGTTGACCTACCTTATTTTGGTCAACGTCGCATTTGTTTTATCAGAAATTGAATGAGCTACCCTACCTAAGATTTGTAGGTTGAATAACTATGTAAATTATACGGGTCAAATCACATAATAATTAAAAAATTAAATTAAATTAAAGAGAAATAATTTTAAATTTTTTTCTCAAATTAAATATATATATATATTTTTCAATTAAAGCTTTATTCATTTTCTTCAATCTTAATAAAATATATCTAACAACCATTCATTAGTCTTTTTTTTTTCTTTCAATAGTTTTAGATTATTTTTTTTTCAACTCAATTTCTTCTTTAAAGAGATATATCTTTTTATTTATTTTAATTTTTAAATTAGAATATAAATATAAATTATAAGTTAAATTAAAATTATTCTTTTATATTTAAAAAACTTTAAATAAAAATTATAAAAAATCCTTATAATATTTTTAAGTAATAGAAAATCTAAAAGAACAAATAAATTAAATATATGAAAAAAAAATATTTAAGAAAGAAGATGAATAAATGAAAATATGAAAACAAGAAAAAAAAAACAAAAAAAAACATATATAAACTAAGTAATAAAACTACAATTAAATTCATTTATATTTTTATGCCAATTAATCCATTCCACCCTATCATTTAATCCATATGAACTACCATTCATAAAAAATTGGAAGTAAATTTAAATGAATTGTAGATTAAAATATTCCCTCTATCCATATGAGCCTCAAAATTGAGTTCACATAGTATAATGGGCCTACCTCTTGGCAACATTTTTTTGGTTCTAACCCACCTCAACATGAACTTCATCTTTAAGAGTTACCTCTTTTGTTCATAATAATCGATTCAACTAAATGAACAATCACATAAAGAAATATACATTTATAAACATAATATTAGCTAAGAGGGTTTGTACGTAAGATATTAATAATTTTGTTATGAAATCTAAATTAAAGTTAACTTACATGAAGTAGAATGTTAAATTCAAAGATATATTTTGAAATAACAATATTGTAATTAGACACTTGAGAGTTAGAAGCTAGAGTTGGTTTGAATTCATTTATTAGCTTTTGAAACTTTATGTTTATGTTTTTTTATACTTTATTTCTGTAATCTTATACTAATTTGAATATCATAAATATCATAAGTGTATCCTAAAAATATATAAAATAAAACAACAAAATAAGGAATGAGAGTGAAATATAGAACTCATCATATATCAAGAACAAAAAATAAAATAAAAATAAACACACTTAATTCCAATTAAATTAAGTATATATTATTTAGAAATAACCAGAATTTACCACCTAAGATGGATCATTTCAGGTTTCTTAAATTTGTCCACTCTTCCAAGCTAATGTTTTAAACTTTACAAGAATTTTGATCTTGAGTTTTATATATTCAAGACCTTTTAGTCAATGAGGTCTTATGGTACCTCCATTTTGCTGTAACAGAGTTTTGTCCTGTTGTGTTGTTGATTTTAATATGAAAGTGAACCTAGACTAGGAAATGATATCGAAAAACAAGTGAATGATAGTATTTTTAATCGGCAATCATAAATATTTTAATAAAAATTTATACTAAAAGTAAAAAAAAAAAAAAAATATAATTGAACAAAAATGTGCAGAAAGCTAAATAATTAATTAGATAATTATCTCTTTCTATTGAATGGTTAACCGATACTCATCAAATAGATTATTCAACACATAAGGAACGAGACTAGGGATTCATACACCATTCTACAAAAGATCCAACAACCATTGAAACCGTAGACTTGACCCACAACTAAGAGTTCAGTTGAGTTAAAAATAAAATTTTTTCTGCATCTACCTTCTTATTGCGAAACAACACGTCATTCTTATGTTTCCACAAACTCCACACCACCCTAACCCACATCATTTTCCAATAAAATTAACCTTTTTGTGTTGAAAGTGAATGTAGTGTTGTAACAAATGTTGCCTGAGAATTTTAGTTCTACAAGTACTTATGTCAAACCACTTATAGTATTTGTTTCACACTGCATTAGCTATCTTGCACTCCAAAAATAAATGTGTAATGAATTCCTCTTCCATACCACATAATCCGCAACTAATCACAACCACCAGCACTTTCCTACCCCTCAACTTATCTCTTGAAATTATTTTTTCTAATAATGTTCTCCACACTAAATATAATACTGCTCTCCACTAAATTAATCTCAATATTAAGTTAAGTTGATAAATGGAAACGAGTTAAGGACAAATACCAAAACATTCTTCCAAATCATATCCTTAATTCTCTCAGTTACATCACCCCAATTTTTCATAGAAAACTGAAAATTTATCTGAAGGACAAGTTCTCAAATAAGAAGATAATGTAGTTAGATGGTTACTATCTACTTTTCCAGATGATGATATGATCTATAAGATAAGAGAGTTTTCTTCCTCTCATTCATGGTATAAATGAGTTACGAGTTCAAATTTCTTATTTATTTTTCTCTTTTTAAACCTTAAATTTTCTACATATCTAAGATAAGGCATTTGTTCAAATTTAGTTTCATATTTATAAATTACTAAACTTTTATATTTCAACCTCATAAATTCGGATTCTTTAGCATATTTTGCACAATTGGAAAATTATTTTTTAAAAAATCTTCTTTTTGAAATTCTGTCGATCAAAAGATTCAACTCTAACTTTCACCATTTGTTGTATATTCATTCACCATAATTTTACTTCATCAAACAAAGGTATATAATAAAAAAGATTTTCTGCTTCATTGGTCTACTACATTAGGATTGGAGTTACCATATTGTATCTAGAAAGGATATATCTCATAAACTAAGTTAACATTCTATGCTAAATCAGGTTACAGTATTGTACACAGGGTCATTAATGACAATTAAAATGATCCTATGATGATGATTTTTCAACCATGGTTGATACAGTTATTGTTGAAAGTAAAGTCATTTGACAATTTGTAATCATCATCATATGCATTTGAGATTCTTATCAACACATAATGACGATAAAACTAATAATTATCTGTATACTACCATATGATCATGGTTATGATAATAATTATTGTGTGTTTAATTTTTTATAATAATTTATTTATAGTTAAATTTTAATCTTGTATTTCATAATTACAAATAAGTTCAACTCACAATTTCACAATTTATACTAACTTAATTAATAATAATTATAAATAATTGATTTATCTCTACTTTCAATTACATATATAGTAAAAGAATTTAAGTAAACAATTATATAAATAAAAGCATTAATTATAAACTATTGGCAAAATTGAAACTAGTATAAATCACATAAAAATATTGTCAATAGAAAATATATGTTCAAAATGAAAATAAATTCTAATAAAAAATTATAATATATTAAGTCAATTATCTTAAAATGTTATGCATATTAGTTACATCTGATACCTACATTTTTCTAATGTGGTTAAAGGTTTTTAATCTAAATAGTGTGTTCTTAAAATATTACAAACATATTGATATAATTAATTAACATGAGTATATAAATAATAAATAATTAATTTAAATGTATTTATATAAGGATCAATATACCAGATCTTGTTCCCGACAAGATTAAATATTGACACTCAATTATAAAAGTTAACTCTTCATCATTTTAATTAGGGATGTTCGTGATGCGGTTTGATTCAGTTTTTCGTTAAAATATATTCGAACCAAATATAAAAATTATTTGTGGTTTGGTTTGATTCGATTTGAAATAAAAAAAAAATCTGAACCAATCCAAACCAATTTTAGCGGTTTGGTTTAGATCGGTTTTTGCGATTTTTTTTTTGATTTTTTTTTATTAATATTTGACTATTTTTAGCCTTTAAAACCCTAAACTTGACTCACAACTAAGTACTCAATTGCGTTAGAACAAAATAAAATCATAGTAATTGAGTTTTTCAAGTAAATGGACACTAAGATACATTTAAAAAAAAATATGCTGCAATAGATTAATATTACAAAAAAAAATAACCCTAATAAAAACGAAATTAATTAAAATAAGAATCCTAAACCCTAAACTGAAATCAAGAACCCTAAATCCTAAACCCTAAAATGAAACCGAGAAATAATAGAATATTTATTCAATGAAAATCGAAGATGAATCATAAGACAAATTGATGTGGAATTAAAATCAAAATATGAAAAATGAAAGAAGAAAGAATAAGAAAGAAAACATATTAATGAGTGAATAAAATAAAAAAATTAAAAAAAAACTTACCGCTTGAGATAAAAAGAATGATTAGATAGAGGGTGAAATGGTGTGGTGAAGATGGATTTGAATAAGAGTTCATGATGAGATAATAAAATCAGAATAAGAGAGTTTCAAGTAAGGAACCCTAAGATGCGTAGTAGGTTTTTTTTTGCAAAATAAAATTAAAAATAAATATAATATTATTTAATAATTGCGGTTTGGTTTGAATCGGTTCGATTTTGAAATACCAAACTGCAAACCGAACCGAACTACACGGTTCTAAAAAAAAAATCTAAAATAATCCAAAAACTTGCGATTTTAATCGATTTACGGTTTTTTGGATCGGTTCGGTTCTGAACATCCCTAATTCTAACCTTTACGAACTAAAAGCAAATAAAAAAAAAGTATACAACATTATCAATCTATTTGATTTGCAATGTAAAAGAAAATAATAAAAATGACCCAAAATCAACATATAAGTTCAAATTTAAAAAAGAAAAAAACAATTTTTTTTTTAAATTTTACAGTAAAAATTTATTTTTATTCTAACTTAAATTTTCTTTAAAAATAAAAAAAAATTATAAATTATATAAATAATTTCATAAAGGAACTTAGAGTAAATTTATATCCACCACAAATATTTTAGAATTAATTTTAATGAATTAAATCGGTAAGAGATAAAAATTGATATAAAATTAATCTATTAATTTGATTTTTTTAATAGGTTAAAATCACTTTATTAATTATTTTTAATTGATTAAATTATAAATTAATGGATTAATAGAAAGATATCTATTTTTAAAAAATTATTTTTAAATGAAATCAATATATGAAAAAAATTAAAAAACAATCTCTTTTAATAATTTTTTAATTAGATAAAAAAATATTTTAAATTAATTAAGCACATTTAAAAAATAAATTTATAAAATTTATAATTCAAAATATATTTTATATATATATATATATTATCTTTATTTAATTGACTTAAATTATGATAATTTTATTTTAATAAATTAGAATCATTATCAAGTGTTGATTTTGTTAAAAAATCATTATTTTAGGTTTAATAAATGTTTGAGATAAAGAGGCTGAAAAATATTTAATAAAGATGAATAAAATTTTGTTTATCAAGATTGAATGTAAAATTATGTTTAAAAATTTCTAATTAGTTTAAGTTAAAATTACTACTATTAAAATATATTTAAAATTAAATCATTATTTAAATTATTCTCCTTAAATTCCAGTTAAAATTATTATAGATGAAACCGAACCAAAATTTACATAAAAAAATAAAGTTAAAACTATTTTAAGAGTAAAATATTCCTTTTTAATTAAGAAAAAATTGTAAACCAATGATAACTTGTAGATTGATGTTGTTTAAACCCTATTGATAACTTTTAGGGTCTAAAAAGTTCCTAAATCATTATAAAAGAGGAAGTGAGAAATTCCGATCTAGAACCAAATTTAACTGTCTAATCCTACCACATAAATTTGTGGTCGGAGGTTACTTACGCAGATTCCGTTGGTTTTTAATCTTTGAAGCACGTGTTTATTTTGCAATGCTGGAGTTTCATCATGAGGAAGAAAGAGCTTCCATCGCTATTTCATCATGAAATTTTGGTAACACAGATGTTCTTGTTCACTTTTTCTTTCTTTCTCTGCTCACTGCATATATTTACAATAATTTTTCTTTTACTGATAAAAAAGTATTGTCATTTGTTAAAATTCCTGAATTTGTGTTACAAACATTAATTTTTTAATTATATTCTTCTTAAATTTTCTTTATTTATATTTTAAGCTTATCAAAATATACTAATTACTAGCTAATGTGATATATATATATATATATATATATATAATATTTAATTACACTTATATTATACTTCTACTAGTTTCACTATTAATAAGGAATACATAGAATATAAAAAGGAATGATAATTAAAATATTGGAGTGTATGTAATTCGAAAAAACATAATTTTATTTGGTAGAGTGTTATACTTTTTGGAAACCTAAACTATAGACATAATTGTGTCTATGTGAGAAATGTGTGCATGCACATATACACAGTGTTCAGCAAATTCAAACAGTAATTCATTAATGGAAGGATGAGTGAGTAACATTTACGAGTCAAAAGAATTTAATAACATTCTATCTATGAATATAACTGGCATGTTATATGGGTCGTATCGTACTAACTAAAATAGTGAGGAACAAATTTGCAGGATGAAAAGAAATTAAATATTTCTAAAAAAACTAAAGAAATTGGAAGATAGTTAAGTTTGATACCAAGCTATCTCCTAAAGTAGAAGCAAGAAGCTTGTCCGGATCCAAAGTAGGCGACAAGGGTTTGGGGTCACAGTGAAAGCAAAGAGGCAAAGCAAAGAGAGACCCACCCTTAAGGACATCACTTTCTGTCACCTTGAAAATTTGCATACCTCTTTAAAAATGGGGCCATCAATGAAAGGTGGTGAAGGAATGAAACCCCACGAGAAATCATTCAAAGCTTTGCATGGCCCATGAAAGTCCCTACAGAGGGGTACCTTTCCATTCTGCCCTCATCCCCTCCTACACAACTTTCCTTCACCATCTCCACAATGTGCCCACAACCCCAGCAGCCTACAAATCTCCCTGCACCTTAAAAAGGGCATTGGATACCGTACAACCACCACCATTGCAAATTCTTGGGGTGGAGGATTGCTCCTGGGACCCTTCTTCCTACATTTCTTTTCTTCCTCAATCTGACCACCAGATTTGACCTACACAACCTTCTAGGGTTATAGGTTTTCATTCAGCTTATTCTGAGAATTTTGATGTGAAAGGCATTACAGTTAAAACTTAAAAGATTGATTTATATGTGAGATTAGTACTTCACTGGGATTTGGATAATATGAAAGGAAATGATAGTGTGAAAAGGAAAATTTAAGTTAAAAGCTGATTTTAAGGGAGTTGAAATTAATGAAAAATAAGATGAGTTTAAACTGATTTCTAACTTCACATAATCTGGTTTTATACCTTCATAACCATGCTGGATTTTCATATGAAGATGTTAACCAACCTGGGAATCATAAGTGGGTTTGATTAACAAGGTGGGGTCAATATCATGTGAAACTCAGGCAGTGCAGTGGGTGGGGCCCACAGGATTATGGGGAAGATGTTGAAGGAAAGTGGAAGATGGGGTCCGTATCAATCTGACCTAGATTTCATCACGTACAACAATATTGTAATATGCTACAAGTTCTCCCAATAAACTAGTGCTCAACAATAATCCACTGAATCACTGTGAATGTGCAGTGTCTAAGCTAGCAAAGGAGGAACAGCAATAATGACCATAAAGAAAGTTCTGGCTACTGATGAGACAAGTGAGGCTACTGCAGTGATTTTGGTTATTGATGCATCATAGAATATCTATAACTTAGATTCTATCAAACGTGCAAAAGTTATGTACATATTATAAGCAAACATATTATTAACATTACAGTCTATGGACCTTCTGCCAACCCGAATAAAGAATAAATCCCAGGATGGTTAAAGGTATATGTTTGACGTTCAATCCACTTTATTCTAGCTTATCCGTTCACATTTTTATCTGCTCCATTATTCACCTATTGCTCGATATCAGTACTAGAATCGATTTCTTAATCATATTTGTTTGAAAGGAGGTTTCAGAGGAAACAACATCAGACCCCAGCAAGTAAAATATGTACAGTGCAGAAAAGACAAAACTAGTTTCATTATTTAATCTCTCAGATAAAATTTTGAGTTTAAGTTCATAAAAGATTAATAATCAACCAAGCTGATAAATTTTATGTACCATGATATAACGTAAAAGATACTGATATTATTCTCATGTTTTTAAACAAAAATCCTAAGGGTTAAAAAGATCATTCATGTGTTACACATAGAAATAAACACATATTAGTTATGTTTGACCGTTGTCTGGTATTGGAAAGAAGTGCATTAAATGAGGATGGTTTAAGATTTGAAAGGGTGAAGGCAGAAAGAAAGATGTGAGGAGATGAAACTGGGCACAGTAACATGATCCCACATGAAGATTAGCAGAATGGAAAAGGGTGTTGAAAAGGGTGTCAGAAAGTATGAATAATAGTAATGGTCAAAAGTTTGATGATAGAATAAAATGGCACACGTGATGGTCCCAAGAACTATTGGGTCTAATGTTTGCACGCTCACTAAGTGCACAATCAGAACACAATCCAAAGTCTATTTGGTGTTCTAATCTTTGCTTGCAGCACCACTTTTCCCCGTTGCTGATGCAGTTCTTGTGTCTCCTTTATCTTACTTCTGTGGGGGACAGAATGAGACTCCAAACGTCACCCTGACCCTAAATCCAATTAGTCAACTATCACAAATTTCTCCCTAAATCTACCACTCACATCAAATCAAACATTAAAATATACAAGAAAAAACAAACTTCATATTCAATATTCTATGCCAACATTCAAAGAAAACTAACGAAAAACTACATCATCAAACAAAATATCTGATTAATTGCATCAGAAGGAAGAATACGCGACTCAATAAGATGTTGACCATAATAACAATTCCATTCTAACATGTACTACCTCCATTTCAAATTATTTGAAGTTTTAATATTTATAATTTGTTTCAAATAATAGTAAATATATGCATTTATTGTTAGAATTTGACTATTTTAGTAAAATTGTATAAAAATATATACTTTTTATTCTTAATCTAATTATACAAATATTAAAATGTAAATAATTTAGTACCGGAGATAGGAATGAATACAATTATTTTTCACTTAATGTTAACTTAGAGAATTAACGGAGATTAGGGTGGAAATTTATTTTATAGATTTTTGATCGTTTAAATAAAAGATTAATTACGTTAATAATAATATAATTTTCATTAATCTATCGAGTGTTTAGGTAAAGATCTCTTTGCATATGTTATATATATATATATATATATATATATATATATATCATATAAAATAACACTGCATTGCATGTGATCTACAAGTGCATGGTTTGAGTTCAGACGAACATGGAACGTGACATGCAAGCATTCTTGAAAGATATATAGAAAATAGAAAAACTTGAGTTCAGAATAATAATTTTTTGCCACACCATTTTTCATAGTCTTTCTTATAAATTTTTTCAATCTTTCGATTTATAATATTTTCTGATCACAAAATAATTTGTATGAATTTTAGAAAACGTATTCTAAAATAATATAAAGTTGTTTGATTAACGAATTCATTGATGCGTCCATGTTCATAACATTGCAGAATAGTTATGCTGATATATGTTTTTTAAATTGTTTGATAATAATTTTAGAATTGAGTGTATATTATTTATATTTTATAATGTTATTCTTGTTAAACTGAAAGATATTATTTTGACCAATCATAAACTTTTCTCAAAATAATATTTCTCAAATCCAATAATTTTAAAGTGTATTTTTGCATATTTCTGAATAGTCATTTTAAAATGTATATTTTACATTCCGGCATATTTTTTTATATATTTTACTATCATTTTGGAATGAAATTTTTATAGTTCATAATGGTAATTTTTAGATATATTTTTCATATTTCGAAATGACGATTTCAAAATCAGGTGTATATATTGTTATATTACAGAATGGACATTCTTGGGTTTTTTTTTTGGAATGTATTCGCATTTTTATAAACCTATTTCATAATAGATATTCGGGAATAATATAAAGAATACATAGAGATTTTGGATTATAGAAAATTTAATACAAAATGAAGGTGCATGGTAGGGTAATTTTGAGATTATTATATTTGAATTAAGAGTGTGGGAAGAATGTTTTGGACTAGAAGAAAAATGAACCCCTCAGTGCAAGTCTAACGGAGTGGCATTAAAATCAGGCCTAACTTGCCAAATATGAACAAAGATGGAAGATTAAATAATTGTTGAAGAAAAGAAGATAAATTATTATTTAACATGAGAGTGTCGATAACAAAATTAAAATACTATTCAAGGAAAATATTTGAAACCAGAACAAAGTAACCCAGGATGATGATGATGAGGAATACTTTTTTTTTTTTTTTTCAAAAGGACTAAAAAGTTGTCAAAACAATTTCACTTTTAAATGAGATAAACCTAATAGACAGTTATATACACTCCAAAGTAGATTAAATCTTATTCCAAAAGAAAAAAAAAAAAAACTTCAAGACAGCAAAAGCTTGAACTTTTTAGGTGTTGAGGGTATGTTTGAAAAAGATAAAAGAAATAGAGGAGGAAATGTGGGTGAAAGAGAAAAAAAATGAAAATTGTTTGGCTGAAAGAATTAAAAATAAATAAAATTAGAAACTATTTGATTGAAGAGAAGTAAAATAACAAATAATTTTTAAGATTCTTTAGTTTTAAAATATTATATAACTATGTATTAATATTATTACTATTATTTATTATTATAATAATACAAATAATATAGGAATGGAATAGAATACTGCAGGGTAGGGGAGAGGAAAACAAAAGAAAGAAGTAATGTTCATTTCTGCATATTTCAGACCGCAAAGAGGCCGCCGAGAGCACGCTCTCCGCCTACAAATCGGCTCAGGTTTTTTTTTTTTTTTTTTTTTTTTTTTAATTTTCACTCTACCAAATCCCTCGTATCCCTACTTCCTTCGTCTCCCTTTTTATGTTCACCCTAAAACACTCAACATTAATGAAAACATTGGAAATTTGGAGTCAAATATGTTTACTTATTTTAAAGTACAAAAGTCTCACCAAATTCTTCTTTGTTTAACCTAGAAAGTTTGTTTTTCACCTAGAATATGTCTTCCATTCATTTATGTTAGACGTAATCGAACTTAAAGATGTTAAGAATATTAATATTAATCAGATAGATACAAGCATGTCCCTTAATATTATCTCGTTTGAGAGATTTAGAAGAACACTGGTATACCTATCAAATGTTTCCCTCGTTATTGAAAGGAACTGTTTGCAAGGATTTTTCCTTGATAATCTATAAATCAATCTTGAACTACGCATGATGTTAAGCCAAGCATGTTTTAAATTCAATATTGGTAGGAAACGATAATACATTCATGACTTGGTAACCCACCCCTTTTCCAAGTTCTATGAGAATACTGAATATCTTGTAAAAAAATTAGAAAACTGAATGTATCTCATATTTCTTCAGACTCAGAGGTAACAGCATATATAATCCTAGTAACTTAACCTACCTTTTGATAGTGTCTTGAGAATAAAATAAAGAGAGAAACGAACAATAATGATTCAAAGTACAAGCAATTCAGCACCTTCTTTAAACATCAAACAATGAAAATGATTTCATATTCCTATACGACATTAACTACTCCGTATTTGAACAGTGAAAAGAAATAAGCATATTAACAAAGCACGAAGACTGCACTAAAACCATACGGACAGTTGAGTAGGAAGTTTTCATTAATGAAGATGCGTTAACAATGACAATGAAGATTACATTCATTCTTTCCAGTTATAGGAAGCTCGGTCAACAACTAAATAGTCTCCCCTGATATCCTTTACAACTCGAAGGTCATCATCGAGGTACACAGTATCAAACCTGCAGAAACAAGATACAAGCACAATATTACTACAATAAAACTTCTCAAGACTCCTAACAACACTTCATACATTTTACACCCTAAAATCATGATAGATAAAAAGACTTTTCCTTTTTCTAAAGAAACCAAGATAAAAATTTTATTCTTTTTTTGTCGAAAGGATGTGTTAAAGGGTTTAATTTATTTGTATAAATTACCATGTTATTATGTCTTAACACTTTCTTAATGAATGTGAAACAGTATAAAGTAGCAAAAAAGAGATAAACAAATTATTAACAATAATTTTTATATATTAGGACTTAATATAAATTTAAAATAATGTACTGACTATGTATACCCCCACCAACCAATTGTAAGGTCACGTACCCATACCATGTACCGGAGTGAATAGCTAATTATGTGACTTGAGTGTATACATACATACATACTCTGCTATGCTATACTCCAGCTACTGTCACCCTTAGAAAGCATTCTAGCCCTCCATACTCAGTCATTATACAGTTACCGGTCACGAGACATGACATTCTCCATCTGACAGTGTTCTCTTCCTTTAGATTAAGCATTTCTCAGATCCCCTTTCTTCTGGTACATTTTCTGCCAGACTTCAGCAGTGTTCTATGGTCCTTTACAACCATGTTTAGTGGAGACCATTTTTTGTTTCTCTTTTAAAGGCTTATTTCTGACAAGCTTAAAGCTTAGTTAGTTCTAACACGAGGGGGAGCATTAAAATAAGGAAATGTAGTTAAAGTATTTCATACACATACTAGATGCATTAAATGTTCATGGGAATTGACGTCTATGAAATAGCACCCAATTATCCTTAGCCCTGTATATTGTACCATGGTATGTATGTCATAGGCCACTGACATTTTATTTTAGGAAAAATAAAACAGATATAATTTATGTGTAAGACAGTTATGATTTTTAAATATTATGATTAGAAAATGTAATTGTAAGCCAACCTCAATGATAACTGCATGAATAGCGGAGAAGGAGGCAAGAGTGTCTTGTATCTAAAAGAGTGTCAAGGAATATGATAAGACTTGACCCTCTAGCTCATTCTTTTATTTATTTTTATATATATTCTAGTTTATTATTTAAAATAATGTAAGAATTTTAACACATTTTTTCATTTTGAAAATTAAAGATCTTATACTCAAAATTAAAAATTACATGTAGTTCAATAATAAATATGAGATTTTTAATATATTCTTTCCTTATATTCCTTCTTTACAATATTAAAAAATAAATTTTAAATCTAACGGTAATATCACAAAATTTATTAATAAAAGTTTACATTCATTTATATACTTTATTTAATATACTTTATTTTAAGACTTAAATACTTTTTTAATCCACAATAAATTCATCAAACTTTGTATTTGGTCTCATAATTTTTTTTCTATTCTATTGGTCCTTGATAATTTCTTTTTCTTTGTATTTGATTCCACCATTCAATTCTATATTTTAGTATTGATGTGGCTGTTAATTCTCCCTGTCATCATCTACTTGTTTGTCTATGTATTTTCTTTATTTTACATAAATAATTTTCTTATCCCTACTAATTTTATCTTTGGTCCTATAAATTTTTTCTTCCTTTATTAGTCCTAGATAATTTTTTTTTCACATTTGATCCTTATCTTTAAGTTTTATTATCTTAATATTGATGTGAGGATTATTAAAACTAAACTAAAAGTCAACCGAAAAATCACTATAGAAGATTAGAGCATATGCAAATTCAGCAAATCAATCACAAACAAAAGACCTAAACTAGTTTTCATCATTACTAAAGACTAAAAAGAATAACCTAAATACTAAGATAACGAAACTTAATGATAGAAATTAAATATAAAAAATATATGAGACCAATAAAGAAAGAAGAAAATTTTTTTGAGGGACTAAACACAATTAATAAATTTATTAGAGACAAAAAATTATTTATATAAAACAAAGAAAATACATAGACAAATACATAAATAATAACTTAAAAAACTAATGGTCACGTCAATACTAAAATGATGAATCCTACTCTGGGTACCAAAAACAAAAATAAAAAAATTTATTAGAAATCAGTAGAGTAAAAAAAATTATAACAAACCAAATACAAAATTGATGAATTTATAAGGATCAGAAAGGTATTTTACAATTTCCAACAAACTTAAATACATTAAATTTGAATTGATTTCATTTTAAATTGTTTATTTTTTAAAATATTTTGTTTGGATTAAATTATAATTTATTGAATTTTAATTTTCTTATTTAGATAGTATATTTCAATTATCACCAAATATTAAAATTTTATTTTAATATTAAATAATATTTAGTAATTAAAAATTATCACTCAGCCAATGTTAGTTGAGGTTATTTTTCAATCATTTACAAGATTTTTTTTCAACAAATGTTAATAGGTGTTTTTACGATTGCTATTGGCCACAATTATTTTCAGTTGATGTTGATCATAATTAATTTGACTGACATCGATCAGAATTTTTTTTTCTACGTTATTGGTCAAGGATTTTTTAGCTAAATTTTTTACCAATGTCAACTAAAAAATGTCTCCTAATTAACATTGGCCAAACCAAGCCTAGTCAACGTTGACTGAAAATTCCCCATTCGACATTAGAATTCTAATGTCGAAAAACTGTCAGCAGTAGACATCCTAACTTCGACCGAGTCGATAACATTTCGATCTCAACCGAGTTGATAATTTTCCAACCAAAATCAAGTCGACAACACAGCAGCCGAGCCAAGAAAAGGCATAGATGTGAGATAAGAAAGAATATGAAAATTTTCAGATCCTTATGAAATTTGAAATTCTATCCTTTAAAGTAATCAAATTACTATCATAAATTTTTAAAATTTCAAATTCTTTTAAAAATTTGTTACCTAAACAATACATTTTATCACAAAACATTTCAAATTCTGTATTAAAATGAACTACCCTAAGAAATTTCCTACTCAAACTTAATATTAAGATTTTTTTTATTTTCACTTATTTGTGCTCAAATAATTTTAATAAACAAATTAGTACAATTTCAATTTCATTTTTACTGTTTGATATGAATTAAAGATAATAACAAATATAATAGTACATATTATACTCTTAACTGTTGTATTATCCACATTGAAATACATTTATAAATAAAATATACAAAGAAGTAATAAAATGTATCTTAAAAGTTATAATAGATATTTCATTTTCAACTCGAATTCAATACAAAAGCATTTGTTACCCCTAAACTACAAACACTTCAATTTGATCATTGCAAGTTATTCCTAGCAATCCTCTATCATTTTTGTCCACATTTTCAACTTTTCAATTTAGTTTCTTCTCTATCAAGCAAAACATAAAGCTTGAAGATTCAAAAAATGAGCAAGAATGAGCTTTGAAATTATTGGTTATCATGTAAAGCTACCATATGAGAATGCATACAGACATATTCCTAAATAATTGAGCTAAATTTTTCAGCTACATCGTAAATCTAAAGTACTTACCAACCCTGTCCAAATGGCGGCAATGGTATTTCCCAGTTCTTTCCACGTAATACTGCACTTGTAAATCTAAACAACCAATGTCAGTCATCAAAGGTATTTCAATATTTCTTGTGTAAACATTAGAAATTTAATTTAAACTCGTTAAGCATTGAAATCAAGTTTACACTTTCAGTTATGTATATTCAAAGTGTTATGTCATCCAGCTAAAAATATTATCTACAATTTTGACAGGAGAATATAAGAGACTTTAAATAATAAAATACATTGATATGATGAGTAGGGGATATAAGGTTGATTTGGTAGTAAAAGTTGGACGGCGTCAAAAGGAGGATGGTATAGGTCGTGAATCGAGTCCTCCCACTAACGAAAAGGCGAACGTGTTAACAATTAACATATTTTCCTCGGTATTAATCCTCCATCATTCTTTATGATTCTCCCTATTCACAACCTGCCAGCTGTCCACTTGTATAACAATATTACTTTTGTCCTTCTATCTGACTTCTTGAATAAATCCTTCTACTCTGCTAGGCCCATTCATTCTGAGCCCATATTACTTTGTTCTATATGCATGAGTTAGGCGTGTATCAATAACCTTCCAATGCAAGCCACTTTGCCCTCGAGGCAGAAAGCTGGAAATTGTTGAATATTGGAAAATCTCCCCAAGAGTTCTCATGATCCAGGAAAGAGCCCACTTAATTAAAAGTAGAACAGACTCACTTAGAAGTCTTTTGGATGCTAAAACTGCACCCAGCTGACCCTGCAATTCCAACTCCTCAATACAGATAACAGGAAGTTGTTGACATGGAAAATCAGCTTGAAATGCCTTTTTTAACTAAGATATATGAAATATAAGTTAAATGCCTGAGCGAGCTAGCAAAGCCACTTCATAAGCTACTGTCCCAATTCTATGAACCGCCATAAAAGGACCATGAATATGGCTACTAAGATTTTGATTGATCCTCTTAGTTAGTGAGATCAATTATCCGGTCTTAGAATGAAGTACACATAGTCACCGAGTAGACATTCTATGCTCCTTCTATGTTTATCAGCCTGCCTCTTCACCCTCTCCTAAACCTTGCATAAATTCTTTTTAATTCCTTTAAAATTGCATTTTAATGGATCAACATTCAATCTAACTCCTCTAATGCTATCTCACATTTATTAAAAATCACGCCTGTACAAAACCTTGAAGGAAAATAACTTTGTAGGTTGCCGATAGGAAGAAGTTACCACTAGTATGTTTCTTCAGTGGGAAAGAAAGGAACAATCCGAGATAACTACCATAGAATGGCAATAAAGAACCTGATCAACTAAAAACAACTCAAATATAGCACACCAAATTTGGGCATTAAACATGCATAACAAGGATTGAGGGAACCAAACAGTACTAATGGGGTGGTGAACAATGTCAACATAGGTTTATTCCTAACAGAGATGGAGCAGTGAAGCAAGAAACAGCAGAAGTGGTTGGAAAGTGGGACTCACAGACTCGCATGCACACTAGAAAAACATGACATACAGATCCAAGACTGCAGCCACCCAAGGCGAGAGGACGGAAAGGGTAGCTAGTAGGACAAGGTGATACCTATCTAGAAAGAGGTGATGAAGATTCGTGCAGACAAGTTGTTAGCCAACACTCCATTGTACACCGGGTGACACCCAAAAGAATAAGGCTTGTCAGCTTACGGCAAGAGGCATGTGGTGGCAGATTAGAACTCCGGAGTGTGCACAATTTCAGGCACTAGCAAATCTGGACATGCTAGAGATGATAGCTGTAGCAATGAGGTGATAGGCTTAGCAGACATACTAAATCAGACTCCCCTAGTCACAAAATAAAGTGAGAGGAGAGACAGAATATGAAATTGGGTGGAAGAAGGTCTGTGCTTTTTAGGTGGATGCACGACCAAGTGAATGGGTGAATCAGAGTATAACAAACAAAAAGAGATCCAAGATTTAGGAACTTGATAGCAGAGAAGCAACTGAACAGGTAAACGAAGATGGTACTACTCCAAACAATGTCAAAAACCAACTCAAAGGCAAAGAAATGATTTCATATTATGTGTTAAACTACAGTAATGCTACACAACTTAACAACAATCAATAACTCACTGTCAAAAAAAGAAATCAATCAATCAAACTCGGCTAGTAGGCTTTTAGATGTTGTTTGACTGGAGGGTAAAAGAAGGGAGAAGGGGAGGGGATATTTTGATTGGACTTCTTTCATTTAGAAATTCGGAGGGGAGGGAGGGAAGGGGAAATTAGTGGGGGCAAAAATCCCTCCCCACTAATGTTTGCAGGGATTCAAAGGAAAGGGAAAGTGATTTATTGTATGCAGACAAAATCATCGCAATATTTATTGTGTCTGTCATCTTTTCCATTACTAATTAAAAGGATATAACGGTATACTTGTCTTCCATCAACTAGAAGTGAGGACCAAACGAAGTATGTCTTTTTTTCCCCTCCCCTCTCTCTTTTGAACCAACCGAGGCCAATTGCTCGGACATCCCTAGGGAAGAGAATAATGAGAAGATTCTCTCTATTTGAGACTTGCATGACACTATCATGTTTCAAGAGTGGGGAAAAAGAGGTAGAAAATATACCAACAGGTTTGACTTCCTGCTGACAGAATTCACCTATTCAAGATTGATAATTGGATGAGACAAAGAGACAGAGTCCACTCGTTCTTCAAAGAGTCAATAACTATCAATAAGCATACTCTAGCCTAATCCATATGCAAGGGTGTATGACACCAAAATCAAACTCAAACCAATTAATAGCAATGCACAAAAAGAACATTATTCATTATTGTTATTATCATGATTAAGTCCAATTATTCACCTGAAATTCATTCTCTGCGGCGACGCAACCTCAATACTGGATCGAACAAAGAAAACGCCATCAGGGGGAAACGTAATGACGTTGTTGAGAGTCCTATTCCGAACATCTATGACCTGCAACACGTCGCCGGCTCGGGTTCCGAACAAGGAAGCCTTCTCGATGATGAAGAGTTGCTCCTTCTCCGTCGTCCAAAGCAGCCGCCACGTCGCCGACAGGGAATCGCCGGTGGTGACGGAGCCAGCGCCCACGGCAGCCATCGCGTCGATCGCTTCGACGATCGCGGCGCGCTTCGTGGGGTCGCTCTGCGTCCGAAGGCCGCGGTCCTGGTCGGCTATGAGTGTGAGGAGGTGGTCCTTGGCAGATCGGGATTGGGCCGTGACGGAGGAGCAGGTGAAGCGGCGGTGAGAGTAGCGGGGGCGAGGGAGTTTAGTGGTGAAGGGGCTGCGAATAAGGAGGGTGGCCATGGGCATGGGTGGTAGCGATGATTGAGTTCCATGGGGTCTGTGGAGGAAGTGAACTTCAAAGAATTGGCGGTTCAGAACTGAAATCTCACACTCGAGAAGATATTGTGGGAGCCACGTGGAATGCACGTGGATATTATTACCCTCAGATTTTCCATTTCTCAATTTTCAGTATATAAATATTTCAAAGACAAAAATAAATAAAATTTTATTAAGAATTAAATGTATAAATTTTTCAAAAGCTAAAAACATATTTTAGTCATAAATAAATATTATACATATTAATTAAACAAATAATTTTATAAAAATCAAGAATGTAAAAGTATATTAAGAAATATAATAGTATAAAAATTATAAATTTGAAACTGTACACAGAGAATGGATTATTATATTAGTTTTAAATCACTTCACTTAAACATTTTTTATCTTTTTGTTCCTCTACTCTTATATACTTATGGGCCAAAAATTCATGAGGCTTTGATAGCTTATGTTATGGTATTAGCACAGAAACTTTTACTTTTTCCACTGTTTTTTTCTCTTTTTGTACTTGTTTTATGAAAATATCGTTCTCCAAAACTAGCTTCAAGCAATATTATTAATTTTTAATAAACTATGGAAATTATTTCCTATTACGTAATTTTTTTGTATTACAGAAATGTATATTAAAACAAGACTACATCTAAGAAACTAAGTTATGTAAAATCTGGGAAAAAGTAGGTGTAAAAAAGGTAAGAGAAAAGAGGAATGTTGTGAGAATGTAAAAAAAAAATAAAAAAAAATAAAGAATAGGAAGTGCAGAGAATAAATCCTGGGAGTGTGAATAGCATGAGCTATTTTGCTACATGTCAAGTCCATATTAGCAATGGACCATAATGCCATTCAGGGCCTCTGGATTCGAAATTCCAAGGCATTGATAATTTTTGGTTCCTAATATTTCTATATAATTTTATCCCTTAATTTTTAATGATTTATAGTTTTATTCAATTTTTATGAAGATCGACTTGAGTAGGATTAATTTAATTTATATGAAATATAAAGAATAAAATTAATTACCTATTAAATATTTTTCACATAAAATTTTTTCATAAATTTATTTATGTAAAAATTTTTATAAATTTGTTTGTGAAATTTTTTTTTTATTAATTTATTTGTAGAAATTTTTTTATAAATTTTTGTAAAAAATAATGAAAAACAATTTCTTACTAACTTTTTATCTACAAATTTATATGGTGTAAGTTTTTGAAAAGTTTATAAGAAAAATTGTATTTTTTTACTGATTTTAAATATTATCCACAAACTCCTTTGATGAGAAATATGAATTTTTTTATAATAATATTTTAAAAAATTAGCTTAAAAATATTTATAAATAAAAAACTTAATTATTCAAATATTATTTTATAAAAATTATCGTCTTTTTAAAATTAATATCTTTGTCTTTGATCCCCGTTTCTTATATTTTTAATATCTAAACTTGCAATGATAAAACTAATGGAGAATAAAATAAATTCTATCAAAATTTGGATTAGAATAAGCCTTTTTCTCTTTTAAATTTTTTCTTATCTTTTAGTATTTATTTACATTTGGGACCTTAAAGGTGTGTATATGTGATGTTTTTAGTTTTAAAATAAATTTATATTAGTTTAGATTTATAGTGATATAAATGTTAAGGAACTATATTGAATTGGTATATACCCATTTATAAATTAAGTTAGAAATTATTTTAATTAAAAAATATTTGAATTAAAATTATTTATACCAGTTTTAGTTCTTCTATAGCATTTTTACATATTTGCATTTATATAGTTTTGCATCTACATAATATATTTTTAAAATAAATATAAATTTATAAATAATTAAAACTTAAGGATCAAAATGTAAATGAAATTTATAAACCAAAATAACAGATAATTATTTGATAATTAAAATATTAAAATTAGGTAAAAAAAAACAAAACTGTGAATTTTGATTAATATAGTGACAAAAATTATAATTTATTCTAATTTTTATCTTTTCAAAAAATATTTTATTTTATCTTTTTTTTTTTCATTTAAGTTGAAAGAGAGTAAAATAAATAACATTTTATAAAGTAAGAAAGTGATAAAAGATTAAAATTTAACACTAAAATGCTTTAGAAAAAGAACACTTAAATGGTCGTAAATAGAGTTGGTTATGTAAAAGGTTAGAGTGAGGTTGAAGCCAATAATAATACCTCCACGATTAAAACGAATCCTCAGTATTCGTTTCTTATCACTGTGTTTTCACTTTGTTTATACACTATTTTTCTCCATCACGATTCAGCTTCAAAATTTAAATAATTTAGTATCATAAATAGGTTATGAATTAAATATGTTTTAGTGATTTTGATCTTTATATTTAAGAAAAAATAAAATTATATTTTTATCAATTTATGATAATAAATTCTTTTAGATATTAAAAATTATCTTCTTTTATTAATTCTATTAAGATAAAAAATTATTATTATATTTAGATATATAAAAATTATTAAAATCACATAATCAAATTCATCAATTTAAAAGGACAAAAATAAATTTGAAAATATATATAAGACTAAAAACATACTGTTTATTCTCCTTCTTAATTGTGTAAGTGGTGGGTATATATATGTTTATACTCATATATGTTCAAATTTGTTTAGGCAACATTTAAAATTAGGTTAAGAGTGAGTGTTACCTTGTTAAACATGTTTATTTATAATATAGAATGATACAGAATTACCTTCCATGAATAGTAAATCTGAGATTCACTATAATCATATATTTTCTTTATGGATTGTATACGAATCTTTTATTACAATGATTTAAGCCTTATGTTGTGGGATTTTCTAAAATTGAATGTTTTTTATCGAGGATCTGGAACAAATTTTTATTATGAAAAATTTGGCTCAGATATAGTGGAATCTTCCCTTGATGCTTGGGTTGAGGATATCTCAACTTACGAAATACTGAACAGTATATATATATATATATATATATATATATATATATATATATAATACAATCCCAAATTTAAATATTTACTTATAAACTTTAAAGTTTAAATTGAGTTTTTTTTTTGTATTTTTAACTAAAATAAAAATAATATTTTATAAGTACTTTTTAAGTTGAGAGATTTTTCGTACTGTAGACCATATTATAACTCTTCCCCTAAATTTTTTTATATATTATAAAATGTATTTTTAATATTTATAAATATAGTTGAATTTGGTTAATCCTTTGCAAAAATAATTATATTTAATTCTTACAATTTGAAAGCTTTTAAAAACAATTTCTATAATCATTTATTAATGAAGCGACATATATCTAAATATGGAGGTAGATATGTGTTCATACAAGTTATTTCTTAATAACAGTTAATGTGATACAATTAAATATATGTCAGTTTATAAAAAAAATTTATAAAGTGTTATTACATTTATTAATGAGGTGACGTATATCTAATATGGAGCTCATAAGTGAAGCATATCATTTCTTAATATAAATATATACCAATTTAAATATAATTAAAATTATATAAAGTTTTAAACTATATAAAAAATACTTGTTTAAAAAATATTTTCAAAATACTTGAATATTTTTATTGGGCATGAATAAATGTGAAAATAAGTTAAATTGAGCTATTAAGTTTAATTCATTTTGTTTAAACGTCCAAACTTTAAGTTATTACCTTGTTCATAACTTTCTTTTATCAAAATTCTCTTTAAAATAAAATTTTGTTTATTGATTTAGTGTTTAATATACCCTCGTGATGAAAAAAAAGTAAAGTAAAATTGTAGTAATAAAATAATTTTATATGCATAAACACGACATAAAATTGGAAAAAAATATTTCATAATAAGATTCGAAAGTTATTATTTGGTAAATTCTGATAGGGTTTGTGTATGGTAATAAAAAATATAAAAAATAAATAAAAAGACTTAAATAAGTTTTATTTTTTTTATATATGATTATTTTTGTTTTGAGTACTTAATATATAATTTTAAAATTAAGTATCTAATAAATTAAACATTTTATTTAATTTTCTTTTTATTTTTTGTGTCAGGTTCACTATCTGCAATTCACATAATTTAGAATGTTAAAAAAATATATACATTAAGTTATGCATATAATCACATTAAAATATATCAATTATTATGATAAAAGATAAATTAAGAAATTAAAAAGGAAAATATAAAAATATTTCAGATATCAATTAAAATAGTTAACATATTAAAATAAATGAAATACAAATATAAACCTAAATATTATAATTTATTAAATAATTAATTTTAAAAAAAATTAGATACTTAAACCAAAAAACTAATTATATATTAAAAACATAAAAATTATTTAAACCTAAATATAAAAAAAAAACAATTTATATGCTTAAATTTATTTGTTTACACAAGTAGCCTTAAATTAATACTTAATGCTATGTATGGATAAAAATATTCTTTCAGAAGTTGTCTCTTTCAATAAAGTACTAGTTTTACTAAACTAATCAAACGTTTGGCACCTAATAATAAGTATATTTAAGGAATCCAATCATATACTAATTATACTACATATATTCTTAGTAAGTGATTAGAGAAAAATGATATATTAGTAGGGTCCATTATAAACATTCTTAACATTTACATTTCACTCTTTTATTTCTCTTCTAAATTGACACATGATGCTTATATATATATTTCCACCATTTTATGTGTACTAAACATTCATAACCTATTAGTTATGGTTTTTGATGATTAATAATGTGTATTATATGCTAAAGAATAGATTTTTATTGGATTTTGTTAACAGTTAATGAAATAAAAATGCATGCACCTTACCCCTGTGAGTTAGGAAATGGTACAAAAAATGGTTGTTGAAGGGAATATGATGGTGGAAGGTGGGGTTCTATGATGGACAGAAGTTTGGAGAAAAAAAAGTGAAATGCCAAAAGAAGTTAGGGTTGCAATTTATCTTTAATTGGATTAGGTTGTATTCATCAATTATCATATATTTTTAAAAATATTTTTTCAAGTTTATAATTTTTTTAAATAAATTTTGTCTGACTTTTTCAAATAATTATTTTTAAAATTAATTATATTATTTAATTTTAAATATTAAATAATAATATTATTATTTGATGAGATTATTAAAAATAAAAGTTAATTTGTGTTTACAAAATTTATTTATAAAAAGTATATTATTTTATATATTTTAATTTAATCTTATATAATAAGATTTTTAATATTAATTAAATTATATATAAATTTAATATTTTAAATTTATAATTAAATTCATATGAAATTGAAAGAAGGATTTGATTTAATATATTGAAAAAGAAAATTAAATTGAATTTTAATATAAGTATATTTTAAGTCTAATTTATTGTTATTAAACTAGTTTAATAAAATAAAGTTTGTACCTATTTTATATATATTAATTTAGATTATAAGATTTCTATCATATTTCTCTCGTATGGAGATATCTCAACTCAAATTAGAGAGATCCCAATTTAAAGTGAATTTACAATTAGTAATCCAACAACAATCCAGTAACAAGTGAACTAATAAGATACATTCGCTTATTTTCAAATACTTATAACACTTATAAACTGATGAGTACATCATATTTATATTTGTATTGAATTATATACACTAACATAAAATATAATATAAGACATTCAGCAGATTATGGATATTATAAGACTATCTCAGAGAAAAAATAAGTATTCATATATCATCAGTCAGTCTTGTTTATATTAAATTGATTTGGATTTAAAATGAAGTAGTTAAAATTGAATGATGAAATGATGGAATGAATAGGGGAAAATGAGGGTTGTAAAGGGGTGATAATTGGGGTGGGGTGAGGGAGGATGGAAAAGGAAAGGACAAGTTGATGGGGGGGGTTCTGAAAAAGGAAGCGATGTTATATAAGAGTCAGATGAATCCACCCCTGCATTAAAAAAATTAATGAACTAAGTTGAGAGTGTTCAGTCCCTGACTTATTGGCTTCACGAGTTTGGTTAGACAATTGGGAGGACTCTATCTCCTTTAGGAAGGACCCCATCTTGACTCAGCTTGATGGAACATCTTATGCTTTGTCTCTTCTTTTTTTTCTTCCTTTTTTTTTTATACTTTCTAGGGTATTTGTTCTCTCTCCTTATTCTCTCTCTCTCTGTTTCCCTTCTGAAAAGATTGGTGGGGATATTTGTGGCTGATCTCAACTCCATCATGCTTATTCTTCTATCCTTCATTTTATGCTTTCTCTATCTTTTCCTTTTCACTTCTCTTCTTTCCCATTCAATGCATCTTCTTCCATCATCATATTGCATCTTTAGGTCATAGTAGTAACCCATTATCACATTCAGAAAAATACTCATATTAAAAGAAAATGAGTTAATCAATCTATTAAAGCTTTACCTCATGACTTCATCAATGCCGTGAGAGGCAGCAGTGGCAACAGATCTGGTGTGTATTAATTATAATTTTAAATTAATTCACAGAACTAGTTATGGTGTTCGTACCAAGCCTACCATTACCAATACCCTTCAATTCTTGTTTTCACTTTATCTAACTCCTTATTAATTCCTTTAATGGTTTTTTTTTTCCTATGCCCTAATATTAAACATTCACCATTTTCTTAAGCTACAGAATAAACCTTGTACTAACATAACATAAAATCTTAATTTTATATAACTTCATCCAATAAACCATTCTTCAGTTTTTCAAATTTTCAGGAAAATTTGCACTTCCAAATCAAGGTTAGCTAGCGCTATGCTTTCTTTTGTAAATATGTGTCCCCTCTTCCCTTCTTCCTAAACCAAACTATCGTTAGCACTGTTTGAATTTAGGGTTTTATTTAGAAAATTTGTTAGGGTTGTGTGTGTTTGAATGAGTTCATCTACATATATTTGAGAGTAAAGTATTCTAGATTTTGATGAGAAATGTAGTGAAAAAGAAAATGCTATAATAATTTCTTACTAATATCTTTTTATTAATATATTTTTAATGTGAGAAATTTTATATTAATTAAAGATGATAATTAATTAATATATAAATATATATATATAAATAAATAAATAGAGTATATGAATATATTTTTTGAATTAATTTTAAAAATAAATTAAATATTATAATCATTTTTTTATATAATATGTAATAGGATTTAATATCTTTGTATAATTTATTATATATTTATTATGTGAATTATTTTAATTAAATATAAATAGAGTGTTGATTTATGAATATACACATTTTTTATATATATGACACTCGTAATATATTATACAAATATAGTTCAACACCAAAATACTGCATTTAACGAAATTACATTCGATGAAATTTTGAATTTTGTTAAACAAAATATTTTGACATTGAGTCATATAGATTGCAACTATCAGGTATCATCATGTGAGTGTTTCTAAAAATTTAGGTATTCATAAAATATTTTTCATATAAATATAATTGACATATTTTTTAGTATTGAGAGAACTGATTTACGTGTTTGAAAAATAATTTAAACATTATATTAAAAATATCTCCCATATACATATTTATTTATTTTCTCCTATTATGATTTTGTATTCTATTTCTTGTTATTCATTTACTGTTCATTACTCCGTATAACTGAAACATAAGATTTAGTTGAACTGTAAAAGAAAATACATTGAATTATTAGAAGGTAAAGTCCCATTCAAAACACATTTGAAGAAGCATGGGGATGTCTGCTTAGGGACCAATTGGTATAAGATTTATCACTTTACACCATTCAACGATATTTTGTACTATTTATTAAACCTCTCTTTATTATCATTATGACCTTTTAAATACTTATTTCTAGAGTTTTCCTTTTTTACATTTTTTTCAGAGTAATTCGTTTTATTCAAGGTGGTAAAAAATAGTATGAATGACACAGATTATCATTTCAGTATCTGACTTTCTTGTTAATTCTCAATTCTCGAATATTCATTCTTCAAACATTTTTATCAAATAATATATACTTTCTCTATTTCAAAATATTTATCCTCATGCTAATTATATAAAATAAATGTATCATGTCCTAGTTTTACGAATATATAATTACATTTGACTATCAATTATTAATTTATCATAATATTGTTAAAAAAAAATTCATATTAAAATTCGATTTTAAGTTTAAATCATAAATTATAAGATGAATTTTATATTTATCTAATATATCTTAATTTAATCTTATTTTTAAGTTATATAAAATTTTTAATATATATAAAAAATTTTAAGTCTATGATCTATATTCACTTAATATATCTAATTCGGTTTTATCTTTAAACAATATAAGATCTTCAACACATTCTCTTCATATTGAAACCTAATTAGGCTTTATTTTTAAGTGATATGAGATTTCTAACATATTTTCCTCACATCGAAATTTCCTCAACTCGAACTTAAGATTAAATATTTATAAATAATCTTATAGTGGTTCAATAACAAATTATTCGATAAACCCAATAACTTTATTAGAATATATTTTAATATTATATTAAAAATAGATTTTAAATTGATTTTAAATCTAATTTATTTTTATAAAACCTGTTTATAAAATGAGATTTATAATTATTTAATATATTTTAATTTGTCTTTATCTTTATATTTAGATGATATAAGATTTTTAATAGTTGTGAATAACGTAACATTATAAATTTAATTTGAAAAATGTTAACTAAAGCTAAAAATATATTCTGCATCTCAATGGTCTATAAAATGTTTTATATATATATATATATATATATATATATATATATATATATATATATATATACGACACTGGAACTTAATTTCTCTTTTAGGCAAATATAAATTGATGCAATTTTTAATATAAATAATATATTTAATGAAATGAGAAAATAATATTTTAAGATTGACAATGTAAAAATGAAGTACACTTTTTTTTTTCTATAGGTCTTGGATTTAATTAGTTTTAAATTTTCAATTTGCAATTTTCAAAGAACATTTATTGAATAGTTGAGTCAAAATAATTATGTATGTCCTATTTATGGAATATTACTGTTTAAGAGGTGACTAGTAAGTAACCATAGTTAATGTATCCACTTCATTTTCACTCCTTTATGGTTAATTAAATGAAGTTTTCTATAGTCGTACTTAATTTATTCACATTATATTCAAGAACGAACCACCTCCTCCATTCATGAATGAAATAAGAATACTCAGAGCTACAATTAATTTTTGAAATGACATACATTATTCAATTTAAATAACATACATAAACTGTATTTTTACACCCATCTTAAAACGCAAGCTGTCAAAATAATCAAATAAATTTGCGCGTAAAATATGCTCAAATGTCCCATCAATTCATCAACCACAAAAAATAATTTCCAAAACAATAATTACAACTCTTTCCTATATACATCTTCCTATTAAATTATATTTCTTCCTTAAATCTATTTTTGTAAGTCATAGTTTTATCAATTTACAATTTTTATACTTCATTAACTAATATAAAATCTTTAATACACCTCCACATATAAATTATATGGATTGATCAGATAAATTGAACAATTATACTAAAATAATTATAGGACGACATATATAAGTGAAGGGTGATATGTAGAACAACATATATACATAAAAGGTGGTATGATAAGCTTAAAAACTTTGTTATGATAAATTTTGATACTATAATAGAAGTGAACTTTGAAATTAACTCAACCTTATAAAATCGGCTTAATAAAATGAGGTTTGTCCCATTTATTAGATCATTTGTTATAAAATTGTTATCGAACTATCTACTGCAGATATGAAAACCAATATTCAAATTTAAAAATCTTAAAAAAAATTATATTAATTAAAAATAAAATTAAATTAAAATATATTAAATAAATATAAATTTTATTTATTTTACAGGTAAATTTGTATAAAAAAATTATATACATTTTAAATTATAATAAATATATTTATTTTCCATTTTTTATAAAATAATAATTACTATAAGAGATTTTATGTAATTATGTTAATATTAAAGAGAAAAAGAAATATTAAGATTATAAGAGAAAATGATGATTAATGGAAAGATAATAATGAAGGTTTTGGGTATAGTTTGGTACGTGGAAATCCTAGGAATCTGAGATTCCATCCATCCAAGTTGATCTAAACTGGAATTCCACTAAGCCAAATTGGCTCCTCCAAGTCCAAAATGAAAATGGTCCCCCTCTTGAATTTGCAGAGAAGATTGTAAAGGAAATGGTCCCAATAATCTCTTTCTCTCTCTCTCTCTCTGTGAATTCTCCATTTTTGTTCATCTTTAGTATTGTTGTTATTATTATTATTTATGCAAAATGAAAATGTGTCTCATTAAAAGAAACAAAACTATCCCATGTCTCTCTATTTCCCACCTAGCAGTGTGGATGGAGTACACGTGTCAGAGACCCAGCATAATTGGAGTTTTCTACCTACAACAACAAATGTTGCAACTGTTGTTTGGTAGTGAGGGAAAAATTAAAGGACTTAATTTTCTCTCTAAAGAAAAAGTTAAAAACAATCAATGAAAAGGTGACTCACCATGTTCCCACAGGTACCCCTCTGCCACTCTGCCTCCCTCTGCACTATCCTCAACCATTCCCACCATTCTCACCATTCTCACCGTACACGTGGCTTTATCCCACACATTCAACTTTTAATCAATCAATGACTTCGGTCCCACCTCTTCACACGCCCCTACTTTACCTCAAATATACATTCCCATTCAAACAAAACATTTTGCATTTTCAATCAATAATTTTCTTCGACATTTTCGTATTCATAACTTCTTTAATTTTTTTATTACATTTTTCTTAATAATTTTTTGGATTTTTCCAAATAATATGTAGAATGCAATAATTATTCCTCAATTGGTATAATCACTTCAAACAACCATTATTCACTCAAAATGATTTGGACATATATTAATACCAACTTAATCTAACTATTAACATTTTACATCACCAACCAATAAATTATAGGTATTAAAATATTTGAAAACAAACATAATCTATAATAATATAGAAGACACTCAAATTATTAGACTACTTACAATCATAATCATATTAAATTGTACTCACAATCTCAACTAATAATCTAATCACATAACATTTTTATATAAAAAATTAATATTTATTTCAAAAGTAATAATCTAATCACGTAACATTTCTATATCAAAAATCAATATCTCTTTCAAAAGTCCAATTTTTAACAAAAACACATTATGTGACTTTCACAATTCAAATTTTCTAATTTACGATTCTATAATAAAATTTAAATTAACTAATTTTATTTACCTATAAGTCAAATGAACCCAAAAATATTTATTTCTTGTTTATATTGAAATATCAATCAAATTAATTTCATAATGGTATCATAAATGTGGAAATTACAACTTAGAGCATACTTACTATTCTATATCAGTTTTATAATCTGGAAACAACAACACTTTACTAAAACATATTAGAAAATATTGCCCAATAAATTTACAACAAAATACAATTCTATAAAAAATAAAATTTCCTTTTCTAAAAGTAGAAGACTATTGCTTAGCTTTAATTATATTATTATTTACTCGTGTTAAAATATAATTATTGTAGTATCAACAAAACTATAATCATAAATAATAAAAGTTAATATAAACAAAATTAATCACGATAATATGTAATTTATAACTCCAACGTAACAGTAATTTGTTCAAACTATTCAGATATTCAGATTATCATAATCATACTCAATCACATACAATTATTTATTCAATCATGTTCAAATACTCAGATCATCATAATCATATACAATTGCAGACATTCATTACATTCACTTAGTCACATGCAATTAATGAACTAAAGAGACTCTTCCGAAAAATTATATGGGATCATTGACCTTAAAGGCTAACACCTATCTTGTTTAATGGTTACCAAGCAACAAATATCATCCCTTAAAGAGTCTTTTTCACCTTAGGACTAATAATCTTTAAAGAGTCTTTTTCACCTTAAGATTACACATCTATCTCCAAAATAGGTACCACATGATAGGGTGATTACCAAACATATATAAGGTGGCTACTCCCACTAGTGAATAGTACAAGTGCAACCTCCATTGACTTCTCATCACATGGCATTTTGGTCTACGTGATTAGAATACCATTAAAATTTGGATATGTCCTTAAAAAGATCTCAATAACCCCATATGTACACTAAAGATATGTCAAATAGTATCTTGTAGTAACTATCTAACTCAAATACAAACATCACATATTCACTTGTACACATTCATGCAATCATTTAAAACACATAATCTAGTACACAACCTATCTCAATCTCTTGTGCACACAACCTTTCTAACATATAACCACTTAGGCACCAAACCAATTAAGCATCAAGTCAAATAGGCACCAAGTCACATACACATCAAACCACATAAGCATTAAGTCACATAAATACCAAGTCACATAGGTATTAAGCCACAATTCATAATGTTCTTACCATTCACCAAGAAATATTTCAAAATCTTCCATAACTTAGAACATAAATAGTATTATCACTCATTCCATAATTTTCACCAATATAATATATCCATTTACATAGTCCAATACTATTCACTTAGAACACTTGTAAGTCCAATAGTGATCAGTACATAATTCTTACGATTGTTGATCTTCCACCTTTTGTTATCCTTCACGTGTTCGTAAGTCTACTCAATGACCATATTTTTCTTATTCTTTTTATTCTTCCTCTTTTGTTTCTTTCTTAACCATAATTCATAGTTTGTCTGAACCATCTTCTTACCAAGAGGTTGTCCTTGATCCACTTTAGCAATAGGCTATACAAGAGGAACTTTCTGCATTATATAAGACAACTACTTGGGACTTGGTATCTCTTCCTCCAAGTAAGCAAGCTATTGGTTCTCGGTGAGTCTACAAGATTAAAACAAAATCAGATGGGTCGTTGAGCGTTATAAAGCTCGTCTAGTTGCTAAAGGATTCTCTCAAAAATATGGTTTTGATTACGCAGAAACCTTTGACCCAGTTGTTAAGATGACTACCATTCACACTCTTATTGTTGTTGTATCTATTTGTCAATGAGATATCTTTCAAATGGATGTTAAAAATGCTTTCTTAAATGGTGATATGAGAGAGGAAGTGTACATGATACCTCCTCTAGGTGTTTCTCATAATCCAAGGGAGGTTTGTAAGTTAAAAAATGTTCTTTATGGTCTCAAGTAAGCTCATTGGGCTTGGTTTGGAAAGTTCTCCAAAGTTATTATTTCTCTTAGATTTTGTTCTAGTGATTATGATCCTGCTTTGTTTCTGAACACTACTTCTCATGGTCGTATTATTCTCAGCTTATATGTTGATGATATGATAATTATTGGGGACGAAATTGATGGAATTGAAAAGGTAAAATTACAATTGACAAAACAATTTGAAATGAAGGATTTGAGAATCCTTCATTATTTCTTGGACATTGAAGTTGCATATTCTCCTAGAGGCTATCTTTTTTGTCAGTCTAAGTATATTGACACTATTATAGAGCAGGATCCTCTTTCTAATACTCGCACATCTGAAATCCCTATTGAGTTTAATGTGAAATATACTCCTTCTGATTGTGTTCCTCGACCTGATCCCACTATATATCGTACTATTATTGCAATCTAGTATATCTAACAATTACTCTTTCTGATATTGCTTATGCTATGGATGTTGTGAGTCAGTTTGTTGTTTCTACTACTATAGTACATTGGACAGTTGTTCTCCGCATTCTCCAATATCTTCTTGGTATTCAATTTCAAAGTCTTCTATTTCTCTCATCATCTTCCTTGCTGATTGGGCTAGTGACCCTACTGATCGTAAGTCTACTACATGTTTTTTACATTTTTCTAGGAGATTCTCTTATTTTTTGGAAGAGTAAGAAATAAGATATTACTTCTCGTTCTTCTATTGAAGTTGAGTATCGTGTCATGGCTCTAACCACTACTGAAGTTATTTGGTTATGTTGACTTCTTTCTAACATGAGTGTTTCTCTTTCTGAACTAACTCTTATATATTGTGACAAGAGTGTTATTCAAATTTCTCATAACTCGATCTTTCATGAATGCACAAAGCATATTGAAATTGATTATCATTTCACTTGTCATCATCTTCAACATGGAACCATTACATTACTTTTCATTTCTTCGATTATGCAGATTGTTGATTTGTTTACAAAATCTCACTTTATTAAAAGTTTTCATTTTTTGATTGACAAACTCTCGATATTTCATACTAATGCATCGTGAGTTTGAGGGAAATTTTAGAATATCATATAAATATTATATATTTATTAGTTGAGAGTAATATAGTCTTTATATTATTGATATATTGTCCTATTATATTCTTGTTATGACTTGTATCTTTTAGGGTTTTTCCATATGTTATTTTGAGAAACTCTATTTCTCTTTTTCCCTTTCCCTTATCTTTTCTCTTCTTACTCATATGTTATCAATGCTTATTTTCACAATATACATCTTCAATCTTAACACATTCCAATAAATTGGCATAAATCCACAACATAAATTTTTTCACTATATCCAAATTCCATAGGTTGTATCTTAACTCTAACAATCAGAATGGGACTATAGAGGAAATGGGTTGTTGGAAAGAAGGTGAATGGAAGTGGAATATGAGGTGGAGGAGGAGGTGATTTAAGTTGGAAGAACTCCTATTGGAAAGATTAATAAATATTATAAATTGTAAGCAGGCAAAAGAGGATGACAAAGATAAATGGCTATGAAAGAGTGGTGAGCTGAGAAGTTATTTTGTACATTCTGCATAAAATCTTATTTGGGAGGGTTTACAACAGGACCAAGACTTGCAGAGGAGGATAAAGAATTCTTCACAAGGCTATGGAAGATTAAAGCAATTCCTAAAGCAGTACATCTGGTTTGGAGAGCGGCAATTGGAGGAATAACAACAAAGGATAACTTACAAAAAAGAGAAATCTAATTGGCAAATCTAAATTGTGCTTTATGTGGTCTGCAAAGTGAAAACTTTGAACATTTATTCTTTGAATGTAAGGTAGTTAGTGTTGTTTTGGATAAATGTTATTTGTGATTTGGGATAAACACTTGTAGGGCAAGTAATTTAAAAAGACATTTACTTCAACATTGTTGGATGACTGTAAATAAACAATTTAAGAGTGTATAGAATACACTTTGGGTTGGGGTGATGAGGTGCTATTTCGAAATGAAAATGTAAGTGCAGATGAGATTTTTGGTTTAATTCAAGTCAAAACTTGGTCGTGGATTATTAATAGAGTAAACAATAATTTTGAGACTTTTGCTCAATGGTATATAAATCCCTTATTTTGTATAGGGTAGTTAAGTCATTGAATAGTAACGAGAGAGATAATTATCTTATTAATTGCTGAATTTTCAGCACATCTTTTATAATTATGTATTATATACTTGTAATTATTTTTAATACTTCTGGTACCAATTTTATTAATATAATAATTTTTGTCAATAAAAAAAACTTACATATATATATATTATATTATATATATATATATATTATATTATATATATATTATATATATATATATATTATATATATATATATATATATATATTTCATGTTAGAACTGAAATTAATTTTTTATGTATATAATATTTTTGTTCAAACAAGATATTTTCGTTCAGTTGAAAATATTTTCGAAAATATTATTCCAAGATTAGAATTTCTCACTCAAATAAAGAAATTCATCACTAAAACAAGGAATTCGTCACTCAAATGACAAAATTATCAAGAGTCACTAAAAATTTTTTTCTCAAATAAAATTTTATCGTTCAAACAAAAATATTTCAGATAATAAATCTGAAGATTATCACTTAAATAAAATTAGATTACTGAAGAAAAATTATTGTATGAAATGAAAAAAAATTATTAAACTATATTTATATATATTTTTTATTAAAATTTTATATTAATAAAATTTTATTTTTAAAGTTAATACAAAGTTGAAGAAAGTTTATTTTATACACCGATTTATATTTTAATATGTTGATGAAACTTGTTTTAGAAATTTAGTTCGCTTGTAGAATTAATATAAAAAAGTACATATCTACAACTCCAACTATTAGAATGATTAAAAAATAGAAAAAAAACTTTTAAATAAAAAAATTATACTATAAATTAAAATAATTTAATCCAACAAAATTATTTTATAAAATAAAATTTACATATTATTTATATATTATAATTTAATTTTATCTTTAATAAATATAATTTTTTTAATATATTTTTTCATATTAAGAATTTAAATAATTTTAATATAAATATTAATAATAACATTTAAAAAAATAAGAATATTATTAAAAATAAAAGTCTCAGTATATATTTATGATAAATAGTTAATAAATTTAATTTGAATAGGTATGGTGTATTTAATCAATTGAAAAATTAATTAAATTTATACTATATTTCATATTACAAAGATATGAAAACTCCATTAACAATCAAAGGAAAAGAAAATAAAAGGTTTTAATGAGAAAAAGAAAAAGAAATGAAAAGAAAAGGGTTTGGAAGTGATGTCCTTCTGTAGCAGTAATTTCTGGCCAGCTTGTGTCCTTCTGGTTTCCAAGAATCAGATATTTCAACTATATAAAGACAGTGATTTGTACGAGTTAACGGAAAATAATAAAAAATTATTTTCAATAATTAAAATAACAAAAGTAATGTTTCTCCACGTCCCAAGAAATATATATAATATCGTACTATTATTAATTTTCTTCAAGGACTTGTCAGCATATTTTTGTACTCTATTTTTGGCACTTTTTTTCTGGAATTAGTTGAAGTTTCATATTTGATTTACCACTTTCTTAATAATTGAAATGGTCACAGAAGTATAATGAGAGAAGGAAAGTGAATTGTACTTATTCAAAACGTTTTTTTTTTTTTTATGATAAAAATATGTACCTGATTGGTACCGGTTAATTATAGGTTATTAGAAATTTTGTGTTCAGATGCTTAGTTAAAGGGACAATTCTTCAATCTATTCTCATCTCATTAAGTTATGGGCATTTTTTGTTATTATAACTAAATTTCAGTAATGATCAAGCGATTATTATGGATCTCATATAATGGATATGTCAGATACTACTGACTCAGGTAATCAATTGTTATTTTTATCCTGTAAAGTCCAGAGAAGTAAAGTAAATTATCAATCACTTATCTCTCAAAATGTAATTTCGATCCAAACTAATCCGAGAAAGTTTTAGAGACTTAAAATCTAAAATCTAATAAGACATCTCAACAAATACCTGATATTTATAAATATAAAATATTTTTGTAAATACTAATTATTATAGAAATTAACATCACGTCGAATCTTCCATTAAGATCGACAAGTTTCAATTAAATTAAAAAAATATTAACATCCAATTGAAATGTTTTTCTTTAGTCATAATAACAATAAATAAGTTTAATATACAGATTAATTAATAAATAAGTTTTAAGGATTAATAAGTTTTAATTTACTTTATCAAGTAAATTCACGAAATATAATATAAATAAATAATAATATCATGAATATGATATACATATTTTTCTAAAATTATAATAATTATTTTTTATTTAAATTTTTGTATTAAATTATATATCAGATTATAATTAACAAATACTGTGAATAAAAAAATATTCAAAATAGAATTAGAAGATCGAGAAATTATAAAAAAATCAAACAAAAACAGTAAAACTTGAAGAGGACTATCTAGTAATATTCGATCTCAGAACACTGAATATTGAAAAAATGGATAAAAATTAAAAGAAATTAAGACTTTTTTAAAAGTTTTTAAATTTTATCAATCATACGAAAATGTAAAAAAAAAAAAAAAATTATTAAAAATAAAAGAATTTCTAAAATACCACAATTTAACGTATAATAAAAAAGTATGTACGAGATTAGGGAAGCAAATAACATAACTTATTTATATTATTATACACTCAAATTTTTACCATATTTAAATTATTCTACATGATAAAAATCTTTCTCCCGATTTCTTTAACAAATCTCTCAAAATATACATTTGAGTATTCTTCAAATAAGTTTCTTTCATGTTTCAAAGTGGAAGATTCACAGAACATTGATTTTTAGGTTATAGTTGAACATATTCAATGTTTGAATTGAAATATACTAGATAAAGCATTCACTTAAGTAGAAAAAGATTCATATCACCATTATTTTCATCTCTCGTATTTCATTATATCTTTCATTGAATGATGGGATTCTAATACTATAGAGATAATTCTTTTTTATATTCTGAAAATTATTATAACATTTTCATATATTTAGATATTCTAATCTCTTTTTTTTCTCTCTCCCAAAATAGCTTATATTTTAGTATTTTTAAAATATTCTAACCTTTTTTTTTCTATCTCAAAATAATTTATATTTTAGTATTTTCAAAGTTTAATTAATATTTTTTTTTTAAATTTTACATTAACTAAAAATAAAACTGAATTATAATATATAAGTGAAGTATAAATATTATCTTTTTAATCGGTGAATTAATATCGATAATTACTTTGTACAATTTTTTTTTCAAATATCTTTATTCAATATTTGATTTGTTGGTGTATGCATGCATCCAATATCAAAATAACAAATAAAGAAATTTCAGTTCAAATATAACAATATTTTGTTTTTATTAAAATTTATTTAATCTATGTTAATCATCTAAATATAGATAAAGAGGTAGTAAATAAATTTTTTAAAAATATTTATTTATGTTTATGTTGGTTTTCATTAAAATAGAAAAGTGTGAGATCACTCTTTATCTTTCTACATTCACTCACAAAGTTATTAAGATAAATTCTAATACCATGACTGAAGTGAACTTTAAAACTAATTTATTTTCATAAAATCAACTTAATAAAATAAAATTTCCACTAACTTTTATATATTTTCTTTAATTCATACGAGATTTTTACCGACCAATATTATATATGATATTCTTTTCATTCCAAAGTTTAACAAATCGGAAAAGAATGCTGATGAAATCTGAGCCACAAATTTAAGTGATATATATATATATATATATATAACATTGGGAAAAGATTTACATTTATGCAAAGTCAGAAATATACAATGATAGGATATGTTTTGTCTACTTATGAGTTGTGCCAGAATGAAACTCCAAGAAGGAAAATCGACCAAATTAACTAAATTTCACTGACAAAATTGAAAAAAAACAAACAAACTAGTTAGCAGGTTAAAAGAACAGCAAATTTGGTTATTAAAAATTTACTTTTTATAAATTGTATGCAGACCAATTATTACATGGTAATGTCTCAAATTGAGCTTTAAGAAGATATCAGAATTTTAGGGAAAACATTCAATACTCATCATTGTTTAAGACTGTTTAATGATATAATCAAATTGATTAATATGTGAGAAAATATTCTCCACATTTGAATTTCCCTCATACTCCTTTTCTCCTTATCAAAATTGCTATACTCGCTATATACCAAAATTAGTAACTAAAATATACAAAGATATTTAAAATATATAATTTATTAATGATAAAATTTATATATGTAAAATAAAAAATTATGTATCTAATTTATTTTTAAAACCAGTTTAAAAGTGAGGTTTATACTTTATTTATATATTATAGTTACAATATTTTCTTTTACATCGAAAAAACATTCTCAACTTGAATATGATCCATTGACAAATGACTTAATTGAGGTTTAATAACTTTGATAGAACTTCTCAAACTATATAAAATAGATCATAATTTATTAATAGGTGATTTAATCTTGATCCAATAATTTACTATCTAATATTTAGTATATTAATAAATTGATCAATTTAAGTCCAATAATCTTATTAATCAGATTTTAATATCATATAAAAAGTTATTATAAATATAATTTATTTTCAAAATTAGTTCAAACATTTTATTTATCTATTGTAATTAGATTTTAATGAAGGATTTTCGAACAATATTTTAATTATATATTATATTTTTTATGATATAACTTAATTTAACTTGTATTTGGATAAAATGAAATAGTGTTGCAGTGGATAGAAAAGGAAGGATTGGTTCCATTTTTTTTTTTTTTTATCTTTATAAGTTAAAAAAAAAAAAAAAAAAAAAAAAAGAGAAATTTTCTCTATAAAATAAGAAGAAAAGAGAAGAAAGACACATGTCACTCGGCAGTATGAGTTGAGTTTAATATTTAATAAGTTTTTTTTAAATAATAATAATAATTATTAAATTATAATAAATAATTAAAATATTAAAATTAAATAATAAATAAATTTTTTAATAATATTATAAAATAATATTTATTTTTTAATTATAATAATAATAAAAAATAATATTAAAATAATAAAAAATAATAAATAAAATTATTTATAATAAATAAAATTATTTAACTTTCTTCTTTTTTTTTACTCTTTTCTCTTAATTTAAATTATCTTACTTTCTTTTTATATTTCTCTTTTTCATCTTCCCAAATTTTATACCCGATCCAAACACATCCTTATCCTTAACAAAATTCAGAGTCAATTATAAAGCAATGTCCTCCATGGTGGTTAAAAAAAAAGCCGAATATCTGATAGTACCTCTAGGATCTCAAATTTATATGTAAGTTTATGGAAGTCTGGCATATCTACGTAACATGGTGATTATAGAGGGAAGAGGGTAGAGAAAAATTTGTGATAATATGTGAAGATATATGAAAAGGGAAGTTGGAATTATTGTGAAGAAAAATGTGGGTCCTTTGGTAATAATATAAGATTGTTGTTGTGGGGTGAAGTAGTTGTAGATATTGTTGGTTTTGTGTGTGTCTGTGATGATGATGGAGATTTGGAAGAGCAAGTTGTGGCAGTGTCACAACCAAAACTCTGCACCATTTGGCATGGCAAACCCTGCTAAAGCTAAACCCTCTGCTCTCTCCTCTCTGCTCTCTCGCCACAACTTTAACAACTCTTCCTTCCACCACATTCTCCAATCGTCAGAGTTCAATTTCAATTTCGTTTTAATTTTACTAATTTCAGAGGAATCCAATTTGGCTTTGGTCTTTTATGTTTTTTATAAATATACATTTCATCTATATTGGTAATAAGGTTTATTTTTTTATTTAATAAACAATATCAATTTTATATCAATCTTAATAATTTAATATTTATTAAAATATTTTTCTTAAACAATTTTACTTAATTGATTTTAAAATAAATCTAACTTATACTTAATTAAAATATTGATTTATAATTCTATTTTACTTAAAATATATATGTAATAAAATAATTTTTATCATCATCCTCTAATAATATTATATGAGTCACATGTCATCAAATCATTTCATTAATTGAACATGCAACTCTATTACAAAAACTAATCATTTGATTCGTCACACATATTATTATATATATTTTATCTACTTTAATTAAATAAACTATTTTAAATCAAACTTTTTTAAAAAATTTTACATTAATTAAAAATGAAACTAAATTATAATGTATATAAGTGAAGCGTAAATCTCACCTTCTAAATCGATTTTACGAATAAATTAGGTACATAATCACTTACTACAAACTTCATTATGTATAATATGAATACATCTATAATATCTATTATCTTCACATCACATCATAAATATTTTACACTTTTATTATAATTTATCATTCTCAATATATTCATCATATAACATCACAAATAATATATTTCACAATTACTCAATTTTAATATTTATCTCTCTTTTCATATTCAACATATTTTTTTTCTCGAAATATTAACACTTATAAAAATTTAAAAATATAAATATTTTATCCAATATTAATTACACTACATTTTTAATACTAGATTCCCGAATTGATATTACATTTATTTATTTATTTATTTATTTATATATATATATATAAATACTCAATTTCTAGTGTTAATAAGAATTTTTAAATTTAATTTATTCAACTAACTTATATTCAATTTAGAAAAGATAAAAATTATGATCTAAACCATTCACAAACAAAAATATTATATATTAACTTAATGAAAACTTCCATGGAATAAAACTCATCAAAATCTTAATTATAATAAAATATAATACTCATTCCTATACATATTCTTAACTCAAAATTAAAATCATGAATATAATTTCAGAACACAGTATCAATGACTTCATTATATTCAACACCTTTTATAATTTCTCAATTGTGTCAAAGTTACCTCTCAAACATTTAGGTTTTGTATTCTAGTGTGCTATTAAAATGTTTAATTAACTAATTTCAGTTATCTTAAATAGCAAATTAAATATATAACTATGATTCTAGACTAACAGAGATTCACTCTCATATGCAACCCAAAAAGATGAGAGAAAAAAATACTTTAAACAAGATTTTGATCTTTACGTTCTCATCAACCACAAACACTTTTCATCCTAAAAAATTCACTTAGTAGAAGAAATACAAGGATAATCTTTTCTTATGCTCTCCTCTAACTCCCATAAGGAATCATTAAAATTGGCATGAAGATAGGGTTATTTTTATGCTACTTAGGTTAATAGTCCTAAATCTTGACTAACCATACTTCAAAAGAAAAACTTCTCTCTTATTAGAATTCATCAAATTTAAAATGCAGACTAATTCAATACTTGAAATTCGATATTATTTTTTTTTAACTTTATCTCTCTTTTTCAAAGTAAAAATTCACCCATAAATATATTTAGAAGCAACATCTCTCTTCTTGTCTTCTAAAATTTTTTATCCAATAATTCAATTCACTACTCTACTGAGTTTTGATATTTGTTTTAAACTAGATTAGATTATTTAATTAAATATTATCTATTGAGATGGGACAAGTATTTTAAAAAAATTATTTAAGCAAGTTATTATTTAAATTCTTCATTTATCAACATTCAGATAGGCTTGTAGAATTTATATATGTATTCCATTCAAAATACTTAATTAAAAATTATTGATGATTAATCATGACAAAAATATATTGATTGAAGTAACTGACGAAACTTTGATATCTACATCATAATTCCAATATACTAGGTTTATAGTATTTTTATGTCTATAAATAAAATATTTCATTTACATTTAAAATACTCATAAACATTATTATCCCAATATTATTCTAGAATATTATACTAACTTGATTGTCCAAAAATCTTATAGATAAATTTATTTATTTTTATAACTTGAAGGTCCAAAATTCGACACATAAAATTTCAAGATTTCATTTCATTTATCCAAACTTAGTCCAAGACTCTTCTCTTATAATAAAATGAAGTTTCATTGTTAATTTTCAATAAGAAACAAATCCATCATACTGTTTAAAAGAAAATAAAATCTAAAATTTAAACATTTATAATTTGATGTTAAATTTGAAAAATAGTTAAAATTTATTTTATAATATGAAATAATGAAAGGGTATCAGATGTAATAATTAAAACGTCGTAAACATCAGCAAATTTTATTTTATATATTGATTTCTATAAAATTTAATTATATATTTAGTTATTCAATTTTTTGAATTAAAATTATCTCCAATACTTACATTTTCTTCTTTCCATTTTTAATAGAAAATGTTATATATTTGTTAATGATAACAATTTTACGTGTTTATCAATAACAACAATTTTAATTATTTATTTATGTAGAATATAAATAATAATTTTAATAAAATGTTTTACCATTATAATTATAAAAAGAATATATTAATATTTTTTTACAGATGAAATTAAATATTAATAAAATTGTATTGACAAAATATATTTACGTTTTTTTTAATCGGTAAAAATAAATATATTTATAAAATTTGTATCAGAAGTACCTAAAACAATTACAAATACATAATTGTAAAAAGATGTGCTGAAAATTCAGCAATTAACAAGATAATTATTCCTCCCATTACTATTTAATGATTTAACCTACCCAATACAAGATAAAGGATTTAACACCATTAAGCAAAAGTTCTAAAATTTTTATTAACTCTATTATAATTCATGACCAAGTTTTGACTTGAATTAAACTAAAAATTTCTTCAGCATTTATCTTTTTATTCCGAAATAGCACATTATTTCTATGTAACCCAATAGATCATACTATTTCAATCTAGAGTATATTTCATATACTCTTAATATCTTTATTTCTCATCATCCAATAATATTGAAGTAAATATTTTTTAATTTCTTAAAAATTTATATTATATTAAATAAGTCCATGTTAAAAATTAAGTAGATTAGAAATATAGTTACAATCGTACGTAACTATTGTTAGCCCTAACGGTAAACACGAAGTGAAGTATTTTATGATTTGTTTTGTGATTCTTTGAAAGCTTCGGTGTTTGCATTTTCCGTCTCTCTGAAGGCGAGAGTTTCCCATTTTAGGTCTGACGGTTCACAGAGAACAGAATGGAGTGTCACATCCACTTCTCATATCAAACTTTTCTTATTCAGAAAAGGGTTGAAAATACACTTTTTTATTATCTTTCAATTTAAACTCATCCAAAATTATAAAATTATGTGATATATTATTCATTAAATTTTTATTTTTATTTTTAATAACATTTTATTAATAAAAATATGCATTAAAAAGTAGAATCCATGGACCATACGTAATTAGAAGAAGTTACTTTGGATTAGGGTTAGGATTTATGTAAGTTAAAGTTTGCAATTCATGAAATTCATAAAAGTATGAATTCATGAACACTCATTTTTTAATTTAAGGTTTAAAATTTAAATATACTTAGTGGTATTTGTTGAATATAATTACAATGTATTAAGTAAATTACAAGTAAATATTAAAAAAAAATATACATTAAAAATTTTCTAATTCATATGAATGGATAAAATTTATTTTATAAAATCTATATTCTCAATATAAAAAATAAAATAAATTATAATATGATTTTAAAATGTAAAACTTCATCTATTTTAAAAATTAAATATGATTTATAAAATAAAAGATTATTTCATTAAATCTTATATCACTTAAAAAATATTTTTTTAGCCTATCTATTATTTGATATTGAATAAAATATTATATTATGATTGAATAATGATTACATTATAAAAGGGTTGGAGGATGTGGTGGTACATTTAGATGTTAAGTTTTAAATTAATACCTTCCTTCTTTGAATGTACAATTTTTCATTGTAGAATGCTGCCCAACAACAAACAAAATCTTACATTTTCTCTTTCTTTATATAATATATTTTTTATTCTATATTTAATCTTTAAAATTAGATGAATGTTAAAATTTACTACTTTTCTGTTACTAAATTATAGTATATTTATTTTATTTTTCATGATAGAGAATTTTGGTATTAAGTTTTTAACATTATAATTTTAAAAAAGTAATTAGATTCTTTGGTTTCAAATTAGCAATTTTTATTATTTTTAATATAAAAAAAGTTATTATATTAATAATTTATTAAAATTTCAATTATTTTAATTATTAAATGAATATATTATTAGTATATGATATATTTATATAAATAATATGTTGATTAGTCAGATTTTAATTTACGTAATCAAATTTTTATATTATTATGTTTTTATTATAACATATTTTATAATTATTTTATTTTATTTTATAATTATTTTATTTTTTTAATATTTATAATTATTATTTTATTTTCAGTATTTTATTTTTATTTTATTTTTATATATGTATAATTATAAATGAATTTTCAATATAAATAAAATTAATTTTTTATTTTTTTAAATTATAATGATAAATTTTGTTTACAATTTTTTATTATAAAAAAGTATAATATTTATAAATAATTAAAAATAAGTATAAACATCAATTAACACGACACAAATATTTAAAAAAAAAACACAATAAAAATTAAATAATACATAAAAGATGAATTATTAATACTATAAAATAATTTTTTTAATGTAGTTTATTTTAAATATTTTATATGTAGAAAGTTATCTATTTTTAATATTGATATTAATAATGTAGAATATTTATATATAATTATAAATTATAATTGTAGGTACAATTGATGATTGATGTTATATGTTATTTTTTTAAAATTTTTTTATTTTTTTTAAAATTTCTTCTAATATAATTAATGTAACAAAATCTTTCTTTCTAATATGTCATCGCCGATAGTAATGACCCCTGCAATCCTTACAAAATAACCTCCATTAAATAAAGATCAAGTGAAAGAGAGGAAGAAAGGAGAGAGAAACTAGCAACATAGGGAAAAGAATGAAAAAAAAAAGTCATGAATTCACATTTTAGAAAATTACAATTTTTTTTTTACTTTTAATATTAATTTTTATTAATATATATCATTTTCTATTCAAAAATTTTTTGTAACTGACAATCAAAATATAATATTAATTTTTAAAAAATGTTATATATACTTTTAACATCGATTATAAAAATAATTGATATTAATATTAGTTACACTTATTATATATCATCCTAAAAATTAATATTATACGTTCTTTCAACATTAATTATAAGTTAATAGTAACCAAAATTATATATTTTTCTACTTATTATAAGAATATCATTATTTATTATAAGAATATCATTATGTAATTTTTCATATCAATTCTTGTATAATTAATACGGTATCATGTCATAAAATATCATTTCTATAAAAGAAAAAAAAATTAAAAAAAATGAATTGGAATGAAAATTAAAAGTAATGGATAAAGATATATAATTTTTTTTCCAAAGAACCTTAGTCTTAAAATTTTAAATATATTAAATCTGAGTAAAGTTTTGATTTAAATTATTTTATTTTTGAAATGCTTTGATCGAATAAGGTTAACAAAATTTAATGATTTTTTTTATTTAAATAAAGTATTTTAATTTTCACTAAATACAAAAAAATATAAAATACAAAAATTACAATTATTAGATATGTTAATTTGGGTCCACTCACAACTTCATCTTCACTCACATAGGTCAAGACGGTTTTAGAAGGAATATTGTACTTATAACAACAGGATATTTTTTTGAGGTGCTTCCTAAATTTTAAGTTTTCCGAATTCTTTGGCTAAATAGGACCGAATGGTGGGGTATCTGCGAGTATACTTCGACACTTAAGTCAGTACTGAGTATCAGTAGGATAAAATATGATTGAGAGATAGATAGATAGATATTTTACCCAGTCCCCTAATTCACTATTTATAATATGATAAAAATAATTGATTACCCCTAATTCACTATTTATAATATGATAAAAATAATTTATTACCTAGGGCAATGATAACTGCCCTATCCTTTAGGCGAGATTCATGGTATTGTTGGGATTCTGTTACTGTAACTGAAATGGGCTCACAGATCAGTGGGCTTGAGGGCTGACCGAGATCTTTTCGGTCTTAACCGACAACATCATAAAAGTGGCCTTGGATCGAAGGGTTCCAAGTAGTTATGAGGGCAGCTGATACCTATCCGGTACAAATATGACAAGCTAAGTTAGGTCAAATGGATTAAATCAAACTTATTTATATTAAGTAGGATCAAGTTGAGGTGAGATAGACCAAATATGTTAAGTTAGAGGTCAAGGTAGCACAAGTAAAATCAAATCAAATAAGGTTTGGTAGGAGTTGGACTAATTAGATTAGGTTAGCCTAGGTTAGACTAGATTAGACTTATCAAAGTTCAAACTTATTTGAATAAGGTCAAATTTGTAACATAACCAAAATTCAAGTTTTAATTATTCAATATTACGAAAATATAATCTCTAGTTACTATTACAGTAATCCTAGTTGAGCTAATCAAAATATAGGACCAAATTAAAATTTTTCTTATACTACCATTAGTCTATTACATAACATGAGGACCTATTCTATTTTCCTACTCTCATCTACCGACAGCTCCCTAGTAGACTTGTTGTTTGCTCTTGTGTAAAGAAAACGATTATAGTAGGAATACATAAGGCATAGAAAAAGAAAAGCTAATAGAAAAATATTCATGTTAAAAATAAAAAAATCAATTCAACATTTCAAATCTAATAGTAGGTGTAAGAGTCTACTAAGACTTTACACCCATAAGCACAATCACAAAATTAGACTAACGACTTCCAAAAGACTGTATGGATTTCGCACATCTAAGACTGACACTTGAGGTATATCCAAGGACAAGAGTCTTCCCCATGACTGACATTCTGAATCTTTTTCAACCTAGGGTTATCATTTAACACCTCACAACCAAGACTTGAATTAATAAGGGTCATCATTCATCATTTTTGGAACAATTAGTGAGCCTCCATCGACTTTTACCACATGATATTCTAATTTATATAACTTAAAAATATTATTAAGGTCTGGATACCTCATAATTATTCTCGAAATCTATACACACTAAGTTACCAATATACATATATTAATAACCCAATGACAATACTCTCCTCTCACTAGGAGTAACATAGGTCTCATGCCATTAAATCACATCATACACACTTTTTTCAAAAGTTAATACACATATATAAATAATTTTCCATAATTTCAAGTCAAATAAGTCAAAATAGTCAAAGAAAATTCGCTCAAAGGATTATTTGCGAAGATCATATCATCCATTCAATGCCAAACCCTCCGCTCAGCAAATTTCAACCTAAGAGCCTGTGGAACAAATCTACTCAGCATAAGAGTCCTATGCTAAGCGAATTATACAGAATAAGGGTTCTGAAAAATTGCGAAACACGAATCCAACATTCAATCAAGCATTCCAAGCACATTTAAACATAATAAAAGTAACAAACAACATGTATTTAAGACATACAACCACAAATTTCACAAAAATGACTAGATCTCTAACTTTTCTTATCTTGCTCAAACAAAAAAAGGGGGTTTTCACTATACTACAAAGATCTATAATCTCGATTCTCCGACTAGTTCTTCAAACGCCTAATCACATGCTTAAACACATTACTACAAGTATCTAACTAACTTAAAATGCACGAAGAATTATTGCAACGAATCTCAAATCTTAACGAAAAGAAAAAAACTTAAAAAAAAATGATAAATAATTGTATTATAAAATATTAATATAAATAAAATTAATCTTTTTAAAAATCAATTTGTATAAATTGTATTATAAAATATAAGTTTAAATATAAGTAATTTTTTCACATATTTCTTATATAAATGGGAGAAATCGATTTTTAAAAGTTGATCTATCTCTAGTTTTTTTTTTCTTCTTAAAATTGAAAATTTTATCATAAATGGATAGGTTATAAATAAATATTTGTCTATTTTATTTATTTATTAGATTCTCTTATTATATTATTATTATTATTTTTTCAATTAACGATATTTATTAAAAGAAAATGTAGAATATTATATATAATATAAAAAATAAAGCATATTTTTTAATAATACAAAAAATATTTCTTTTTTATGTATAATATTATATATTTAATTATTTTAAATTAAAGATATTTAATTTAAATTGAATTTATATATAATTTTTTATATACTTTTAAATATAATTTAATTAATTTTAATTAACAATAGGAATTCTTTTAATAATAAATGATTGAATAATATAAAAATATTTGAAAATAAAATTCATAAATAATATATTTAATAAAATTAATATTTGATTTCTTTACATTTATAAATATAGAAAATTATATTAATATATTTTAGTTAATATTATTATTAATTATAGAATAATTATTTTAAAAATATTTTTTTTATGAATTTTTAATTTTTTAAAATTTAATTTAATTTATTATCTTTAAAACAGGTATGGAAGAAATTTTTTTTCACAATTAAATTAGAGTGATAAATGTAATGATCAAAGTAAAAAACTTATAAAAGAAAAATAAAAAATAAACTTTATTATTTATTTTTAATATTTTTTTTAGAAATGAGATTATTAATATATAATAATAAATAAAATAAAAATTCTGATAAGAGAAAAAAGGAGTGGTCATAACCCTCTTGATTCCCTTATGTCTCTGCACTCCGCTAAAAACTTTAGATAGATTATATTAGTAGATATGTGAGGACATACTATAGTAAAAATTAAGAAGAAAAATATGTCACCAATACTTTATTTTCTATCTCTATAATAACATTTATGTCTTTACACTATGGTTAACACTAATTCACATCTCTAAATAAGACTTAATGACCTAATTATTTGATTTTGATTATGAAACACCAACATCAATTTAGAAATACATACAAAGTATGCTATTTTGTTGTTGTACCATTGTATCAACAATACCAATTCATTGTGAGACATAAAAAAGTTTTACACCACCTCATTTTAAAATTGTGGAAGAACAACATAACCAAAGATTATTTTTACATATCTATTATTCATTTTAATAGGTATTATTAGATTACTATTTAAAAAAAATTAAAAAAAAATATCACAATAATCTTATCTTTCAAAGTATTAAAATATTATGATTAAAATTAAAAAAAAATATCAAATGAAAATTATTCTACAATAATTATATTTACGAGATAGTATAAAATATAAAGATGATAAATATTAAACATATAAGATATTTTATAATTTTATCCCTAAGTTATATAAAAAATGTATGTTAGAAAATCTAAGTAGTAGTGGAAAGAAAAATCTTTATTATATCCACCTAATTAATTTAAAATTTTAGTAAGAATTTTTCATATTTTTTTTATTTAAAAATGACAATTAAATATAATTAAATTCTTAATATAGGATAACATTAAAAGGATTTTGTAAAAAGTAAATCTATTTACTTATATAAATTAAAAGTACAAATCAGATTAATTATAATAAAATCATTTAAGAATTAAAAAAAAAAACTAAACGTAACTAAAGAGTTAAAAGATCTAATATAACTTAAATACTCACTCAAAAATCTTATATATTATATTAAACTCTTTTTAAATTTTATATTATATTAAATCCTTTTTAAAGTTAATATATTCTTCCATTATATAAGATTTTTAATGATTGCGTTATTAATATGATCAAATTATTTTCAAGTATATTATTTTTGTTAAATATATATTAATTAAATAATTAATTTATAATTTATTATATTCTAATTGATTGAATATTTACAATTTTAATTACAATAAATTTATTAAATATTTATTAGTTAAATAATTGGTAAAATTAGTATTTTTATTAATTAATAATTTACTAAAATTGATTAAATAAATAATTTAATTATTAATGTTTATAATTATAAAAATATACACTAATTAAATAATGCGTAAAATTAATATTATTTATTCATGAATATTTATTAATTTTAATAATATAGAATTTAAAAATTTAAAAACAATAATTCATCAAATTATTTGTTTATCAATAATAAATTAAATATATAATTTATTTTAAAAAATAATTAAAAAAAAAAGAAGAAGAAAAAGGCAATGTGCATTCGGGTGCTTCAGCCTGAATTCACATTGCTACACTGAAAGTTGTTAGACATGTAAATGTGGGGAATTTCTTATTTTTGATTATGAATTGAAGACATTATACAAAGAAGAGAGGTTGAAAAGGAAGATTGTAGATAGAGAGAAAAGAGAGACCACAGAAAGAAAAAGGATGAAAGTGTGAGAGAAGACATGAATGAATGATGAAAAGAAAGAGAAAGGAAAAGGTTCAGATAAAATTCAAATATTTTATTTTAACCATTGTTGACTTCATATAATCTTATTTCATAAAACAAAACCAGGTCAAGATCACATGCAAGACACCATTTTTCACTTAAAATCTCACAACAACACTTTTATTGTCCTTATTTAAATAATCATCCACCTACAAATCAATATAATGGAAAAATTCATTATTTACTCTAGCCATTTTAAAGGGAAAAATATACTTTATATGCACCAATAATATGCAATATTTTTACATTAATATCTGATGAAAATATTTTATAATAATAAGAAGCTTTTAACAGTCATAATATATAAATATTAAATTAAAAATAAAGTAAATAATATTATAGACAGAGTTTAATATAATATTTTTATTATGTTTTTGAAACAGAGGAGCATTATTCAGCCGCGAAACCCAGTTACATAATATCTGTGGAGAGAGGGGTTTCTGATCCGCTTGTGTCTTATCACTCTTTTCTCTCTCTCTCTCATTCTTTCTCTCTCACTCTCTCTCATGATTTAGCTTGGATCTGTTTACTATCATTACTTGTTTTCCTCTTACGTGTGGTCTTAGGAGCACTCCACCCATTAACTCTCTCTCTTTCTCTCTCTCTAGGAGTCACTAGCCCTTGCAGCTTTTCCTCATGAGGGTACTTTAAACCTCCTCCATTGTACAACACAACAACACAAACCAAACCCTCACTCTCTCTCTCTTTCTCTCTCTTTCTCTCTCTCTTTCTTTCCTCTTTTCACACCAACAACAAAGGATCTCACTCAGAAATGCTCCTTCGTCCCTTCCACTTCTGTTCCAACCCCATCATCACCACCCTACACCTATTCCCATAGCTTCCGTATATCACACGCTCTTCCCATTACTTCTTTTTCCTTATTCTCAAAGAGAGAGAGAGAAATGGAGTTCGGAGGGAACATGTTCTGCCTTGGCAACAGAGACCAAAATGGAAACACTAACGGTAACACTTTCGCTTGGGATTCATGGGAAACAACCACTTCTAATAATAACAACAACAGTACCACCAGGTTGGTCAACGCTTTCACCGTCCCCGTCAGCGGGGTAACCACGCCGGAGGCCGCCTCCGCCGCCAACCGCCACGAGGCCGCCGGGCTGGCCAACGCTCTCATGTTCCTCCCTCAAAACAGCGGCGTCTTGCGTCACCGTCAGCAGCAGCAGCAGCATCCGTACGGTGGGGATGGGTCACACGTGCACCCGGACCCACACCTCATGTGCTTGAAGCTTGGGAAGAGGCATTACTTTGAGGACGCTAGTGGAAGTGGAACGGTTGCTGCTGCTGCTGCTGCTACTTTTGGCGGGGGTTTGGTGTTGGGGGATAAGAGAGGGAAAGGAGGGTATTCCGGTGGAGGTGCGGCGGTGAAGGCGGTGGGTTTGACGGCGGCTACAGTGCCGAGGTGTCAGGTGGAAGGGTGCCAGGTGGCGCTGGTGAACGCCAAGGACTACCACCGGAGGCACAAGGTGTGTGAGATGCACTCCAAAGCTCCCAAAGTTGTGGTCTTAGGGTTGGAGCAGAGGTTCTGTCAGCAGTGTAGCAGGTCACCACCTCTATCATTTTCTAAAAAAAAAAAAAAAACATGATAATTATAATTATAAATAAATAAATAACAAATAATAATAATAGTTTGGAACTGTAATTGTTGGTCGTTTAAGATTTTTGTCTTTTCTCTATCTGTGTCGTGATCATGGTTGCAGCCACATCAATGACATTTGTCTGCAATTTCCTTATAATGCGAAGAATTTTGAGAAAATTGATACAAAGAACAAAAGAGGGTTTAGCACAGATGGAAAAACAACTTTTTTTATGTGGTGAAAGGATCAATATCAGGACTTTGCACATGAAAAAACAAAAGTTAACTTATGAAAGTTAATCTATAGGAAATTCTTTTTTTTTTTTAACCACTAGATCTTGCATGAGGAGATTTATTTTAATTTTTCTTTTCTAAAAATAATGAACGAGAAACATGGGCAACATATCTTAAATATACTTCGTGATATACTACCAGTTCAGGTGAGAGATTTACGCAGAGAGATGTCTGGATCAGAAAAGGTTCGAAATTTATTTTGAAAATATTTAATTTTGTTTTCTTTTAAAGTTTTCACTTCGAAAAAAAAGTAAAATAAATGAGTTTGTTTTTGCTGGTGAGGTGAATTTATGAACGCATGTAAAATGATTTTCATGTTTTTTTTTTTTATGTTTATGGTTTCTTTGTGGGTATCTGAAGAATGAAGACTTGATATTCTTTAATCTCACAAACCCTTTATACTGGCTCTGGTTTGAGTTCAGTCTTTCCGTAACTTTCTTTTTCTTTATATTGTTTGAATGGATTAAAAGAGTTTAAATTTTTGTGCTGTGTAAAGGTTAAAAGTATCGTTTTCTTTGTATATATTTGTATTATTTTGTTGTAGCTGTCTGAAGAATAATATATGATTCTTCTTCATACTTTACAAAGTTCGCATGTTATTCTTATATAAGCACAGATTCTACTTTCTTCATATTTCATATTTCTATTAATTTTATTGATGTTTTGTAGACCCTAATTGCTTGAGTTCAATCTTTCTCTAACATTTTTTTGTTTACATATTTATTCGAGTTAAGATTTGTAGTTTGTTAAGGTAAAAGTTATCATTATCTTAATAATAAATATATTTGTGATACTTTTTGTCCTGTAACTTAGTTTTTTTTTTTCAATTGTTTGGTGAATAAAGGTTAGAAGTATTATTTTCTTAGTATATATTTCTACTTGTGACTGTATCGGAAAAATAATATATGATAAAACTTGTGCATATATATGATAAACATATATGACAAATCTCTCAAGTTATTCATATGATTTTATACCTAGTTTCATTATGATTTTTTTTATATATTTTTAACTATTAACCTTTTTGCAGACTGTAGTAGTTTGAATTTAAATCTTTCTGCAACATTTTATAGTGGCTTAAATGAAAATGATAATATTTGTATTTTTTTCTAGATAATATTTTTGTGATGCTTTTATTTTTGTCATTATCGTAAGAATGATGATATATTCGTGTAACTTTTTAATGAATGGTCCAAATTAGTTGTGAATATCTATATATATATATATATTTCTATGTTTCTGTTATTGTGAATAGACATTGTTTTAGGGTTGGTTGATTTGTTAATTGAGATAAAAGATATAGAAAATATTGTGACAGATAATTGGATTTGTAGGTTTCATGTGGTGTCAGAGTTTGATGATTCAAAGAGGAGTTGTAGGAGGAGACTTGCAGGTCATAACGAGAGAAGAAGAAAGAGCTCCCATGATTCTGTTGCAAGGAATTCTTCACAAGGTACATTCTTGGATTAAGAAAATGTTTTCTGATTTTTTTTTATTTGTATAAGATAAGTGAGAATAGAAAATAAAACATAACATAATGAAAATTTATTTTCATTAATTCCTATATAAACTTTCATAAGTTTGTAAAATCTGATTAATAAACTATTTTATTAATTTTTTTGATTTATTCTGTAGTTTTTTTTCTCTGACAAAGAAGTATATATATATATATATATATATATATATATATATATATCAATTGGACTCGAGTCAAATCTGAACATATTAGTGCAAAAGAAAAACTAATTGTATACACTGATTTAAACTATCTAGGTTCTTAATTTGTCCCTTCTTTCTACAACTTTTGAATAGTGCAACTAAATTTTGTTATATGAGAAATTCAGATACAATGAAATCTCAAAGAAAGAAGCAGTTAAGTAGTACTTTTGTTGTTTGAAGCAGATGAAAATGATTTAATTCACTTGAATATTTTAAGTTTAAAATTTATATGCTATTATACTTTCAAACAATTTGGGTAAAAGTTTTTTGGTAAAGGAAAATAATTATTTCATTGCAAATATTCTGAGGACAAGGTGATTTCGAAAGAGTTATGAATGATTATTATATTTCATTTGGATAAGTGAGGTTACAACGCCATTGATATGGCAGATAGAAACTAACATACTGATAATAACATAATATAGTTAAGTTAACTCAACAAACTAATCAAATTATGACATAAGAACTTGAGATAAGAGTCAAGTAATTTGTAATTTCATAAAACTTAGATGGGTTAATTAAGACATCACTGATAGAACTTCCTGTGAATTTTCTGACTGATTTTTTTATAAAAATTTGTAGGAAGTGAATTTCTTGTAAATTTTTTTTGTGAATTTTGTAAGATTCACAAGAAATTGGTAGGAAAAATCTCATGAAATATAAAATAATGAAATATAAAATAATTCTTGTAGTGAATTTTAATCAGATATGTAACTCTTGTTATTGCAAAAATTTTCTGATAATTCTTTCTGATTAACACATTCTGATATAAGCAGCATGCTGATGTTGTATTTTCTTTAGCTCCATCAGTTGCTGAACTGGGTGAAAAGAAATCTTCACCTTTTGTTATCAATTACACTTTTGATCTTCTTTTTTAAATTTCAATTAAATTTAGTTTTTAATTTTAATTTAGCTGTGATATGATTGGGACTTAGTTTTTAATTTTCTTTAGCTTTGATCTCCATGCAGAATTTTGTAACCTAAAAGAAACAAATGCAGGTCTCTTTTATATTAAGTTACTTATAATATTAACAGAAAAGGTAAAAGTACACCTAAAAAGTATATTAACACCCAAATAACATCTAAAAAAAATATTTTAAAATGATATATGTAAAATAAATAAATCCTAAAATAAATGCCTCCTGAATTTTTAGTTTTATTTGTTAGGTGTTTATGGAGTGTATTAGAAAAATGAGTGTATGTTTATCATAGTTCTTATATGAATATGGTAGTAGAGTTACATGTGAAATTTGTGACTTAAGCACTTGCACCATGTTGTAGTAAGATAATTGAACATAAAGTATGGATTAAATAGGTTCAATATCTAATTGATTTGTCTTTATATATTTGTTTAGTTGTGTAAAACATAATATCAAGTGTCAACCAAATTAGGTTATTGACCAACTTTGAAAGTTCTTTAGTGATGATGCTCATTACAGTAAATCAAATAATTTAAGATAGTCTTCATACTGATTTGACATCTACTATAATGATTGATTATTCTTAATTAACTCACAACTATTACATTTTCTTTAACTATTTAATCCATCTCAACTTCACATCAAGGTCATTTTGTATGTTTTGGTGCTGCATCTATTTGGAAGATAATTATTCCTAAATTTAGTAAATTGTGTCAGAAAATAATGGAATATTGTTTTATATTATTCATCTTTTTCAGATAGATATATATACAAATATATTATTGCATAATAGATGGGTATTATTTCTATCATTTATTACTTTTGATATTTCTTTTCTATAAATCTGTTAAGAATATTATCTACGTAATAATAATATTATGTATATAATTAGATAACATTATTCTTACTCAATCACAGATTTTCTTCAAAATAATATCTCTTATCCCAACAAATTGTTTAAAGACAACAATTGTAGATGATATAGTAGGAGTTCATTACAATATTGTATTTACATTATTAACGGGGGCTTTTGATAGATTCTTTTTTTAAGTTTCTTGAGAATCTAGAGTTGGGAAAGTAGGTTTTGCATGATAAGTTTACTTTTTGAAAAATATCATTTTCAGAAAATAAGATTTTTCAGGAATGGTTTCTAGCCAAGTTTTACACCAAAAATTCTTGTGGGGGAGGTGGAAAACTAATTTTTTGAGTTAGAGTAAACATTTTTCTAAAAAATAGTTACACTTATTAAATCATTTAATACAGTAACAAATTAAAATTCTGATACAAATAATGTATTATCTTTTGATTTCTAGAAACCTTAATTAAATATTTTCAGGAATACTTTTCACCAACTAAACAAAATATAGTAAATTTCTAACAATAACAACTTTTAAGAATCAGGATTTTCCTGTATAAAAAAATTTCCCTTTTACCAAATGGCCATAATCTCTATAAGAGGAGAATTATATGATCTGAAAGTTTAAACTTTGATAATATAAATCTCCCTTTATAATCTGAGTGTGAAGTGAGTAGCTAGGGTGGTGAGAGAAATAAATAATGTTGAGAAGTAAGTTGATGAAAGTAACTTTGTTTGATGATGATGATATAGAATGTTAATGGTTGGAGGTTTTGGCATGTTTATAATCAGGAGGGTGTGCTCTCTCTCTTCTGTCATCTAGAAGTGATTCATGGCTTTCTCCTTCTGATCTCTCAACAAGATGCAGTGCTGCATTGCGCGAATTGATAGCAGAAAACCGGGCAGCCATAATGGCGAGGCAGTTTGTATCAGATAGAGATTGGCATATTCACCACCATGGAGTGGAAGACTTCAAGGAGATTCAATCTGAGTCCAATTACTTCCCACAACAGATGTTTCCCCAGACACAGTGAAGAAGGATTGTTGGTGAAAGAGCTTCAGAACTCAATGCAGAGGCTACTTCACCCAAAGAAACAACATTTCAAGAGTCTGGACATTTATGGAATGCCTCAAGAAAGGCCAGTGTGTGTGTCTGTCTCAAGTTTTCAATTCTTTAATTTGCTAAAAATAAAAGTTAGAACTTCTTTACAGGGTCAGGGTGCTGCTACCTAGCTAGACTAGTTTATTATTAGGCTAATAAATCCTAAGCTTGTATTTGCATCTCTATTTCTTTCTGAGTGATTGCAGGGTTGTTTTACATTGAATTCAATCATGGAAAACTGTGTTGAATAATTGGGTTCACTACAACTTTTGCATGATTAATTTACAACCCTTACTCACACTTTCTAAAGGGGAAATCAAATACCATTTTGCATTCACTCCCTCTTCATTTCACTTTTGCTTTGATGAAATTATTCAACTCTTGGATGAATAAGCATTTTAACTGGTTGAATCGATTGAACGAAATATTGTAAAATCCACACTTTTCTATTGAGATGATGATTACAAATAGAGTAAATCAATATATAAACGTAAGAACTGATTCAAAGTTATTATGGATAATATAATATTGGATATTGATTTATGTATATTTTGAAATGTACTGGGAAGAATGTTGCAGAAAGCAGGCACTGAAGTTATTGAATGAGTGTATGCACTAATTTGGCAAAAAAAAGGCAGTGCAGATGGAATATTAGAGAACTTCAAATAGTAGAGATATTCATTCCACTTTCTTCCGGTGAAATAATTTTTCGTACAATAATTTTGAAATGTTTTTCTTTTACTACATTTCTATTTTTAGCATAATTTTATTTTAATACAATTAAAATTTAGTGACAAGTCTTTATATATTATTAATTATTTCATTTGTGTAATTTTTTTTGACTTGGTCATCATAAATATATTTGACATCAAACTTGGTTGCCTAACTGTAATTCAATTCAATGTAAGATGTGAGTTAAAAATGTCATCAAATTTACTAAAAAAATCTTATTATTTAATAAATAAATTTGTAGATAATATTTAAAATAGTAAAAAATATAATTCTTTTTACAAATTTATCATAAATTTTTTACTATAAAAAAAATTTATACTAGTAAATTATTTTTCAAAAGCGAATTCACAATAAAATTTTAAATTTATAATTATTTTTCAAAAATAAATTCACAATAAATTTTTAAATTTATTAAAAATTTCTCACAAACAAATTTATAAAATTTTTTTATAAAAATAAATTCGTAAAAAAAATTTAATAAATAATTATTATATTTTATATAAAAAAATTTATAAAAAAATATTTTATAAATAAATAAATTTATTCTTATTATATTATTATTTTTTTTTTACGAATTTATTTAATTCACTTATATGTTCCATGTTTTTATAAAAGCTAAATATAATCATTCTACAACTTAATAAATGACACAAATAAATAGATTTATCTTATATAGATTATAAGAGTATCAAAACTTGACTATGATCTTTCAAACATATAATTTTCCTAATATCCAATAATCAAAATTTTCAAAGAAACATATATAAAGCAATACACAATAGGCATTAATTGTTCCTAAAAAAAATCAATTATCAAATTCTTATTAAACTCCACTACATGTTCCTCGAAAAATCTTATCGTGTACAACTATAACTAGCCATCATCTTTCACAATTTGAACTTCCATTTAATTTCTTCAATGCATAGTTCGAATTGAAAATGCTAACCTCCACTACCAATATCTACTTCCTTTCTCAATATTGAAACACTTTTATATAGTTATCCATAGTTATATATAATTATTTTTGTTATCAATAATATCATATTTTAAATTTATATGTTTGCAACATAAGCATATTTAATAGTTGAGGTAATTACATTTATCCACGATAATTAAAAACTTAAAAAAATAATCAATAGTGTATAAATACCAGTTAAAAAGTTATAATTGTACTAAAAAAAATATTTTATAATTGTTGTACGAAAAAAAATATTTTTTTCCCTTTTTAATTAATATTTTGTTTGAAAAAATAAAAATTTTTACAGTAAAGAATAAAAAGAGAAAAAGAGAGTTAAAGAGAAGAGGGAATGAGTGAAACATGAATATATTTTTAGGGAGTGTAATGAATCGAGATTCTAAAATATTAATCTTTCAATTTTAAAATATCAAGGAATTATTATGATTAAGATTTTGTAGTTTTTATTTTAATAGATTTATATATTGTGAGAATTAAAAATATTTGAAATGACTTAATGGTTTAGGGTTTTGAAAGAAAATTATGAATTTTTAAAACACACAAAATTAAAGAGTCAATGACTTTTTTTCAAAAGAAAATTATAAGGTTTCGATAAAATAAAGTAAACCCAATACAATTTTTTAATAGTTAAATAGGTTATAATTACATGTTCTCGTGTACTAGTCCTCTAGGTATTGACATATTCTTATTCCTATTTTTGGGTTTGAACAATAATTTTAGGCTTCTTCATTCTAAATATACTAATAGAGTTCTCATTCATCTTTACAAAAGAATATATTATTATAAAATATGACTTTTTTCCTTTTGTAACTATTATCAAAATCAATTTATTTTTCATTATAAAAAAATATATTTATGTTACTCAACTTATTTTTAAAACTAATTTAAATGATTTTTATTTATTTTTAATACATATAATTTGATTTTTTAAATTGAAAAAATTATTATCTTGTTAAAATATAATTTAACTTAAATTCAATATCTTTATTAGTTCGATACTACATCATTAATTTATCTTTAAAATCAATTCAAAAACTAAAATTTATTATTTAATTATATATTATAATTATAATTTATTTTTAATTTATATAAATTTTTTTATTAAAATTATTTATGCTTTTTATTTTTATTTTTTATAAATTTTATAAAATAAAAAAAATTATAAGAAAATTTTCATAAATATTAACTTTTTTTAGTGGTGATAGATGGATATATTTATCCTGATTTTTATGAGTAACAGAATAGAGGTTTTAAAATTTATGAAAAGTGAAAATTTAAATTTAATTAAAATTTTAAAATTATAAATAAAAAATAAATATTTTACTTTTTATTTATTAAAATCTCAATCTCTCCTCAACTACATATTATTTCACTTTTCTAAAAAATATAAGATTTTTTTATCGATCTTTTCAAATCCTACCAACTAAGAGTTAATATAAATTAAATCTAATTCGTTAGGAGAGAATTTTGTTTGAAATAAACTATGATTTTTTCTTTTAGGATTTAAAGTTTTTTTTTTTCTAGTTTATATGTGGAGTTTTGTTATTGCATGTGAGACTCGATAGAAAAATATATTTGGTTTTTTATGTTGGAATTTTTTTTTATAATAAATAATTATGCTTATTCAAATAAACCAAAAAACAGCATAATCATGAAATAATCTTAGAAGCCTACACCTCATTCATGATGAAACAAGATGCGGAAGCGTACATGTATTGGACGCCATTGGGAGAGTGAAAACAATGATAGTGATAGTGGGTATGTGTGGTCTTCCAAAAGAAGAGAACCATATGTTTTTCTTCTGTGTTTTTCTCGTCTGATGGGGATGACTTGAAAAATAGAAAACCCTAATTCTTATAGAGTATTTTCTCTCTCCTTTGGGGACCATAACCCTACGTAATTAATTTTGAGATTACGTACATTATTATGATTATTCTGAATTCGGCCCCTCATAAAAAATATAATATTCTCCGGTATCCACACAATTAATTTTTCATGACAATTATACCCTTAGCCATAAAGTTAATATTAAGTAGACCACTTTATAATTTTGGCAAATTAAATAATGACCCTAACACATTTAAATAATACATATGTGACCCAAAAATTCTAACAATCTCCCACTGGTCACATATGTTTCCTTAAAAATGTGTCAGACTTTATGAGCTCAAAATTGTCATTATGTACCTCGGGCATATGCTTAAAATCTCGTCCATTAGTCAAGTCAATACATAGGACCAAAGCAGTTTTCGCTATATCAATCATAACTCAACCCATCAATGATCACTAGTATTAACACAACCAAATGACATAGATTCATCATGAAATGTGTAGCATGAAAATTACATGTAGATGGTCTTTACATGTCAATTTTCAACTGGTCCAACTTTACCTTAGTGAGATCAATCAACAACTTTATTATACAAAGTGTAATAACTGAATACCAAACTTTATATCTGATCAAAAAATATATCCAAATACAAAAGTATGCATACTTAATACCAAAAATACAGAACACAAAATTAGATAAATGACTAACTCCCACTAAACCAAAAATTCCTCAAACGGTAAAACACCCTTGTGAGTTGTGTGCTCATGAAAGACCTTGGGTGGAACACCCTTCGTAAAAGGGTCTGCTATTATGGAGTTTGTCCTTTAGTGTTCTATGAAAATTTGTCCACTTTGTACCTTTTCTTTCCTTAATAACAAGGAACTTAATGTCAATGTGCTTTTGACTTGATTGTACTCCTATTATTGTTGAAATATAGGACGTCTGATTTATTGTCACAGTATAACTTAAGTGGTCTTTCAATTACTTCCACAGTTTGCAGCCCAGTGACAAAATTGCTCAACCAAATCCTTGATTAGATGCCTCATAACATACTATAAATTCTACTAACACGGTAGGTGAAACTGTAAGAATTTGTTTGGCATTGCGCCAAGAAACTGCACCACCAGCTAGCAGATAAATGAAGTCTAAGGTTATGAGGTATTTTGGCATCCAACAAAATCTAAGTTAGAATGACCAGTGATCTCCAACTGATCTCTATATGGGCATATAATAATTTGTTCTCTTTAAATACCTCATAACCTTTTTTTTTAGCTGCATATTCTTGAATTGCTTAAATATTTACCTAACATCCCAATTTATGTACGCTACAGCTAGATGCGTACATACTTGAACATACATTAGACTCCTACAAATTATGCATAGGTAATCTTTGCGTTTTCTGAATCTTAAACATTCGCTTAACATCTTAACTATGTACGCTAAATCTGGACGCGTACATACTCGAATATACATTAGATTATGCATAGAGAATCTTTATATTTCCTGAATCTTAAATATTTTCCTAACATCCCAATTATGTACGCTAAATCTGGACACGTACATACTCGGGTATACATATGCATAGAGAATCTTTGCATTTACTGAATTTCTGAGTTTTACTTTTAAGCACGGACTGAGATGGAATTTGCCTCATTTAGCAACTGAAATATCCGATTTACATTCCTGCATACCAAACCTTAAGTACCTTTTTCAATATAACTCCTTTGTAACAATCCTAAAATACCCCGAGATCGATCTCTGTGTATTTGAATTCCTAATACAAAGGAAACATCACCAAGATCTTTCATTTCAAAGTTTATTGACAGAAACCTTTTGGTTTCATGCAACATGCTTATATCATTGGTGGCCAACAGAATGTCATCAACATATAGGACTAAGAAAATGTACTTGCTCCCACTGAATTTGTGATACACACAATCCTCAACCAGATTCATCGCAAAACCAAATGAGAGAATTACTTGATGAAATTTGTGGTACCATTGTCGAGATGCCTGTTTTAGTCCATAAATGAATTTTTTCAGTTTGCATACCATATTCTTTGGGTCTCCAGACACAAAGTTTTCTAGTTGTACCATATAAATTGTCTCATCAATGTCATCATTGAGAAATGTTGTCTTGACATCCATTTGATGAAACTCCAAATCATAATGTGCAACAAGTGACATGATTATCCTAAAAGAGTCTTTTGATGAAACTAGAGAGAAAGTCTTTTTTAAAGTCAATCCCTTCCTTTTGAGTATAACCTTTAGCTACAAGACGAGCCTTATATCTCTCCACATTACCTTTAGAATCCCGCTTGGTTTTAAATATCCATTTGCAACCAATGGGTTTCACACCTTCTGGTAATAGGACAAGTTCCCAAATTTTATTGTCTTGCATGGATTTATACTCCTCATTCATTTTTTTAATCCATTTTTCTGAATTGGAATCTTGCATGGCTTGACGGAAGTTAATTGGATCATTTTCCATCATACCATTATTTTCCTCATGTTCTTGGAGAAATACCATGTAATCATCTGAAATAACACTTCTCTTTTCTCTAGTGGATCTCCGTAAAGGTATTGGCTCGTGAAGCACAGGTTCTTGAGGATCTTGAGTTTGCTCTTCTTGAACAACCAAATTATCTTGAATAGGAGATTCAATAACCATGTCTAGAGGAGGTTCTGAATTTGTTTTATAAAAAAAAAAACAACTGTATGAATCGGTTCTGGAATTATTACCGATTCTTCCTCTAAGACAAAGTTTCTAACCTTATTCTTCCCCCCAAACTCAATATCCTCAAAAATTGTCTTTAGGGTCACACAAGTTCTTGATGATCTTGAGTTTGTTCTTCCTGAACAACTAAATTATCTTGAGTAGGAGAATCATTTACAATGTCTTGTAGAAGTTATGAATTTGCTTTATCAAAAGCAACTATATGAATTTATTCTGGAATTTTTATCAATTCTTCTTTCAAGACAAAACCTCTAACCTTATTCTTCCCCAAACTCAATATCCTCAAAAATTGTCTTTAGATGGATATTAAAATTTAAAATCCCTTTATTTTTCAGAATAACCAATAAAGTAACTGCTCACTATTTAGGAGTCCAATTTCTTTACTTTACTTCTAACTCCTTTCTTTAGTTAGACATCCCATATAAAAAAAACTTCAAATTAGACCCTTTACCCAAAAAAATATTTTAGCAACTACCTTAGTTGGCACTGTATTTCAAATATAATCAACAGTCTTTAGAGCCTTTACCCAAAAAAAAAAAATATGGTAAAGTATAATGACCCTATCTTTACAAATTTTGTTTTATCTTTGGTCATAAAAAAAAAACTTTAGACAATATATAGATTATCATGAATCAAAATGAGTCAGTTACAACCATAGTTGATAATCTAAAAAAATAGCATTCAAATCTATTTTATTGACCAATTAAAATTATCTATCAAGATCTAGAATTGTCTCAAAAAATCCAATATTTATACTTTATTAGAACTTTTGAATGAAAACCATATGAAAATGAAACATTTTCGAAAAAAAAAAAAAATGTAAATAGAAAATCATTCTGCATCAACCTGAAACAAAATATATGAATGTATTCGAAATGAACGTAAATAATCTTACTTGTCCAAATAAGAAACTAAAAGAAATCATGTCTATACCGATTTACCATCCTTACTATAAATCCATCTTTCTGAATCAATTGACTTTCGGTAACTCAGACAATCTTGTACTGAAACACTGATGTGAGTAGTGGCTCCAGAATCTCACCATCAAGTGTTTCTAGATACGAAAACTATATTGACCTTAAAGTAGACCAAAATAAGAAATATACCTTTACTTGTTAAGCGTGATATTTGGTACATTCTTTCTTTACATGTCTAGTCACATTACAAAAGAAACCTTTATTATCTTGATTCTGATTCTTTTGTTATGAACCCTTAACATTTTCTTTAACTGATACTTTATGGAAATCAAGTTCTGGAGAAAAGTACTTGTTTCCGCCTTATCACTTATAACAGTATCTTAAAGGCTTCAGGAATGCCACACTTAATGATCATGAGACTCATGCGAGCAATCCACTTCTCATGTCTTTGTCACAAGTACAAGGTTCTTTAAGAGAAGTGGTTGCTCAATCCTCAATGCAAGGTCTAGATCATATTGTCAAGAACAATTTAAATATTCTCTTTCCGTCCTTAAAAATTGTTACTGTAAGAACTGGTACTGAATTTAGATTTACAAATATTTAAGCAAATAGTAACTGAACTGAGAGAACAAATAAAAAAAAATTATGCTCATAAAATTAATAATAATAATAATCCATATGTTCAAATAATACCACAATCCCATCACAAGATATCTAGTGCACCATCAATATCAAGTCTTTGGACAGTAATACTAATTGCTAGTGATATACTTGTTGTAATGATCAATCATTGATAATAATTCACGTCAAATAATAAACCCTTCTTTGGACTGATTCATTATCCACGTGTAAAACTTTATAATTATCACATGTTTACTATCACAGGTGTGTATACAACCCGGGCCAAGCATCAATCTTCCTTCGGGCCGACTAATACCTGCATGGATAAATATACACACAAACATTTAACATTTTTCTGAATAATCCATATACAAGAGAGGTCACTTTGGCGACTTCTTGAAACTGAATTCATATTCAATGTTAAACAGTAGTTAAAATTTGAACTTTCATAAACAATATAATTCAAATGTTGATTTCAAAACAAAATTGCCTAACAAAAAAAAAAGAACTTTTACATCCGAATTGTGAAATCAACAAAGAATCTTGAATGTATAATCCCTAACTAAAAATATATATATATATATACCACTGTGAGGGTTAACTGTAGAGGGATAACAATACATTCAACGTTCACTTACAAAATTAGATCTTAACAAATCAATAAAATTGTAAACACTCATCCCAGTGTCAATCAATTATGAAAAAACAATAAATCCCAAATTTGAAAACCTAATTTCAAAATTCCCAAAATTATAATTTTGAAACCCTAATTTTAAAATTTCCCAGATTCATACCTTTAAAAAAAAATAATTTCAAAATTTCCAAAAAACATACATGAATCAGGTATAGGCGGGCTCTGATACCATTGTTGGAATTTTTCTTTATAATAAATAATTATGCTTATTCAAATAAACCGAAAAACAGCATAATCATGAAATAATCTTAGAAGCCTATACCTCATTCATGATGAAACAAGATGCGGAAACGTACCTGTATTGGACGCCATTGGGAGAGTGAAAACAATGATAGTGACAGTGGGTATGTGTGGTCTTCCAAAAGAAGAGAGCCGTATATTTTCCTTCTGTGTTTTTCTCGTCTGATGGGGATGACTTGAAAAATAGAAAACCCTAATTCTTATAGAGTATTTTCTCTCTCCTTTGGGGACCATAACCCTACGTAATTAATTTTGAGATTACGTACATTATTATGATTATTCTGAATTCGGCCCCTCATCAAAAACAGAATATTCTCCGGTATCCACACAATTAATTTTTCATGACAATTATACCCTTAGCCATAAAGTTAATATTAAGTAGACCACTTTATAATTTTGGCAAATTAAATAATGACCCTAACACATTTAAATAATACATATGTGACCCAAAAATTCTAACATTTTAACGATACTTCTTAGAAGGAAGTTAGGGTATTCTTAATTCTTTCCTTTATCAGTGTTGATTTTTTTGGAAAATGAAGATTTTAAGGTAAGGAAAAGTAATATGAAATGGTTTTATAATTGAAGATAGAAAATAACTACTCAAAGTTAAAAAAAACTAGGTTATTTACTTAAGTATAGTATATATATTTGGATTAACTTTGAATTCTGACACTAGGTTGAAGTGAGTGAATCATAGAGAAGGTTTTTCCTGGAAATAACCACTGAAACACACCCTTAGTCATTTCATCTACTTGATTCTTGGAAGCATCTTAAAATTGTTGTTGAAGATAGCCATAACATGTCTCGATCTTCTAATGATAAGATTAGGTGTGGCATCAAATTGAAGTAGTTAAATCATATTGTGACATTGAAGATGTAACTTTATTCCTCTTTATGGTTGTAGCTAAGATGCTTGGGCTAGTGTGAACAGTCTTTCACTGTAATAGTTAGGTGAAGATTGAATTCATGGTTGGAGTTGTAAGGTATAGGAAGTGTCCAATATCTCAGTGTTTTGGTATAACTAAAAGTAAGTTGCGTAGAGCATGCTAAGAAAGAAAGGAGAATTGTTAGCTTTATGTCAAAGATATTGGATGAAAAACTCTTTTACCAAACCATCAAGCATCACATCTTAGGAACATCTCATTAAACAGCTCTTCAAGGAACAAGACAATAAGTGATGTTTCATTCTGTGAAGCACACACATGTCTCTTCGTTTTTTATATTCATCAATTCAATAACCTATCAAATATTACACTCTACAGGTCAATATTTTGCCTTTAAGACTTAACTAACAGTGTCACTGCACCAAATGCTTTGTTCCAATCCAAAAATATTAAAAAATAGGTTTCTTTTCTTTCATTTAGTTAAAAGTAAAATACAATTATCAGTAAATTACATCGTATCACTCCATTTTTCATATTATTCAGCCACATCCTTCCCTAAAGATTTTATTAATAGAATGTTATTAAAATTTATTTTAATTTCAACAATTTTTTTCTTGTTTATATATTATTTACTATTGGGAAAATTGTACGTTGAATTAAAATAAGATCGAATTATAGTATATAAATAAGGTGTAAACCTCACCTCTTGAAATGATTTTGAAGATAAGTTAGGTTTCATAATCATTTTTTACATAGTATCAGAGTTAGATTAAAAAGATTATTGGGTCTAGATTGAGCCACTTGTTAATATACTGAACCTTAATTAACATGTTATTGAACCTAGATTAAGTTATCTCTTAATAGATTATGATCCCTTCTGTATGATTTGAGGAGTCCTAATTGTTAATAAGATTGTTAACTTGTCACTATGTAGAACTCTGACTGTTAGCAAGGTTATTATACCTAAATTTGGTCACCTATTAACAAGTCATGTTTGAGTTGAAAAAGTTTTCTCGACTTGAAGGAAAGTGTTGAAAAAATTTTAGATTGACTAAAAATAAGGTCGAGTTGAAAAAATTTCACATTAATTAAAAATAAAATCGAATTATAATATATAAATAAGATTTTGTAAGTGGAAGAAGAAGCGAAGGAAGAGAAAAACAGAAAGCACTGTATTATACCGTATTATGTATTATAAATATTGTGTAGTCTGTGTGTTACAATTGCAGAAAAGAACCAATGGATATATATAACAGTATATCCAACCGAAACTAAACAAAATCAGTTTTAACAAACTAACTATCAAGACTTTATCACCCCCTCTCAAGCTGAGCATAAAGATTAAAAAGACTCAGCTTAGAAATGGCAGTTAGAAAAGGAATTGAATGTAAAGTCTTGGTAAAAACATCTGCCAATTGATGAGCAGATGGAACATGTACAAGATGTATGAGTTTGTCAAGAACTTTTTATCTAACAAGATGACAATCAATTTCCACATGCTTGGTCCTCTCATGAAATGTAGGATTTTTGGCAATTTGGATGGCTGAATTATTATCACAGAACACAGTATATGGAATTGGGATATCAACATGAAGATCTTGGAAAATGTATTGAAGCCACTGCAATTCAAAAGATAAGTTTACTAATGCTCTGTATTCAGCCTCTGATGAAGAGCGAGAAACTGTGGTTTGTTTCTTGGACCTCCATGAAATTAGAGAAGTTCCTAAAAAAATACAAAATCCAGAAACAGACTTTCGTGTGGTAGAACAGGATGCCCAATCAAAATATGAAAAAGCTTTAATGTTCACTGTAGTACTCGAAGAATAATATAAACCATAACCAGGAGCATTTTTCAGATAACGTATAATTCTCATGGCTTGCTACATATGAGACTCACGAGGAGATGAAACAAATTGACTTAATTTTGTATAGCAAAACTTATATCCGGTCTGGTATGCGTGAGATACAGAAGTCGACCAATTAGCCGCCTGTAAGGTAAAGGATCAGAGAGTAATAATCCTTCATCAGCATGAAGCTTAATTGAAGCATCAGTAGGAGTAGATGTTGGCTTACATCCAAGAAGACCTGTCTCAGAAATAAGATCAAGACAGTATTTGCGTTGATTTAAAATGATACCAGTAGAAGACTGAATAATTTCCAGACCTAGAAAGTATCGAAGGGATCCAAGATCTTTGATGTGAAATTTGCTATGAAGATGATTTTTGACCAAATTAATTTATGTAATATCATCTCCTGTGAGAATAACATCATCCACATAAACGAGAAGAATGGTAATATTGGATCTAGAATGTTTAACAAACAGGGAATTATCAACAGTACTCTGAGAATAACCAAAGTTTATGAGTTTAGCAGTAAGTTTATGATTCCAATTTCGACTAGCCTATTTGAGTCCATATATAGATTTATTGAGTTTGCAAACATCTGTAGTGTGAGGAATGATAAGACCTGGTGGAGGTTTCATATAAATTTCTTCACTTAAATCTCCATGAAGGAAGGCATTATCAACATCAAGTTGCTCCATGAACCAGTGATTTGCAGTAGCTAAAGCAAGCACAATTCTGACAGTGGTTAATTTTACAACAGGTGAAAAAGTCTCAAAGTAATCAATGCCTTCAGTTTGTGTGAATCCCTTGCAACAAGTTGGGCTTTAAATCTTTCAACTGAGCCATCAGCCTTGTGTTTGATTCTATACACCCATCTACAACCGATGGTCTTCTTGCCAGGAGGAAGAGAGACTAATGTTCAGGTGTCATTTTTATGAAGAGCATGTAATTCAGCAGTCATTGTCTCTTTCCAACAATCATGTTGAGCAGCCTCTTTATATGAAGAAGGTTCAACTTGAATAGAGATGTTATTACAAAAAGAAATATGACTGGGAGAACAATTTTGATAAGAGAGGAAATTATGTATAGGATAAGGAGTAGAAGTGGAAAAATCAGATTTTGAAGCAGAGCCACAGTAGTAATTATCAAGATATTGAGGTCTAGTTCTTATACGAGTAGAAGTTCTATTTTTAGGAGCTTCAATATGAGAAGTATCAGAAACAATGTTTTGAGTTATTATGTTCTGTTCTTGACTGGTGACATGTGAAATAGGTAGAGTATAATCAAACAAATCATTGCTGGAGGAATAAACATCAGTAGAAAGATCAGATTCATGTGTTTTTGTAAAACAAAAGGGAAAAATGGTTTCATGAAAAATGACATTTCGAGAAACTATTATAGATTTTGATTCAATGTCATATAAAACATATCCTTTTGTACCAGTTTTAAAACCGAGAAAGACACATTTGAGACTTCTAGAATCTAATTTGGTTCTGTCAACTATGGATGAACTTGCATAGGATAAACAACCAAAAGTTTTAAGATTTGTAAAATCAGGTTTGCTGTGGTGAACAAGTTCATATGGTGATTTATTTTTCAAGAAGGGTGTGGGAAGCCGATTAATGATATGCATAGCAAGTTTAAAAGAGTAAGAACAAAATTGATTAGGAAGTTTTGACTGACAAAGAAGAGCTCGACAAACGTTCAAAAGATGTTGGTGCTTTTTCTCAACAATTCCATTTTGTTAAAGAGAAGCAACACATGAAGTTTCATGTAAAATATCTTTAGAACTATAGAAATCATTTAAAAGAAATTCTCTCCCATTATCAAATCTTACTTTCTTAAGTTTGCATGAAAATTGATTTTCAATGAAAATGATGAAATTCTGAAAAGAAGATTTGACTTCAGTTTTATTTTTAAGAAGTAAAATCCATGTGAACCTGTTATAGTCATCCACTATTGTCAAAAAATATTTATAACCATCAAGAGAGACAATTGAAATAGGGCCCCAAATATCAATGTGTATGAGATCAAAAAAATTAGTGGATTTGGAAGTACTAGAAGGATATGGTAAACGCTTTTGTTTTGCAAAAGCACATGCATCACAATCATTAATAGGAGAAAAAGAAATAGTAGAATTTTGAGAAGCAATTATTTGTAAGATTTTATTAGATGGGTGACCTAATTTCATGTGCCACAGATTGCAAGATTTAGTATTACTGTCAAGAACAAAACATTGAATAGATTTTGATGTTTCTGATACATCCATATTGTAATTATCAGTGAGATAAAAGAGGCCATCAATCATTTTAGCTACTCCAATCATCTGAAAGTTGTTGGTCTGCAAAATATAACATTGATTTTGGTGAAAGAGAACAAGAGAGTTAGTGGAAGCAATGAGTTTAGGAATCGAAAGTAATGAAACAGTAAAATCTGGGGCGTATAAAGTATCATGAAGAATGATATTACCCAGAATAATAGTTCCAACGAATCTGGCAGAGACAATATTTTTATTAGGCAGACATAGGAGGAATAGGTTTCAGATTTTGAAACAAAAACTTAAAAGGACAAATATGATCAGTGGCTCCACTATCTACAATCCAAGAAGAGGAAGAAGAAAGATGACCTGAAGTGTTAATGGAACACTGATGAATGGAAGTGGAAGTAGAGGGAGCTTTCTGTGATTGTTGGATTAAGGCAAGAAGTGCTTCATATTGCTCTTGGGAAAAATTAGCTTGGACATCATTCTGCTCGTTCATGATGATGGAAGAATTACCAGAAGCAGGAGCGATAGAATCAACCATAATAGCGGATGACTTAGGAGTAAAGATCTTGCTTTTGTTTTGTTGATATCCCTGAGGAAGCCCATGCTTTATCCAACAATTATCAACAGTATGATTATTGCGATGATAATAATCACAATATCTAGTATTACGCCCACCAAATTTGTTGGATCTACCTCGACCACGAGAGTTAAATCCTCCACGATTTTTGGACATAGAAGAATCTTGAAAACTAACATTAGCAATGGAGTCTTGTGGAGCAGTAATGTGAGAGCCAAATTTACGTTCTTGCTAAAGAACTAAAGAAAAAGCCTTAACCAAAGATGGCATGGGTTCCATCAACATAATTTGAGATCTTACTTGAGAAAATTCTTCATTGAGGCCACGAAGGAACTTGATTACACAATCATCATCCCGTTCTTTCTGGATTTTCAGAATTAATCCACAGGTGCAGGGAGTAGCACACGAACAAGCAAGAACCGTGCGAAATAAAGACAATTATTTCCATATAATTTGCAGTCTAGTATAATATTGAGACATTGTTGAATCTTCTTGTTTGCAACTCTGAAAATCTTCTTGAAGATCAGCAATTCGGAATTTATCACCATGAGAAAACCTTTGATGAAGGTCAGTCCATATTTCTGCTACAGAATCCATCCACACGATGGATTGTTTGATTTCGCTAGACATGGAGCGAGTAAGCCAAGTAATAACCATTTTGTTGCAGCATTTCCATGCTTCATGTAAGGGATCGGTTAATGGTGGACATGGAAGAGTGCCAAGAACAAACTTTTCTTTGTTCTTGGTTTTTAAAGCAACAAAAACATCTCATTTCCATTGTTGATAGTTATTATCAGTAAGAGGTTGAGAGACAAGGAGAAGAGCTAGGCTTTCTCCAAAATGTAGAAAAAGGGGGTTGGCCGGATTAGTAAGGTGGTTCAGCGGAAGAGTAGCCATTGCAGCGAAAGAAAGTAATCACTGATACCATGTAAGTGGAAGAAAAAGCGAAGGAAAAGGAAAACAGAAAACACTGTATTATACAGTATTGTATATTATCCATTATTGTGTAGTAATTCTCATTAGTCTTCAAGTAGTCATAAATAACATTTAAAAGGCCAATATCTTAACAATAATATCTTCCTATATATCATACATCTACCTAAAAATTTATATTTTTAACATTTCCTAAATCCAAACCGTAATTTCCTTTGTATAACTGTATGAATATTTAATGAATATATATAATAATTCAATGTTGGTTTTGTATTTAAAAAATGTAAAATTTACATATATTTATATCAAATATAGTAATAACTGATATAGAAAGTATATATTTTACATTAATTAAATATGAAACCGAATTATAATGTATTAATGATGTGTAAACCTTATTTTTGAATCAGTTTTAAAGGTGAATTAGATTCATAATTATTTTTACAACAATCCAGATTAAAAGAACTTAAATTAGATTCATAATTATTTTTATAACAATCCAGATTAAAAGAACTTAAATTTAATAATGTTTGATTTAATGTAGTAAAGTTCTTATATTGTCTGATATATTTTATTTTCCTTCTCCTGAGTTTTAACTATACATAGGTCTTGTATCTTTTTTTCCATGGCATAGGGCAACATGGTAACAATGAAAGCACATGGCATTGATTAATGGAGGAAAGTGATGGAAGGCGAAAAGTGAGGTAATGGGGAACTGAAAGGGGAAATGCAGAGGGGGAATGAGACAAGAGGCATCTGGCATCCCATCTTAAAACTTATACTTTTTCGGATAAATATATGATGCTATTCCCTCTACTTTCAATGTTTGGGGACTCAACCACTTCAGAACTTAATTAAATTTTTGATTAGTTAATTACGAAAGTCGTGTAGAAGTTGGTGCATTGGAACAGGAACGTGCAGAGAGTGGTTTTAATTTGATTTCCCTACCAATGGCCCCATGAAAGGAAAAAGAAAAGATTTTGGAATTTGGATGAGAGTGGAGGAAAATGACTCTTCTCCTACTCGTAGAGGGTGGTCTAAGTAAGCAGAGGCAATTTCGTTAAACACCGACACACTTTAAGCTAACCATATCCATCCACCCATAGTCCAATAATTGTACTCCAGATGCCAATCTCTCAAACGAATGTGTTGAAAAATACAATACTTTAGGCTCAATTCGGAAAGTTTCTCTTTATTTATGTAATTTAAAATAGGTTTATAAAAGAAAGATAAGAGAAAAAAAAATAATATATAATATTTTTAATGGGAAAAATCTACTCAGTGAGAGGAAAAAAAATTTTAAAAATTATGAGAACATGTAAATATAAAAATTCTATTATAAAAATATGATTACAAAAAGGATTTATCTTTTTAAAAGCTTAATACACTAACTCATTCACTATTATTATCTTATAAAAAAAATAATAAAATTTTTTTTTTTAATAAACACTCAAATTTATTATTATTTTTCAATTTATAAATTGAATTTTTCTGTAATTCTTTTTATATTTTCAATTCTTTCAATATCCTTATTTATAATGAATGATTGAAGTTTTTCATAAAAGTGATAGTGTATATTAAATACTCTTTATTTTTTAAAGATGAAATACATGTTTACATAGTTAATAAAATAATTCAAAATTTTTGAAATAAATCATTATTTATTTTTTATGCATAGGAATTACATCTCCTTAAGGAGAGATATATTTTTAATATCTCTCCCTTCCTAACTTAAATCACCAGTTCTACTTCCTTGTAATAAACTAATTGTTTTTTGATTGATATTCATTTAGTGAGTACCTATTAGAAAAACATCTAACTCTTGAGGATCATCTTAACTCAGGTTACATTTTGACCTTCTTCCATTAACTGATGTTCTGGATCCATCTGATCATTAGGATTCATCAACTCTTTAGGATTCATTTAAGAATGAGACAACTTAAGATTTATTTGAGTAGGAATGCTTAGACTTTGAGGATTCTTTAACACATCATCATTACTCTTGTCTTGAATTTTGCTTGTCCCTTTTGTTGAAGATCCTTAATTATTTGATCTTCAAAGAACACTATGTCTCTATTTCTAACAATATTCTTCTTTACAAGATCCCATAATCTACACCCAAATTCATCTTTTAGGAGATCCAAAGTATATGCACTCCTTGATCTTAGCATCTAACTTCATTATTTCATCTTTGGGTACATGGACAAATACTTTTAAGTGATTATAAGAAACCTTATTTCCATACCATTCTTCCTTTGAAATCTTTTATCTTCAAAGGTTGAGATGGTGAGAGATTTATCAATACCACCACCATCTTCACAACTTCACCCCAAAAATATTTAGGGAGGTTTGCATGATTTAGCATGTAACTAAATTTTTCTTCAATCATCTGATTCATTCTTTCAGTCACTTCATTCAATTGCGGAATCTTTAAAAGGGTCTTCTCTAGTTTGATACCATATCTCTAATAAGATGCTTCGAGAGCACCACCACCATTGTCAAATCTTAGACATTTCAGTTTCTTTCAAATCTTACGTTCTATGAGAGTTCAAGGTGAGTTGTAATTTCACATTAAGTAGAAATAAAAATGTTGAATAACATATAAATGAAAAAAACACACAAATCCATGTGAACCTATAACTCACAAGTCTCAGGATTGAACCTAACTCTAATGCTACCTGTTGGGTATCAAATAACAACATAAGCACACAATTAAAATAGAATACAAAAAAAATAACAACAATAAACAATAATATAATTTTACTAAATAAAAAAATATTACAACTACTCTTTCTAAATTTAATAAGAAAACAATAATAACTTTTATGAATCTACTCCAAAAAAATATAAGCATATCACACCTTAAAAATAGATGTTAGTAATGTTTTTAGCTTTCTACAAATTTGATATTTGACACTAAGATGTAAGTTGAATACCTGCACTTTATACCACTTCATCAATAGATAGTCTCTTATATAATAATTTCCAAACCACTAAAATCTTGGAAGGAGGTATACAAGAACTCCATATAATTGTACCTTAGTCCTTGAACATATATTTAGTGTGAAAAAAATTACGGGCTTCCTTGTGACCTAAAACACCATCAAAAGACTACATTTAGACCATATAATCCATTATGTGATCATCCAAGAATATTTTTCTTTTATATATTTTTTAAAGTTCAAATTTTAAATAACTATTACAGTTAAATATTACAATTTAAATTGAAATCATTTAAATTGAATATAGCATCTTAATTATTTTTTATAGTCTTCAACATGTATATTTTTATTTTATCTTTATTCTAATAAGAGTATCTAATTGTTTAGAACTAAAAATAAAAAATATCCATTTATAATATAACTCTAAATATTTTGTTTATATGTAATTTAATATATTTATAATTTATTTTCTTTAAGAAATAGGTCACTTTATATAAAGTCTAAATATATATTATATTAATATTAATATTCTTAGTTTTATACTGACAATTGTAATAGTAAGTTTGAAAATAACTAAAGAAGGGAATAAGGAAGGTTCGTCTAGGTAATATTTATCCTCTAGTTTCCATAACTATGTTTCTTTGCTAATGATTAGGTTGTGTTGTGTTTTGACTTCCCGTTCTATTGTTGTATTCTCTTATTAACAAAATATTTGGATACTTTTCACGAAAGAAACACAGAAAAGGACAATTCAGACTATAAATATTTTTCTTTAATAAATTATATTCTTATGGCGCAAAAAGTTATTAAAACAAATTGAGTTATAGATATTCTAGTCATAATATTTAAACAGTGTAAAAATGTTGGAGTTTAGTGATTCAGTTTCGTACTAAGCTTCGTAGAAGAAAGCCCTTGTCAAGTGACTCATATATCATTAATTAGATAGATTTTGATTATGGCCTTAAAACTTTCGTTGACAACAACACAAAGTATTAAGCAAGAGTAAGAAAGGTAATGAACATATTTGATGTTTTTTTTTTTAATTCTCTTTATTGATACAATAATATTAAACTTATATTTAATAGTTACAATAATATTACACTTATATTTAATAAGTAGAGAAAGAATTGTAAAAAATGATTTGAGAATATTATTATGATTGATTCTGATATCATATTAATACTATATTAATAATAAATTTAAATTTAACTCATGTTCGTAAAATTTGTTTAATACAATGAAATTTGTACTATTATATAAATTTTAATTTTATCTTATATCTAATTTATTATAATTTTTAATATATATATTTCAAATATACTAAAGAAAATATAAGAAAATATTGACTGAATCACCGCTCTTGTTGTTATTAGCAGATAATTGCTGAAATCCAATGTTTTGCAATGTGTGGTCAGCCATATTTTTAGGAAGGTGCATGGAAAGGTGGGTTTGGGACAAAAAGCTTTCAAAAGGTGCGTCATGACGAAGTAGTGCATGTGGATCAATAATCAATTTAGAAATACAAATTTAGCATTCATTAAAAAAATTGTCCAAAAATTGTTTAATTTTCTTTCCTCTATTACTCTTACGTGTGCATATACATTTTCCTTACATTTTTTTTTATTCTCTTCAAATTTGATGGGAATTTTTATGTGTAATCCGTTTCGAAATTTATCGATTTCGTCATGATTGTCTATAAAAGATATTTGGTGTTTCACGAAATTTAAGAGTTTCATATTATATAAAAAAAATTAAGGTGAAAGATAATTTATGTACATTATTCTTTCTTAATCTAATAAGATATAATAAAAATTATAAAAGAAACATCCAATTTAAAATGGTCAATATCTTAGATATAGTAATTTACATTAACCAATATTATCTTAAGTGAACTTCAGATTTGAATACTACAAACAAAGTATTTGACAGTGATTCTTTAATCTTCATTAAAAATAAAAGGATTTGACAATGATTCTTCAACTGTTATATTATTGATACAACCATCATTCAAAAGAAAAGAATCTAATATCTCCTTATACAATGACAATTCATGCAACAATAATCTTTCTATCTACTATCAATAAATTATATTTTTAAGTTTAACTGCACATTTTCAATACTTAGTGTAATAAGAATGTTGTTAAAAATAACATTCAATAATAATTACAGAAAGAATAGTCGTAGTTATCTTATTGTTTTTAATAAGTTCAGTTTTAGGACAATCTCAAAACCTTCGTTCAAGTACATTTGATAGATCAAACTCACAAATACAATTAATTCAATTTTATAGAACCTCTCATCATAATCATCACAAGCATATTTATAAACAAATGGTCCAATACCATCTTGAATCAATATCTAATTTACTTAAAGTAGTTAAAACTATCAATAATCTTCAAAATTTTCCACTATAGAAAAATTATGGTCAAAATTTGAAATTATTGTAAAATGTATAAAAAAAATAATTGTATATAAAACTATGAACTATAAAACTATTCAAATTACTTGATTCTATTATCTTGCAATTTTTTTAGCTTGTAGAATTTTCATCGTCTACGGAGTAGTTGAACATATAGCCTTTAATTTGTTTATTACATTACCACTTAAAATGAACATAATTAAATTTATTAATTAACATATAAATAAATAAATAAACGATTAAAATACCTTCAAATCCATTATGTAAGTTTATGTGATCTTATACTCGATTTACTAGTTAATATCTTTTATTATAGGATATAGAAGATTGAAAATAATAATCATTTAAAAAAAAAACAGTAATAATTGCACCCCAATTAAACGTTATACACAATTTGTAATTAAGCCAAAAATTATATAATTTCATTTTTTTTTTCAATTAGATTTTCTGACCATATTTTTTAGTCAAGTGGTCATGAATCACATCATTTTGTATCATTTTAAAGGACCAACATCTATTTATCCAATATTTATGATTATAGTGTGTATAAAAATATGATACATAAATAATAATTTTTTATGTTTTATAATCATTGAAAGATTTTAAATTAATGGTGAAATATGTCTATAGTTGAAATAAATATATTTTATATATTATTTTTTTATTTTTAAAGATTGAATTTTTTTTAATTATTAAATATGAAATTTAAAAAATTCATCTTAGTTATATTTTAGTGATGAGGAGAATACTCACTTATACAACCATTTTTAAGGAAATGAAAATGTTAAAGAGATCGACAAAAATTTAAAATTTTAAAAGAATTATAGAGAGAATCATGAGCATGTTTGACTATCTACCATTTATAACCTAAATACCTAAATATTTTTTGAGAAAGAACTTGCTCCTATTTTTTAATTTATTTTAATGATGTAAATATTTATTTAAATTCAGATTTATTTTAATGTTTACCATAACTTTTTGGAAAACAAGTTCTAAATTTGTATAATATTTTGAACAAATTTGATGTATTACTTTATAAAATTTTATTTCTTCTAAGAATTAATATATATATATATATATATATATATATTTTGAGTGACTCACAATTTATTTTTATTTATATATATATATTGAGTGACTCATAATTTATTTTTATGAATCTTTATTATTTAAGTTTTATAGAAATAAACATTTCACTTAAAATATTATATTAGTAAAATTTAAAAATTTGTTTATCATGACTGATTTTAAATTATAATAAATGATATGGGTTTAAGTTGAATTCAAGTTCTTTTTATTTTATTTTAATTCAAGGTAATATTTTTTAGTAAGTATTATTTATTTTAATTAATTGAATTTAAAACATTTATAAAAATGTGAGAAAAATATTTAATAAATCGATGAGGTTACATTTGTGGCATTAAATCATTAAAAAAAAATGAAATTGTGCTACATCATAACAATCATGGTTAGGACACTTCATCAACATGTCAAGCCTCACGTAAGGGTTCATCAAATCCCTTTACAAAAATAGCAACAACAAATTTGTCACTAATATATTTGGATGAAAGAAATATTTAGTCAAACTTTTTCACTACATCAACCAAACTCCCTTATGGTTAAGATTGAAGCCAAGTCTTAACTTTGCTTACAATAGAAAATAGAAACAAATTGAGATAAATTGTTTCTTCCTCATATTCTATTATCCCCATTGTGTCACATAACTCATAAAAACTAGATAAATGAGTGTAAGAATCTTCATGATCCATTCCTACAAACTAATGACTACTTATGAGACTCAACAAAGTTGACTTCATTTTCAAAACCTTTGTATTGGCCCTTGGTCACTAAAGAAGTTTCTAAGCACCTTATGATGAGCATAGTCACCCAATGTTCCCTAAGGAGTCTAATTCTGATCATATCTACCAACCATAATGGGTTCAACCTATTTTATGTGGAATGGATAAAGAAGTAGGAGAAAGAAATTCCTATTACAAACTTTATTACTCTAATTGTTTATTCTTCTTTATTTTACTACTTTTTTCATAGTTATCTTTTCAATTTTTGAGTTGAAAATAATTAATTAGTTGGAGTTTTATCTCACATATATAAAGGGAGAGAAAACAAACTAGAAAACAAGATTAGTAAAAATAAACAACTTTAATACTATAAATAAATAAATAAAAGAATGAAAGAGTGGAGCCTAAGTAACGAAAAGAAAATTGAATTACTTAATATTTAGGATCAAATTTCTGACAACGGTATCATAAATCTTATTAACTTTTTGACAAGTACATCATTATTGTCATAATTTTTAAATAAGTAAGAGTGTCAGAATTCACATAGTCTTAGGTAATATTTAGAACTATTCTAACTTTATGCTATTAAACTTAAACTAAAAGAAACAAGATTTAATTATTAGAACTTAAAATAAACATAAAAATTAAACAAACAAAATATTATTCATATTTTTAAATTGAGAAAAGTAAGATTGGATAAAAATATATAAATGATTATTTTAGCATTAGAGTTCACCACCTCACTTTCTTGATCTATTATTAAGTCTACTAAAATTTTCTTTCCTCTTCATTGCCATCAATTCTTATCATGAATAGTTACATTCAAATCCTTAGTAAACCTTGAGCATATCCTATTGGATCACAATCTCGTACTAATCTAATATGATAAACATACATTAACTTCAAAGATCTAAAGGTGATTAATAATTATTTTTTATTTTGAAATAAATAATTTATTGATTGTCTTATCTTAGATCAAGAAATCATAAAGATTTTTCAATTTCTTAAAATTTTAACTAATTTATGATTGACTAAGCTACTATAATTAATAAGTATAATGATAAAAAAAAAAAAAAACATAGAATTATATATAAATATAATCAAAATATATAAGAGAGTTTGGTAATTACATTTAACTCCAACAAATAAGGATTTAACTATTATTGATTTTGAATATCTTTATCAACAGTATAGTTTATATTTAAAATGGGAAATAATTGAATAAGGAGCAATAAAATATAAAGATATAACCTAATCAACCAATACTATCTATTGGTAAAAATATTATGAATGGTTAATCTTTTACCAAGAATATAATTCTTGTTTCTAGCAAGAATTCAACAAGTTTTTTAATTCCACAAAAGTAATAATTTTCCTTTTTTCTAACTTAAATGTTTTTTTGTAAGCGGTAAAAGTAGTTTATGTAACCAATGAATATTTTCATAAGCGAGTTAATATTTTTATACCGCCGTTACAATTGAAAATATTTAGAAAAAATAACAAAAGAAAAAAATTCATTGTAAATTAATTTATTAATTAATCTTTTTAATTTGTTAAAATTACTTAATCAAATATTGTAATAATTTTAATTGATTAAAATTAATAATTAATAGGTCAATCGAAAGAGACCTATTTTCAAAGAAATTATCTATTAAATGAAATTAACAACTTAAAAATTAGGTTTAATTTGTTAAAACATTGTAAAAGTTTTTCCAATCTTCAAATAACAATTTCATTTAATGCTAAACTATTTTCAATCAATTAATTATAATTAAAAACATTGTTGCAACTAGAATCACAATAAAACTAAAAAAAATCGTTCAAAGGAGTTATTATCATAGTTTATTAGAAAATATATATAAAAAAAAATTTTAAATAGAAAAATAGTTTTTGAAACTATATTAGAGTCACGTTCTTTTAAACTATGTATTGATATTATAAAATGTTATATGAATTAATTTAGAAGAAAATATTTTATTAAAATATATTTATTATATCTAAATAAATTTTAAATGATTAAATGTTAAATATACTATGGTTTCATAATTATATAAATATTTAAATAATTATTTTATTTGTGCAAGTAGTATAAAAATATTAAAATAAATTTATTGTTATTTTCATCATATTAAAATACATATTATCTTTAATAAACATGAAATATAAAAAGAAGCACATGATCATTCATAGAATAAATTTTAAATATATAAAGGTAGTGTAGATTATACAATTACATTAAAAAATAATGTAAATTTTTTAACCAAAAAATATAAATAGAAAAAAATTTATTTATCATAAAATCATTACAAAGATAAATACTTATAAAAATATTATTATACTTTGAATAAATTTTAATAAAAAAAAAAAAAAATTAAATATGGTCAAACATCTATCTAAACAAACTTTTATATAATAATCCACTACACATCTACATAAAAATAAAAAAATACAACAATTTTAAGTAGAAAACTTTACTATTTAATTGTTATAAACTAAAATTTACTATATATTTTATTCTTTTTCTCTTTTTTTTATTCTTTTTATTGAGTTAAGGCTAAAAAATATAAGTTTAAATATATTTTTAGTTCTTAATAAATTTATTAATTTTATATTTACTCTCATAAATTTTTTCTACTTTGTTGGTCTTTAATGAAAAAAAGATTATCTGATTATCATTAAGTTTCATATTTTAGTATTGACATAACTATTAATTTTCCTCATCATCATCTATATATGTTTATCCATGTTTACTTTCTTTTACGTGAATAAATTTTTTATCCATAGTAAATTTACTAAATTTAAGTTTACTCTCTCAAAATTTTTTTCTTCCTTTATTAGTTTCAGATTAATTTCTTTTTCATATATGCTCATATCATCGACTTCTATATTTTAGTGTTTAGAGAAGAACTGATGTTATTTTTCTAAATTTTAGTAAACTTGTCAATGTTACCAATTAAGTATAAGATTTTAGTTTTTTTATAGTTAATTTCAAAATTATAATTTTTATTTTTATTTTAATGAAATACGTAATATAAGGTTATAAGAATTAAATTTTATAAATATAAATATATTTATAAATATTATCGAAAATATAGATTTATTTGTATATTTATATCTTTTATTTTATTATTTTTTTAATAATTTTTTTATATTTATTTTGATGAATATAAATAAAATATTCTTTTAAACATTTAAATAGAAACAAAAATATTCTTTTAATATTTAAATAGGAAAAAAATAAAAAATTAATTAATTAATATAATTAAAAAATTGATGAGAGAGAAATTAAAAAATAAAAAAGAAAAAGAATTTAAAAATAAATTAATAAAGAAAAAAAAGTAAAAAAATTATAGATAAAAACAATAATGAAACATATTTTAAATTAAAATTAACATAATTTTAAAATATATTAAAATATATTAAGACCATATTACTAAAAATATTATGAGAAATAGTTAAAAAAAATTCTTTTATATATTTTTATAAATAATATAATAAAAATAAATAAATTTTATAATTTATAAGTTATTATTTAATTTAAAAAAATATATTTATATTTAAATATAATAATTGATTTGAATTTTTTATTTGAAATTTAAAATTTAAAATTTAGTTTAAAACAAATATATTTTAAAAATTTAAAACAAATTTAGTTTTAATCTGTTTTTAATTTTTTGGATCAGTTATTTATTTTTATTAATTTTTAGTTATTTTTTTAGTCGATTTGATTTTAAACACGTTTTATGTATACTTTTATTTAAATATATCTTATAATTATTTTTTATAATTTTTTTTACTGTTAATCTTTATTAATATATAGCTAGAAGAGGTTGACGCGCATGGCAATAAATGTCCCCAGCTAAACTAAGATTGAAACTCTGATTGTTTACGTTACATTACATTATGTTCCCTCTATTCATACTCTTCCTCTCATTATTTAATGCAATGTTCTTAAAAACATTACCCCTCCCATTTCTTAACTATACAAGCTTTACTAATATTTTAAGAGAATTATCCGCCAAAAGAATTTAAAATGTTGCTTGCTTTAAAATTTTAAAATATAACTATATTTTTTTCAATTATACTCTTACCTATATTTTAAAATAATTAAGTGGAAAGATTATTGTTGATGCATAATGAATGAATGAGTAATAATACACAGTTGAGTGCAAACTATATATATATATATATATTTGTATATATAATTGCTGCATATTTCAGAGAAATTCCAGTGGCAGAGAAAGTCAATGCCACAAAATGAAGGTACTCTAGGGCAGTAGCCTGAACACTTGTGCTCAGCTGCCCGACTTTCTCTGATACCCAAACGGCACTATTTCCGGGAAAAATCCAAATACTTGTGCATTTTTTTTGTTTTTACTGTTCCCTTCTGCCATTTACCCTACCAAAATCACACCACTCAAACCTCAAACATCATACACATAAACTACCTAACTTTCCAGAACAACAAATTACTCTTAATAATAATTCATATATTACACAAAAGGCTAAGTGGATATCATATCTAGATGCTTTAAATCATTTTCACTAATCAGAGACTCGAGATTAAACCTTCTAAAAAGTTACAAGAGGAGGTTCACTACATTATTGTTCATTCTCCTCCTTTATAATTAATGACATGGGGTACTATTAGCCATGCAAATTGGTCCCACTTGAGAAAAACAATGACCCAGATGATGTTGACGAAGACCCTCTATTTTCCTTTGCTCTTTGCTGGAAATAATCTGGGGGCGACACTGCCACCTTCACCGATGTGGAAGATTGAGACCCTGATTCAGGCGAGGACCCTGCCAAATTTATATATTTAATCACCACAACACTAAGCTCATAATTAATTTATTCAACTTTTGGTAAAAAGGGTACATTTTATGTACTAAAATGCGTAATTATTGCAGATTGAAAAAAGGAATTTCCTTTGTTCTAGAAAAAGCACTAGTACAAAGTAATTGTGAATCCTATACATATTTGCTTTCTCCAATTAAAAGTGTGTGTTTGAAAATCGTAAGGAGAATTGAAGATATTGTGTACTTGTTTATGAACGGTAAAGGAAAAGAGAATGAAGAAAGAAGCCGTACTTGTAACATTGTCCAAAGAAGGCTGAGATTTGTGAATTTTTTGAGTTGTTGCCTGCTGAGTTTTTCTTCTGCGACGATTATGATCTGCCAGTCTCTTCCTGCAGCTCCGTTTTCCATTGTCAAATTCTGAAAGAAGATGGAATCTGCAAAACAAAATTCAAAGCAATTAACACATGTTAAACTAAAAAGTTCCTTTTCACTTAAAATCAACAATGAAGTTGCAATTGTTGTATAGTAACTTGTAGAAAATCGAGAATGTCATTTATTGAAGTTGCAATTCAATGCTGCTACTTGAAAAACGTAACACAGGATTGTACTAATAGTACGTAAACAGAAGATAGTGTGGATCGGAGACGATAGTAAATTTCCTGATACGTAAGACAAAATAAAAATGTTTCAAATGATATTCTCCTAGTTCTGATCTCATTGTTCCCACGACATTCTACGAAACCGGCAACGTTATGCAGTGATGTACTTTCGTTACTTCACTTTAAGATTAATTATGAGTAAAGTTATTAATTATGAAATAGATGGTGTAAATATATCGTTTTATGCGACAAAAATAACCAAAATAATATAGAAGGGATGTCCTATACTGAAAATAATTAATTTCGGAGTGACAAAAAGATACTTCCTTTCAACATTGAATCGGAAAAAAAAAAGGATATCTTGTCTCAACTGTTTTGAATTGAAATATTCTTAGGAAAAACCTAAAAAAGGTAGAGGCTTTGTTTTGAAATGATCTAAACAAGCTATTAAAAATTGATTGTGTAGAAAAACATGGGCCATATGGGGTTTTATTTTTGTCATTAATGTTATAAAATATTATTATATTCATAAAAGATAATTAATTATGTTAGGAAAGTGCATTATGGAGGGAGGGTTTGGGTAATTGCACTACCATAACAAGCAAAGCAAAAAGAAAGAAAAATGGAAGAAGAGGGAGATTTCCTAAACTGGACGGAAATACCCTCGGGATCACCCCGAAGCCAATGATTGGCTCCAAACACAACACCCAGTGGCAAATTCGTCATTGTGGAAAATTTCCCCCAAAACAACTACAACCTGCTGCACTGCTGGCAGAACCGCTGAGTCAACCCGGCGGCAACGACGGTGGCGGCCTTGGAGTGGAACTCGCACACCTTGTGGCGGCGGTGGTAGTGCTTCGCGTCGGAGAGGTCGGCATTGCAGCCTTCAGCCTGACAGCGAGGCAAATTCGAGGACACAGTGGAAACCATCTTCGAACGGTAGAATTGGTCCACGGTGTCGTCGTTGGAAGCCGCAAAATAAGTGCGGCCTCCGAGGTTGAGTCCAAGCCCGGGTCCAGGCTCGGGCCCGAGACCACGACCAGAGCCCTCGAAGCTCATGGGCGAAGCGACATCCTCGGACTTGGACATGAGCAGAAACCCAAGCCCGGAAGCAGGCCCGAGTCCACAGTGGGAGGAGGCTAAAGGTGGGATTGGGTTAAGAGAGAGCATCGAAGGCGGTGGGGAGAAGGAAGTGTTGGACGCGCTTTGGAAGGCGCGTGGGTCGAAGAAGGGGTTGTGCGGGTGCGGCTGTGGTGGGTTGAAGGGGTGGTGATGAGAGAAAGCGGTGGTGGGTGTTGGCGTTGAGGCATGTAGAATAGGGTCAGTTAGCATGGGAAAGTTGTGGTCGAAGATTTGGCGGCGCGTTTGGTCGGGTTCGGCGGCGGAGGCTTCATTTCCGGCGAGTAGTATCATTGATGGGTTCCCCCATTGGTAATCCAACATCTCTATATATTGGAAAGTGAAGAAGAAGCAAAAAAAAATTGTTTTATTGAAGGATTGTTGAAGAAGTGGAGTATGAGAGTGTGAAAGTGGAAGAAAGAAGTGATTTTGAAATAGAAGACCCTAATTTGCAGGTGGCTAAGTCCTAACCACACACCCTGGACTTGCAGGGTCTCTGTGTCTCTGCACTTTTTCCCTCCCTTCACACTCTAATGCCCTATATTTCAAGTTTATCCTAGCTCAATAATTAATGTAAATTCAAATATTATATTATAAAAAATAAAATATTTTTAATTTATAATGTAAATCCTTCAACTGAACGATGCAGTTGAATATTTTGTAATTAATTAATATGAGGAGAGAAAAATAATGGCCTAAAATATTTACTTGAGAGAGAGAGAGAGAGAGAGAAGAAGAGTGAGATGAAGCAAGAAAGGGTTAATCTATGAAGGCCTCACATTAAATTTTTGGACCCACAAACTCTTTTGGGTTTGGTCTACTTTGATTACTACCCCACCAGAAGATTGCCATCATTTAATTCATATTACTTTACCTTCATTTTCTGCTTTTTCTTTTAAATAATCTTTATTTATCTTTTTTAAATAATTTAATATTATTTTCATCAACAATTAAATTATTTAATAAATAAATATAATATATAATTCATTAATTATATTTATTATGTATGTATGACATATTTATGTTAATATATTCACACATAAAAAAGATACGTCACTATATCGACACTATTGACACTACATCACGTCACGTTAATAAAAATAGTAATATTAATATTGTGTTGTACTTTTTATTTAATAAATTAACTATTTAGACGGAAAATATAATATTAATTTATTTTAGAAAAATCAAATCAAATTCACATTAAAAATAATCATTAAATTATATTTTAATAAATAAATAAAAAATAATGTGATATTTTTTATTTTTATTTTTAAAATAGTATTGATACCAATTTTTTGTTATCAAAAGTAATAATTATTGGTATAATTTTTTTTGTTGTTGTTTAAAATAATAATGAATAGTATATGTTGATTAATATAATTTATTTTATAATTAAAATGATATTATGAAAATTTGAGTTTTATATCTGTTTATTTTTTGAATATATTTATTTGGTTTGTGTTTCATTATTTTAGGGGTACATAAATTTTGAGGCATTTGGTTGTTATTGTTAGAGAAGTAATTAAGTTCATTTGTAACAATCAAAACACGAAATCTCACCAAATTTTCTGGTTCATTTCTTTCAAATTAATTAGAATAGAGTGTGTTGTTTTCTGAAAAAAATAAAATAAAATAAAAAACTCTGGTGTTTTTTAATTTTATTTTCATGAAAATGTATAGTTAGAAAAAGTATCAAGCACTTGTTAAGTTGTTTTTTCATAATTTCAAAAGGCCTCCATATTACATAGTTTCTAACATTTTAAAGGATCATCTAACTGATTAACGAAAATAATTAAAAATCAATAAAAATTTTAAAATAATTAAAACCATTTTTTTCAAAAAAAAAACTGAATAATTTAATTTGAATTTTGAATTAAAATAAAATTAAACTAACTGATTATTATATTTAAATATTATATTATATATATATATATAGTTAATTGAAAATTAATAAATATATAAATATGTTTCTTCAAAATTGTTTATATTTTTTAAAAAAATATTATAAATTCATTATAATTTTTAATTATTAGATTACATAATTTATTTATGAATATAAGACAAAATTGAAATTATAAATATAATAATAATTATATAAAAATAAAATTTAGAATCGATTACACAATGAAATAATAAATTATTTTGTGGGTTAAAAGTTCATCCATAAATAAATAGTTAGTTATGTTAAGTGAAAAAAATAATTAATTATATCAAATTTTAATCGATTATAATTTTTAATAAGTAATTTTAACTCATTTTTATTCGACATAATTAATTATATATAGTCTAAAATTTATATATGATTAATTCTTTTTATCTCTTTTCTTACATTTTTGCATAAACTTTTTCTTCTTCTAATCATCTTCGATAGCATTAGAAACAGACATATACCAAATCAATTTTAAGTTAATCCTTTTCTTTTTTTAGTGGAGTGAAAACTGATTTCTTTAGATTTTTTTTTCCTATTATCATTTATACCTTTTCATTTCTTTATTGAATATATTTTTTTTAAAATAAAACTAACATATTAGATATTATTATGAAAAAAATAACATCCAAAAGGTTGATGTTTCATTTATTAATTATTTATTACATATTAAAATATAATAGATGGAAAAAAATATAAAATTTATAAGGAGATAAATAAAAACTTCTAAAAAAATTAAGAAAATTTGTATATAGGTAATCGAAATTTGTTACTAAAATATATATAATTTGATAAAAATTTAATTAAATAAAATGTTATTTATTATCTAGATTAAAATTAGTTAGGTTAATATATAGATTATACTGATAAAAGAAATAAAAAATTTTAAAATTCATAAATAAATATTAAAAAGGTAAATAATTAACACATTTTTAAAGAGTTTATATATAACTATAAGATTTTAGTATTTATATTTAAAGATAATGAAATAATTTAATCAATATTATAAAAAATTTATTATTTTTAACATTAATTATGAACCCTTTGTATTTCATAAAAAATTAATATTTGATTGGAATTTTCTCTACTTCTAGTCATGACTTCTGATAAATAGTTTTAGATATTAATTGACAAATTGAAATTCATATATATTTCATAATAAAATATTGAGATTCATTAAATTATAAGTTGAATTTCATCCTATAAGCTTTTATTATTAGTAGTATGTGTTGTTATTTTTTTTTCCTTTTTGATTTCGTTACAACTTGTTGAAAACAATCATCTCCTCTTTATTATTCCCTTTTTCTAAATTAATCAATTGAGAAATTTTCTTTATTTCATTACTTCTCTCATCTTTCACAATCATGTTTGCTAAAAACTTAAAAAACAATTACATGTCTTGACAAACCTTCTAAACTTTTCATTATTTCACTTTCGTTAACTCTTTGGAATCCTCGAGATCATTTTTATTTTTTTTCTCAATAATTATATTTTCTTCTTCTTTATTTTGATTTTTTGTCTCACCTAAGGGTTCGATTGATATTATTGATTTAGCAACAAATTTAGTATTATTGCTAATTTTTCAATCCTAACATGTTTCGTATGAATTTGTCTCTTAAATTTTATTAACTTCATCTTAAATTTTATTTTGACTTATATTCTCTCCTTGAAATTGATCTTCTATAAGAATTAATTTCTTAGTTAACTTTGAATTTTTTTGTTGTGTGCATGCAACACAACATGCACACATTCATATAGGAAGATCTAGATAACAATAGTACTTTAGAATAAGAACGTGTAAATATATGTTTAATGAAAAAAAAAATGTAATATATTGATATATTTGCTTATGTTTATATTTGATAAACATAAATTAAAATATCAACTCATAATTAAATTATTATCATAAGAACAAGTTCTACAAAAGATTCAAATATCTATAAAAACATGAAAAAGAAAAAAGAAATGTGTGAAAAAAATAAAGTTAAATAAAAGAAAAAAAATATTATTTTATGTAGACAAAAACATATTAGATCAACAAAAACTTTTTCTCATTTGAAAAAAAATTTAAATATGTCAAAACAACTAAAATTATATCAACATAGTATATAAATAAAAATCTTTTAGAAAATAGAAGTAAAAGAAGTATGAATATAAAAGTAAATCAAACAATCTCTCAATTTTTTAAGTTTATTCAAATACTTTGATATTGTATTTTATTATTTATTCTCATTTCGTATGTTAGTAATTTTTAGAATAAATGACTAAGTTTAAGAGAACGATGAATTAAAAGAGAAAGATGAATTAAATTTTTATATTCTTTTGTAAATAGACAAGTTATTTTAATTGAAAAAAAATAATACATTTAGAAAATAAAAAATAATATAAATAAATATTAATATTAATTTCCACACAAAACAATTTTTTTTTTTAACCTTACAGTATCCTTTATCACTATCTTTTAACACTGAGTAAAACTCATTCACAAGTAATACTCTACTTCAAGAAAAAAACGGAAATGAATAAGATTCCCTGAAAAAAGTTTCAACTCAAGATATGAAAAATAGAGAGAAAGGTGATTTCTTAGGTAATTACTTTAATTATGATCCTGAACCCATTGATCCAATAGTATAATCCTAAGACTCAATGAGATAACCTACTTATATAGCTGAAAGATTTGATGAATTAAAACCTATTAATCTATTAAAATAAAATCTGATGTCGGGATTTTAACCCATTAATATGCATTTTAATTCCATTAAAATCACTAAAGTATATACTTTAAATGATTTAATTTACTAAAATATGTTGATTTAATCAATTAAACTTCGAAACTTCAAATGCTTAATTAAAATTAATTTATTAAAACAAAATTTTAATAACTAAAATCTTTTTCATTACAAATCTTACCATCTTAAGAATATTTTAATAAATTAAAAAATTATATCATTAAAATAACATTACACAATCAAGGTCAAAATCTTTTTAAATAGATTCTCTACTTAATTTACCTATAATCAAAGATAGAAAAATCACTTAAAAAACATTAAGTATTAAAATATAACTAAAAATCAAAATCAAACATAAAATCAACATCATCAATACTTACATCATTATCTGCGTAATGATTGAAAACATCAAATTTTTAAATTTCAAACTTATTTCTGTTATATTAACAAATTTTCCTTATTTGATCATAATAATCACTTCATGAAACAAATTTAATATATTGTAATCCTGAAATAAAATCAAAATAGTAAATTTTTTATTTTTATCATTATTAGAAGTAGTAAAAATATAAGGTAAGATTAAGAAGTAAGAATATAAAAGACAGTACATAGATTTTCATTGATTGAACTGATTAGATGGAAAATAGAACTGAAAACAAGAATATAGAATAAGCTGAAACACCCTTAAAACATAACAAGATTTTAAAGAGAATAACTACCAAAAACATAAACCAACAAAACGTAGTAAGATCATTCTACTTATCAGGAGCTACTTAAATGGTTTGGAAAGTATGCCTCTTTTCATTGAAGGAACGTACTCTAAAAGATTTGCCTTCATTAGAGCCTTTCTTTAATAGTTATAGGAGCCTCAACCCCAGTTTCATCTTTATTTTTTACGTGTTCTTCACCTTCTTTAAAAAATCATTATCCTCCAACTTTATGAAACTCCATCTTATACATAAGTGACATTATTAATTTGGTTTGATTTCCTCAAAATTTCAGAGAACTCACCCTTATTGTTAACCTTGCAGTGCTTAAGCATTTAAACACAAACTTTTTTTTACTTGAGCAAGTTATCCTCAATCATATATATCCAATTTTCTTTAAGTATTGTTTTGATCCCATAAAACAACCCCAAATCCTCCTCATTGAGAAGAGAATAATTGCTCCCCTAGGACTAAGCTGCCACACATTGATAAAGGCAAGAATCCCTTAGTTTTGAAGTTTTTATCCCTCAAACAATTCTTGTAAACTTGGACTTTATTGGAATCAATTATAACATCAGTGTTTCCCTTGCACACCTTAGACTTTGGATTTCATCTCAGTACCCTCAAACTTTAAATTTATCTATGATACTTTGATAAGATCAGTATAAATTCTCCCAAACAACTCCTGTAATGTACTATTTTTTTTTTAATTATTATTAATAATTTAATTAAATTAGATAGATGGTTATTGGGTGGGCCTTAAACCCATTGAGATTAGAGAAGGAAAAGCTATTTAAACCTAAATTTCCCTAAACCTTTTCATTTTTCAATTTTCAGATTTCCTCATCTCTCACCCTCTCCAAAAATTCTCTCTTCTTCCTTCAATTCTCCAAAACATTTTCTCAATCATGCATCCTCCAAAGTGAAAAACTCTTCTAAAGGAAGGCGTCCTAGGGTGTAATTCTGCAAGTAGGTGAGTTATCTTAATTTCAATTCTTAGTGTTCTTAAATTAGGGTTTTAATTTGGGGAAAATGGATGATTAAGTTAGATTATTACAATTTATGATAATTAGTGGAGTAATTGAGACATTTCAATGCTAGTAGATAAGTTGAAGTGATATTTGGCAGCTGGAACACTTGCGGATAATCAAATTCACTGGAATTAAGGTAAGGGAAGCTAACTTTGCTTTGAGTAATTTTGGATTAAGGAATGAATTAGATTGTGAGTTGATTTTAGTAGGAATTAATAGTACAATTGTGTTGTTGTTGATTTGATTGCTGGATTATCTTGTATTTGTGTATGAATGAATGGAATGATTGAATAATTTGTGATTGATTTCAAGAATAATTTGTGATTGATTTCAAGTTGTTGATTAAGTTTAATGGTTAATTACTGTTCTGGACGTCGAGTTTTTCGCTTGAACGAAGGATTTTCGCTCGAGCGAGTGACCCTGGGAGTGCTCTCCGCCTGATTTTCGCTTGAGCGAGCAGAGCCTCGCTTGAGCGAGAATTTTGGGATATTTTTAATTGGAATTTCGGAAAATTGTCTTCATGAAAGTTGTAGATATAGATGTTAGCTAACTAATGGCTTTTATTTCACATAAAACGGACATGTATAGCTCAAGATATGAATTTTTTTGTAATTAAAGGTCAAACTGTCTAGAATTACATTCGTTTTTAACTTAGGGACCACTTTTGTTATATTTTTATTTTGAATTTGGAAAAGTGTCCTTCATGAAAGTTTTAGGTATGGATGTTATCTAACTAATGGATTTTATTTCGCGTGAAAATAATATGTAGAACTCAAGTTATGAATTTTTAAGTGAATAAAGGTCATGCTGTCAAATTTTGAAGTTGCTCGCGGGAGTAATTTCGCTTGAGCGAAAATACTGTCGCTTGAGCGAAATGAGCGAGAGTTATTCCGCTTGAGCGAAAATGCTCCAGTTTTAAGTTTGCTCTCTGGAACGTTTTCGCTTGAGCGAGGCTTGTTCCGCTTGAGCGAAAATACCCTGTTTTTAAATTGATTTTTATGTACGGATGAACTTAAAATATTGTGGAGTGAGATATAAACATGTTTTAATTTTTAGTAGGAACCTATTAACTTCCAAAATGATTTAGAATAATCTTGTGTTTTATAAACGTATAAGTATATGATGTTTACTAAAATGAAATTAGAGCTTGTTTTTTATGCAATAAATGTGGAGTTAGATAAATGGAAATAAATTCTGTACTAATGATTGAATAGAGTGTTGTGTTGTAAATGTGCTATGATTGTATGAAATCTTGTGGACTGATATTATTACAAGGGACTGAATGAGAAGGGAACGTGGATGAAATGTTATAATGTAATGAGAGTGTTGATTGTCAAGTTGTGTTTGAAAATATAAGGAATATCTTTGGGACTGTGATTAATAGAGATGTTGAGATTTGATGTTGTCTTAGATGTGGTGTTATTGATGTGTTGAATGAGTCAAGTCAAGTAGTCACCAAGGGGTGTTATTTGACATAGATTTAGTGTGTATGAGATTATCGAGACCTACTTTTAAGGAGGTATCCAGACTTCTAATGATATTCCTAGTCATATAGATCGGGGTATCATGTGGTGAGAGGTCAATGGAGATTTCGCTTGCACTATTCCGTGGTGGCTTGGCTATCAGATATGTGCTTGGGAACTACCCTGTATGTGGTGCCTGAATGGGGATAAATGGATGTGATATCTTGAGGTGAAAAAGACTCTGTAAGGGATAACGTTTATTGCCCGGTTACCGTTAAGCATATCAGGTGTTAGCCTCTGAGGTCAAGGATCCCATACGTTTATCCGGATGAGTCTGTCTAGTTTTCTTTAGGTGTTTGACAAATGCTTGGATTTTGTGAAGTGTATGATTGTTATATGAATTCTGTAAATTTTGACAAGTAATAAGGAAAGAACTTACTTTAATTTACGGATATGAAATGCATTTAATATAGAGAGATTATTCTTGGTTTATATTAGCTTATCCTTGCTTTTCTTTGTCTTGTGATTTTGTTGGACTGCGATGATCGTGTTTCGACACGTAAGTAGATATTTTTACAGGTATTTCTCTAAGAGGATGTGATTCTAATGATTTTGGATAACTGTTTTTAATGTAAACTTTATATTGAAATATAAATAGTTTGATTTGCAAAAAAGAATATTATAAAATTTTTGAGAGCGTTTAATTGTTGTGTATACGAATTATGGTGTGCACAGTAAAAATTTTTATATACTTCTATAAATCATGCGTTGTTAAATTCATTATATTTAGGAGCATAATATTATTGATTTTTTTGGGTTTGTTACAACTCCAAAAATGTTTGAAGATCTTGACGCTTTAACATCTCTTTAATAGAACTAAACCCTTCTTCATCAAGCCACTTGAAAGTTAGCACCTTTGAAATATTCACTAACTTCCTGATCACTGGTGTAAGGAACTTGTCAATCCTGTCTTGACCACTATAAAACCACATCAATTGATCCTACTCCTGAAAAAGAGAGAAGGTGGAGTATTTGGTGGTTGGGATGATTGAGTAGGCCTTTTAGATGGTCTCCCACTTGACCCAAAGATTTTCCTCCTCTTCCTTAGTGAGTTAGATGATATATACTCACAGTAAAATCAGAGGAATATAGGAAGCTAGGGCAAATTGACAGAGACTTCAATCAAGGAAGACAAGAAAAAGTAAGACAAAATAAAAGAGAATTTTTTTCAATTTATAGAGAATGATGATTGAAGATTCAATTTAATAAATTTGATTTGATTGGATAGAGGATACAGAGAAGATGTGATGATTTGATCTTTGAAAATAGGCACGGCTGATTTGATTCTTGAAAATTTTCAAGAAATGTTCAAGAACATTTGTTTTGTTGGGAAGATACTTATTTTTAATTCATTAATTCGTAGTTTCATCTCATTGTGAATCCAATTATGCATGTGTTTAACCTCTTTAAACTCATGGATAAGCCTACTAAAGTTAGTCTCTTCATTAGATACATCCATTCCAAAGTGGTCAATAATTTTGGACACCCACATAAATTAAGACAATTTATATTCATTAAATTTCCTTGATTTGGTCATAAAAATACATTGGTCAATATTAATAGTCATTTTTCACATGCATATGCAACATGCATCATACATCAGCATTCATAAACAGAGATTTGATTCTATATTACTAAATAACCACAAGAAGATCTAAATCAAATAATATTAACTTGAAGTATCTAAGAACAATTTAATGAACAACTTAGTGAAGAATGTAAAGAGAGAGAAATAAAAAGAGAAAATTCATAAAGAGAAAACTTGAAAGTGAGATCCATAAGAGTGACCATTTTAATCACTACACCCCACAAAAAATTTACCTGTTCCAGAAAGACCAATGTAAATTATATTTTACACTACTTTACAACCCTCATTCCATAATGATAAATGTCATTATGAGGTGTTTTAAGAAATCAATTACAAAACAAGTTAACAACTTTAGGAGTTGAGGATTCCGTAATGATTCAAGTATTGTTGGATCATGTTCAAACAGGTGTTTTTTTGTTTTGGGTGGTACTGTCATGACAGACAAGTGGAGTGTTGTTGAGTTGATAATATGGTGATCGTGGTGGTCAAACCTAGGCAATTCAAGATTCCATAATGGTTTTTGAATAAGAAGGATTATAAGGATGTTAAAATCCCCTAAACAATTACTTTACCCATTTAAAATACCTCCCAACCTAGGACACGAGAGATAAATACAACACTCCTGTATCATAAAATGTTGCATCTGACTTAAGCTTATATATTATATGAATTTAGCCATAAAAACTAGGAAATTCTCTATAAGCTTTCGATTAAACCTGAATTACATATAACAAATGCAACCAAAAATTCGACATCCAAGTATTCATTTCCCATTCTTTATTTCTTCAATACCTAATACGGGACTAAGCGGAACTGGATCCGAGTTTATAAATTTACAAGCCGACGACGAGATGTAATTGAAAAAATAAATAAAAAGATTAACCTTAAAATGAAAAAATGGGGAATGAAATTAAAATTCAGCCAGCTTGCTTATAATAAAATAAATTGTATAAAAACAATTTATAATAATATTAATAATAAATTTAATCTAACAAAACATTTGACCTTCCTACTTAAACCTTAAAAAATAAAATTAAAACCCACGCACCAAAAAAACAATCACTGGTAAAAGGGTTTTTCTGGGATCCCCACCCCATGTCCCATTCCCCCTTCAACCAATCAACCTACATGCCTCCCTTCCCTAAAACCAAATTGGTAATTTAAGTACAAAATTCGGGGAATAGAATGTATGGTGATGGACATAAAATTACATATCAAAGATCTCTGAATATGAGCATCTTCATCTACAAATACGAGCTTGTGTAACTTGCACATTGAAGCAAGTACCATTCACCCACCTGATCTAAAATGAAACTTTTTATTTGCTTTCCAAAATTGGTTGAGCCTAATAAATAAACAAACCTATATCTATATATTATAGTCCAGCTTTTTGGATAAATAATTGTCATAAATATTTTGACCATGCACATCGACAAAAGCTGATTATTCAGCCTCCTTGTTGCCCTTGTACGTGTTTATCAATTGCGTCTGTACATCATGAGAAACTGGTGAATGTTCCTTGTATTCCATTGTGAATTCACCTTTGCCCTGCAGTTATTAAAGCACCACCAGGAAATTAAAAATCAAATATAAAAGATCATTAAAACATGAAATGTTCTCGAGCGACGTGATATACACCTGTGTCATTGAGCGAAGAGAAGTAGAGTACCCAAACATATTGTTAAGAGGGACCTGAAATAATTAATCACAGCAACCTATTTAGCAATAACAAAGGAACAAGTTATAGCTATAGGTTTACGCACACCATATATATTTCAAATAAACAAGATAGAGCAAATAAAACCAGTAAATAATCATTGCAAAGGAGATTTAAAAATCTTCCGAAATAACAATTTTACAAGCAGATTATAAGGAGGCCCAATTAAGCTCATAATTGGATCTAAACATTAGACCATGCGCTCAACCGTAGTTTAAAGATCTAGAAACTAATTAATAGTGTCGAGGCTTAATGGTAGAAACTATCACGGCTAGTTGGAATATTTATATTTCAGAAGATCATCCAGAATCACATCAAGAACCAAAGTCGTATTTTCCTGAAGCAGGGGTCTCACATGATTATGGATGCCACCAAAAAGATGTACACATTCATGCCCATGTACACTAACAATGCATATGAATGTAAAACTTCCAAACAATAAAGAATTAGCTCAAGCTGAACTTAATGTATGGGGTCTACCAAATGCTATATGAACATTATGAGCTGTCCCATAATAAACCCAGTTGTTGCTGATATTTTCTTCTCGATTCCTTCTTCCACATGTCTAGCTTGAAGAAGGAAGAAATAAGAGGATCCTATGGAAAATGTGGTCAGAAATTCATAATAAAGTCCGACCACAATTATCGAATTAATTATCTTCATGCATAAGAATACTAGATTCTCCGGTATAAACTATTTTGGCTATCATAAAAAAAACACACTCTTCTCTCTTGAGAAGTATAAGTTTTATACTTCCTTTCCATGTAGTATTAAAATATCAATTACCCTGCTCCCAGTGATACTTGAAATACTGATACTTTAACAAATCTTTTGAAAAGGAAGACACCATGATTGGGAGGATGATTTGTCTTCAAGAATGTGTTGGAGAAAAGCCAAGGAATTAGAGACAGCAAGATTCAAATTTTGATACATGTGGATAAACATTTTGACTCTTAAGAAATTATTCGTAGGTAATTACGAATCACAAATGGTGCTAACGTCATTTGAGAGATGTCTAAGGTTAAGAAAGTTTCTAATCAAGTTTAGGTGAATCAAAAAGGTTTTAGACCAAGATAAGAAATCTAAGCGGTAGAACGAAAGTGTGTGATACTTGGGTATTATCCGGTGCCTAAGTCCCACATCAAGTAGTATTGGACGTTTAGTGGATTATTTAAACTACTTAGATCTCCCCCCTTAATAGTTAGCTTTTGAAGGTGGGTTCCCCAAGTGTTTGAGAGCTTAACAAAGTTGATTGTTGGTGTCTCAAAAAGGACTACCTATGGAGGGTTCTATCCAACAAGGAAGTTGAATGAAGTGTCACCAAGTGAAATGTTGTAGAGTGAAAACACACCGGCTTTCAGTAGTAAGAAATATTTTCTGGAGTATTTTAGGTGCTTGATTCTCCCGTCGATAGCTAATTTATGAGAGAAGCACAATCCAAAGCTTTTGAGAAGTTTTACCAAGATCTTGTCAATAGCTAACTTATGAGAGAAACACAATCCAAAGCTTTTGAGAAGTTTTACTTTTGAGAAGTTGTACCAAGATCTTATCAATGCGCAAGAAAACGTAAAATACAAAACGGAGTGTTTTAATGCCTTACATGAATGCAATAACCAAAAAAAATGACTAAGGTCTTGAAAGGCTAGATATGAAACAAAAAAAATACAAAACGAGATAGAGAAGTGAAAGAAGGCTTAATGAGGATGGTTAATGGTTGGTAAAATATCGGTCCTGGTGATATTCCTACTGAAAACACAATGTTATTTGACTAAGCTATTGAATGAGATTTTTATATCCAAGAAAATATTGTTGAACTCAAGCCCCTCCTAAGATGAAATTTTAGTGATAATAATAAACTATCAAAAAGAAAATTTCAGTATTCTGAACTTATAGTATTAATGATTTGCCTTTAAAATGTGATTAGAGAGAACAAGGCAAATCCTAATTCAGAAAACAACTCACAAAGTGCATATATTAAGTTCAAAAAGAATCTTTGGAGTGTATGACAGAGTGAAAGTAGCAAAAACCAGTATATTAAAATGGATGTATGACCACACAAGAAACAAAAATGATTGTATAGGATGTTAGATGTTGGTGTGAAACTTATCGAAGAAAAGATACCAGAAAATTAATTAAATTTGTGCAAAGAAGGCCACTAAATGAACAAATAAGGATAGTAGATCGTACCATGTGAAAAGGGATAAAATTTAATCAAGAATAGTAGAAGAAATTATTCAAAGAAATCTAATCGTGAATAATATTCCTGAAAATGTAGTTTTTTACCAAGCCTAATTGTGATCCATGTAACCAACCTCATCTAGTGGGATAAGGCCATTGTTGTTTCTCCATAGGTCAACCATACCTAACTACAAAGTATTTAAAAGTTAAAATCCTTTTAAGAGATTTGTGAGGTACTTACATGAGCCGTAATGACAGAATCATCTCCTTCCTGATCATTTCCAATAATCACACCTTTTCTCCTTTACATTAGTTATAAAAGTATGTCAGAATTCTGAAAATTTACCACAATACCCAATTAAAAAGTAAATAACCCTCACTTGTTGATGTCACCAGCTACAGCTCCCTGAAATTCTGTTGGTACTTTCAGCTCAACAAGCATAACAGGTTCTAATATAACCGGTCTGGAAGCTGTATAAGCCTGTTGCAAAAGAGAGCACCATGAATTATCAAATATTTAGACCTTCGCATGTGAAGGAATCAAGAGATGATTACAAGGGAGAATGTGTGAACAGAAATTAAATGGACCTGTCTAAAAGCATAGATAGAAGCCAATTTAAATGCAAGTTCACTGGAATCAACAGCATGAGCAGCACCATCTGTCAAGACAACTCGGAGATTTTCAACTGGATGTCCAATTAAGGCACCACTGTATGGAAGAGAGAAATTGAGTTTGCCATAATAAATAAGTTTAATCATACAAGAAAGAGCAAATTGTATAACCCAAAAAAATCGTAGATCATTAATTGATAGAGGACAAGACACTACATGACCAATCACAAACTTTGTAGTTAGACTTTAGAATGCATGATTAAGCAAAGATTAACATTTTACTCACGAGTTGGCAGCTTCTTTGAAACCCTTCTCAATCGCAGGGACAAAATTTGATGGAATAGCTTGACCAACAAGCATGTTTTCAAATTCAAACTTAGTAGATGACCCTGCAGGAAGTGGTTCAATATACCTGCAAACACATTGAATAGAATATAAATCAAGAAATAGATGGGGGATCACAGAAGAAGAGGAACCACAAACAGTTTCTACCAAATTTAAAAGTAAAAATAATTTATCAAACATAACATATATCATCAATCTGTTCATATGCAAATCACCATAAACAAATTACTCCAATTCCATGCTGGTGGTGTTCTAAATTACATTTAAGTATACTTACTGAGAAAAACAAATTTTATGAAGTAATATATCACATGTATCATAGAGATCATTCAAACTTGTATTATATGTACAAGTTAGAAAAAAAAAAAAAAAAAAAAAAGAGAATGTTAAAGCACTATACAAGTGTTAAGCAAGTAGGAAATACCTCAATAACTCATATCAATCATGAACATAGTTTACAAAACAGCACCAATAGACAAATTTGTTTGGCCACATTTACCAAGAGCAATTCTTGAGCACCATTTACTATCGTGACAATTATTTTACTACATTATACACATCATGATATAAATATTTTGACAGCTCATAAACTTATGAAATGAGAAAGTAGTCTATTTACATAAGCTTCACATCACATGTATCGTCTTTGATCATCTGAAACAGAAGACATACGCAAAGATTACAAGTCTCAAATTAAACACCCTGCATTTAAACCATGTATTTTTTTTCCTTTCAAGAGCACAATATATTGAAAGAGAACAGACATACACAACAAAATATCAAAGCTCCTATTAACAGCACCAAACACAAGTAGAGACTGTGTATTGGTTAGTGCATACCAATTTGTGGTTTGTTTATCAACTGAGGTGCCCAAATTCGTGTTTGAGTGAAAAGGATTGTGAACCAATTTGTTTACGGAAGATGGCAAGCAGTGGAAAGGGGAGGGCTTAAGGCAGGGCAGTGGTTAGGCTAGGCAAAGTAAAAGAGAAGATGGGAATGGAAGCTGAAAAGTAAAGGCTGCTGAACTTATTTTTAACTTATTTGTAGTTGAAAAGTGGTGTTATAGAACTATGCAGCACTTTCAGGGTTATCTAATTAATGGCTGATGGTGGAAGGCAAAACTCCACCAAATTTGCCATTGCATCCTATGGTACGGCCATTGCTGGCCTCCCTTCACAAATTGCCATGCAAATTGGCAAAAAATATACCATGGCACACCACCATTTAACAGCATTGAGCACTTCTCTTTATAAATAATACTTACCTTATATACATAATTTATAATTCTTAACATGATAAAAAAAATTATTTGTACTAATTTGTAAATTCAAATTGCGACTATCTCTATCCCCTCATACCAATATTTTGTAAGGTCACGTACCCAGTACCCAAACCACATGCCGAAGAATTCTGTGAACCCCTTAACAAATACAAAGTCCCAAACAAACTGAAAGTATGCAATATTTTAGTAGCATCAAATCTTGATTACATAGACTAAAGCAGCCAAATAAAAGTGAGAATTTACTGCTTCAAAAAAATATCAGTTTAGAAAACCTATTTATACAAGGCAGGAACACTACAAGAAATACAAGAGAGATCTGTGTTAAAAAATATTCAGATATAAATCAAGATTCACAACAATAATCCATACGTTTTTTATGAGAGAAGACTTCTTTAAACAAGAAAGAAGCACATGAGCTGAGTATAAGACATTTTTCTAATATCTTGACACGAGATAAATAGAAAATCAACGTCAAGTGAGCAGAGCCTTCCATTTTCCGCATATCTAACCAAGAAATCTCTCAAAAAAGCCATTAAACAACCACCACAGAGAAGCTAAGACAGAAGTTAATATGTTTGGGACTTATCTGACAAGGAAAATTTTTGTTTAAAATTTATAATCCCTGAATAACTATTTTATGGTTTTAATGAGTACATGAAAAAGAAAAAAGAATAAGAAAAGGTTTTAAAGTCCTACGTGCTAGAAAAAGAATACTATTCATATAGTTTGTCAAGAAGAGTGCAAAGTTCAAAAGTATGTTAGCATCTAAGATATATATAGAGTAATAGCCAAACGTGTGTAGTTATTAAAGCATTTGCAGTCTTGTAAAACCAAAGTTAGCCACAAGTTTGAAAAGACTAACGCCCACCTATTATTAGGTGGTAACGGATGCAACTTTAACTTAGGTCATAGAGCGCTAACATTAGAGACTAGGGACTCCAGAGATCCACGTAATCATTGTAAGTTGGTCCAAATTGTCAACACAATAGAGATATTTAAATTATACTTGTGATTCAAGTCAAGTCATAAATTGATCTGATAAACAAGCAATGACTGCCAGAACTGGCAAGGTGTTTTAAACATCCAATGGTTTCTGGAACAAATTGCATGATTCCAAAGTTAAACACAGTTGAAAATCTGTTTGGTAAGCAATGCATTTGGCCCATATCTGTATAAACCCAGCTGAAAAACTGGGGTACGAAAATGCATGTGTTCATAAATTTATCTTGAAGCAAAGATAATATTTACAGAAAATAAAATAGGAATAACTAGTCAATACTTACCCAATTACCCGTCCATATTGACCTTGCCCTCCAGTTTGCTTCTTATGCAAATAGTCAAAATCAGCACGTTGAGTAACAGTTTCTCTGAAGTTAACACGGGGCTTTCCAACTGAAGCATCAACCTTAACAGGTAAAGAAAGATGAATGAAAATGCAGAAGAACCAAATATTTGACCGACATTAACAAGAAAACAAAATGGGGAGGATGAAATGGTTACCTTATACTCTCTCCTTATGCGTTCAACATAGATATCTAAATGCAGTTCCCCCATTCCAGAAATGATTGTCTAACCACAGAAGTTTACTAATATCAAGATGAGAATAATGATGTTGTTACTTGAAAGAGAATGTTAAAAGAATTAAAGATAACCTGCCCACTCTCTGGGTCCAAGCCAACACGAAAAGTAGGATCTTCCTTTTGGAAGCGATTCAAAGCTTTTGAAAACTGTAATCAATTCAAGGAGAAAGCCAATAATATGATAAACTTCAAAGCCAGGGCAGGGGGTTGATTTGTTACATAAAATAAACTACTCACTTGCCCTCCAGAATCTTTAGAGACAGGCTGTACAGCTAACGACATCACTGGCTCAGGAACATTCATAGAAGTCATCGTGTACTTCACTTTACCATCAGTAAAAGTATCTCCTGATAACCAAGACAAATGTTAAGGAAATATATAATCAAAATGAAACGAAAGTACAGGCAGAAATTAATAATGAATGGAAAGAGACTGCCCCAACGACACATCTTCAGCATATATAACCCAGAAAGCACTACAAGATATAGTTAAAAAATCGTAACAAAGCTAACTGACATTAACTGATGTAGACAATAGATCCTCCGAAGAAAAGGAAAACAAAACAAAAAGAATAAAGTGATTGAACATGTACTTCAATATTTTATCATTCTGCTGTCCAAGGGAGGCACACAAGGTGATTGAACACAAAGGTCATTATTATCAAAGTCAATATTTGATAATTTAATCATTATTAATTAATTAATAGTAGTAAACATTTCAAAGTTGTCAAGCACTATGGAATTTTTCAGCCATCTAGAACTGAAAACTATTGCTATTTGTTAGGTGTTCTCGGTGAAAAAGCATCATTTCACTGAGAAGCAGTTCATCTTAATACATTCCAAGGACTGGATGACTATAATAAGTGTAAGAGCCAGAATTAGGTTTGCAGTGTGTAGTTTACAGGGTTCTATTGTACATTGTTGGAGAGGCACACCAATATTTTAAGGACATCTCCTAGTCTCAACATGTCATGAGATTGGGTAGTGTTTATTGCATCCAGTGGAGAGATCTTTTCATGGTTAAAAAGAATGGGGATGTGAAAGTTCATTTCAGAATGTAAGGTAGAAAGGTTTGACAGTTTTTTAGCACTTTTCTGTCACTTTACTCTTTTCTTCTTTAACAATACAATGTTGCATTTTTTTTGTTTTTTTATTCAGCCTCACAAGTGAATTGATTATATATAAACCACCATCAAAATATTTTTGGCAAACAGCTAGCAAAAATAAATTACAAATCAGGACCAATATAAATTTTAGAAATGCATAGGTTCAAACAGAGATAAAAGAATAACCTGATGCACAATCAACACCAAAAACAGCAACTATTTGCCCAGCATGAGCCTCTTGAATGTCCTGCAGATTGTTAGAGAACCCAATTAGAAGTTGTTAGAAAATGCAGAGAATAACTATTACTATTCAAATTCTTCATAAGTATTTAGCCAAGAGACAAAGCCCCACCGGTTTATGTTCAACAAAAATAACAGTATGACACCATCATTATTGTAGCTCTTACTCCCTTAAAATAAAATAATATTTTTTCGTGGGGCATTCAACTTAATAGGAATACTGAAACTCTGAAAACAAACCTCCATCTCATCAGAATGCATCCGAACCAAGCGAGGAACCTACAATAGATAGAAGAAAGGATTCAGCCACAAATTCACTATAATCTTGAAATGCAATGCAAGAAAAGAGACATAGCACCTGATCTTACTATTGAGATATCTGCATTTATTATGTATCCTACCTCATAGATAGCTAATAAAAACTAAGACTAGGACCAATTTTTGTTGCACTGTTTAGTTTTTCAAGGATCTCTTACACAGACGACCTATTAATATTCCCTGTCTTTGGATATACAAACAAATTCAAGAAAAAAAGGAAGAGAGGTACACAACATCCTCCAACAAGAACATACAAGGGAGGTTCATCGTAAAATGTGTGGTTAAATTTAATAACATACCTTTTTTCTGTGTGGGATGAGTTCCTTCAAAAATTAGTCTGTAATGCTAGTATGACAGTATTTAGTAAAAGTTTGAATATGTGCACTTAAGGCCTGTTTTATTTAGCTTTGATTTTTAGTTTTTAAAAACAGTTTTAAAAGTCAAATTTGAAGAACTGTTTGGTATCTCTAGTTTGAAAACTATTTTAAATGAAGGACTACGCCTACAGCAACAAGAAGTTGCAGCAGAAGTTGGAAAATGACTTCAACAATTTTTCAGTGACGAAAGCAATCTATATGGCATAGCCACTGGTGGAGGCACAGATACCATAAATCAAAAAAGAAAACACATTTTATCAATTTATATTTTTTAGTTTTTAAAAACTAAAACAGTTTTTGAAAACTATTTTAACAAAACAGTTATCAAACAAGATTTTAAGTTTTTTGAAACTAAAAAACTGAAAATTGATTTTTAAATCAGTAACAAACAAGCCCTTAGCCTTTAAGATTCAAAACTATGAACTAACAGGATTTCCTTTAAAAGGAAGCTAACGTAATATTGAAACAACAAAAAAAATGCAGATTTGAACTAAACTTATTGTAGAATGGTTTTCAAAAAACACCTATTTTGGAATGGAAATAAACGAGAAAACAACAAAAAATGAATATAGAACATAAACACAGAAAATCAGGTCCACAAGGCAAAACACTCTTGAGCAAGACTTAAAGACGTTTAAGCTAGAACAGTGGAGATATAAAATTACCTTGATCTTCTTGCCAGTGTTTACATTTATAATAAAATCACCCTTCCGAATTACACCCTCATATATTCTTCAGCGAAAAAAAAAAAGACCAATTAACTTGTGTATGCTGTAGGTGAACACAAATTGAAAACAGAAGATCTGCTGAAAAACAGATTGAAATGGATTAACAGACTCCTAATATGACAGATACCTAAGATATGTTAATTGACCAAACCGTCCTTCCTCCAACTTGAAAGCCAATGCCACAAGTGGCCCATCAGGACTTCCACGCAACTCAACCTACATAAGAATAGAAAATTACAATAACCCAATAACTAGCAAGACAAACTAGAGTAACTGAAACATGCAGGCATATCACAAATCAGTATGATTGTATCTCTCCATATCATGAGTTTGCAGGAATCACCCTCATATTATCCACAAATGTTATTTCATTCTGCAAAGGTTTTTGAAGGAATACAGGCAGATTGCACCAAAGACCACTGTGAGTATTGTATAAAAGAGACGTTCTACAACTATCTTTTGGGTGGTTATTCAATTAGTTAGTTACACAGCTATCACTATGACAACTGTATCCTCTAACCCTATGAAGAGTTAAGTGAGATTTAGCACAACCTGAATGTAAATTTGCTTCTATTCATTCTAAACTCATTTCAAGCTCCTCATATATAGCCTTGTTACCTTCTTACCTTTGAATACACAACTCTATCCTGAAATGATAAACCTTATTTTCTATTGAAAAATGATTTTTTTAATCAAGAGGATCCTAAACATTTCTAGTTTAGTCTTCTTTTAAAAAGAAGTAAGTTATATTTTCAAATTCTAAAGCAATTTGATTTTTACTATGATTTAAATCTCGGTTATGTCAATATGTATTTTGGTGTTGCATTTCTTCCTGGCTACATACAATATATTAAAATGCATGCATTATTATGTTTAATATTGATACTTCTTTACTATTTGAATGAAGTTATTATGTTTCATTATGTAGAACACATTCAGCAATTTTTATCATTTTAATACTACATCTATAATTCATGATTAAAAAATATGGCCTTTATATTCAAAACTTGAAATGCAATATATGATAATCACAATAGCTGCATACTATTGAAGCAAGACGGATCAACTTTCAATGAATCAGGTACCTTGTCCTCATTCTTAGTTTGGTCAAGGGCATAATTACTAACTTCAATTGGACATGGCAAATAGCTAAGTACACCATCCAGAAGTGGCTGTACCCCCTGTACCAGCAACGGAAGATTAAAAATGAGATAGAGTATGATGAAATCTTAGATGTTCAAATCTTGAATGCATGAATATAGAAGAGAATATTTGAGGGGCTGAGAATTGGGAATTGGGAGCATTGCCGCTTTCCTGGATGCATAGATGATGAATATATTCATCATTTACACAATCAATATCATGCATCAATTTAAGCAAGCATAAAGAATATTAGTTATGCTACATAATAAGAGGACAATACAACACTACATTTGAGTTAGCAGAGCTAAATGCAAAACGGGAAATACTAACTAAATGGAAACAAACAATGTATCCAATAATTTCTGGAACAAAGCCATCACAAAGGAAAAAACTTTCCAGCATTCATAAGAGAAGTAGATAGGAGATCAGAGAAGTTCAGAAGAGAGGAGGATAATGTGACTACATATGCAAAAAAAATCCACTACAGAACCACTTCAAGGTAATTATTTATATAATAGCTAATTTAAAAAATAATATTATTATTTATTAAGGTCATAAGGTAATTAGAGTTTAAGTTAGGCCTTTGTCCAAAATGTGACCAGACCCAATCAGCCCAGTGTGGCATGACATTTATTATGGGTCATAGATACACACACAGCCATTACGGTAGTTGTGCTTAATTCTAGGTTGAAGGCAAGACAGCTACAAATGGATTCAGGCCGCATTTGAAAGAGCTTATTTACAACTTATTTGGACTTGTGACATAAGTACTGGTGTAAGTGTAACTGTTTGGAAAAAACATATAAGAATAGCTTATGATATGTCAACAAGTTATTTTTAGCTTATTTCAATAAGCTATCCAGAACAGTTTATGGAAACAACTTACAACTTATATGAAAACAGTTGTACTCTATTTCCTTTTCAGTTACATAAACAACATATACGTAAGTACTTATATGATATGCACTTATTCAATAAGCACTTAAGTTATTTTCCCAAACAGGTCCTCAATTACAAGCATAACATCTTACACAGACCCAAACTAAATTACACCATAATCACAACAATAAGTCAACTCATGGACAAAAAATAACACTGCATCAACCAGACAAAGGGGAGGGAATAAAGAAGGTAATGACTACGCATTATTATATAAACAGAAAGTAATTGTTTCCTTCATTTTACAGAGGAAGAAAATAAGTAAATCAATGGTTACCTTATTTTTGAAAGCACTACCCATGAATACTGGTATAAATTTCTGCGCTATGGTAGCCCTACGAACTGCTTCCTACGCATAAAAAAAAATTATTAACAATAATTAAACTATTCAAAAATAAAATGTTGAGGGAGGATGTCAGGGATAGGGGCTAACAAGTGCTATTTGTAATACCCTAAATATATATATATATATATATATATATGTGTGTGTGTGGAGAGAGAGAGAGAGAGAGATGTAGGATAAAATAAATCAAATGACAAGTTCAAAATTTTATAATGTGTGTAACAACAATATTAATAATTTCTAGAACTAAAAGTTGATGCATTTATAATTAATTTAAAAATAAAAATAATAAATTAAAAGATAACAATATTTTAATTTTATATATTTTGACTTTGAGAGATGTGCTAGGAGAAAAATTGTAAGGCGGAAGTCTAATAGCAGCATGTCTCAACAAGGGTGAAACTGTTTAGAAAATAAATGAGTCAACTTTTACAATTCTACCTGACTCAATTTTTACCATATCGATTTGAGTGGTCAATAACTTATCTACACTTAATCTATTACTTTAATATCTGATCTAAATATCTAATCGATAAGATCAATTATATGGCTTTCCTCCTCCACATAGTTAAACAACCAAGGGGGTATAACTTTGAGGTTCATTTAATTTATTTTTTCTATATTTGTTTTAGTAAATGTCTAACAACTAAAATGTCAACACTCAACATATTATAATTTTATTTAACTTTCTAGATTTAAATTTTTAATTTATTCCCATGACGAAAATTTTGATAAGGAAAAATTAAATTAATCATTATCTTATATATATATATATATATATATATATATATATTATACAAATTTATAATTACATTCATTTTATTTATTATTCATTAAATACATTATATATCAATTTATAGTTGCTTAAGAAATTATAAATATTGATGCTACATGTTATAAATTTTTAAATTTATCAGTTAATTTATTTTTATTAAGCATATTTATAGATAAATTTAGGACACTACATCTAATGTATCACCATTTAAAAATATGTTAGAGCTAAATTTCTGATTTAGGACATGTATGAGTAGTATTAGTTGTTACAGACTCAGGCAACTTTCTATCTAAACAAGTAAGATCTACTCAAATCTTCTAACACTGCCATCAATTTTTTGTGGCAGCCCCACCAGCCATCCTCCAATCTTTTTCAAACCCCACCTCCCTATTCCCTGCCCAAATAGACAAGAAAAATAATCTAACTAGGCACTGTTCTTAAGTCCATTTTAAGTTTATGTCAATGTCAATTACCCCAGCCTCCTAAGCCCATATCTTTGCCGATACCAGTATGTGTACTACCTATATAGCACTACCCCTAATGCCACCTTCTGCATCAGCTTCACCACTATCCCCTTGATTCATGTGACAAGTTAGTGGGTGCAGCCAATTACTCCTTCTGGGCCCAATTGTAGAGTTATGGTTAGAAGAGTAGAGCTGTCATGATCACCTTATCAAACAGTCCAAGTATATTCCAACTACAGACCAACATAAGCGAAAAGAAATTGATTCCTAATACATGGAAATGTAGACTTGTTTTTGTAAATGATAAGATCCTTGGGAGAACAACAACAAAAAGCTAGTCATCGTAGTTGGAGGGCCCAGGGCCTTATAAACCCTACCACCAAAATTCCATACTCTCAATGTCAAACCTTGGAACTCAAGTGTCATACCTCACAAGTAACTTGAATGCTAAAAATTAATCCCCTTATGCACTTTGTTGACAATGCATACAAATAATCAAATGCGTCAAAACATGTCTTCATGGTCAATCCTTGTCCTTGATAGTCTGCCCCCCAAAACAATCCTGTTTCAAAGCAACTGTCATGTATCTCTAACCAACAAATGTTTGTTTTGCACTTTGAACCAGTTGACTTGTCTAGAGTGATTTCTCGGTCCAGCAACCGGTGGACAGGGAGGAGGTCATGGTGGAAAGCATTCCTTAACAAGGTTTCCCGTCTGCCTCTTGGAATAGTGAATATCTCCAACACAAAGCAGTCATGTCATCTAACTCACTTTTGTAGCTCAAATCAGTAACCTGTTATATTTTTTTCCTGGACTTCTGATCATGCTTGGAAAACCCTTTTGCTCCCATCTAGACTAGGGTCTTTTGCTAACTTTTTGTTCACAAACCAAAGTCCAAAGAATTAGCCAAGCCAACCCACTTGCTTTTAAGCATTTTCGTGCCGAGTTAACCTTTTAATTTTTATCTCCATATGCAAACACACTCTTATCCTCCTTTACTATGTTATCACAATTAACAATAAGGAGAAAGTAGTACTACTGTTGACTGAAAGAAAATCTGATTGTCACTCTTATTAAAGTGCAAAGCAAGTGGCGAATCTAAAACATAAACGTACAAACATTCTTATGATTTTCAGATGAAACCACACTAAACTATGTCATTGATAAATGAATCAAGGGAAAATAGGACTGTGAATAGATTTTATTTTAAAATAATGCCTTTTCTCCAGCACAAGCTAACAGATATCTATGTGTTCTTTTCTTGATGCACAGCTAGGATGCCCAAACCATAAGGTCCTCCATATTTTCATATAAGAGGCCAAGAAACTAATTGTTAGAGCTTACTAGAATAAATAGGGGATGCATGCAACCCAACAACTCAAATATTTAATAAAAAATACTCTTAGAAAAATAATTGTCCTACACACCTCCAGATCAGCAGCTGATATGGTCTCGTCACCAAGAAAAGCTTCAGCAAGTTTATCGTCAACTTCTGACACAGTTTCTATAAGTTCGCGTCTTTTTTCTGCCACCAATGCTTCCATATCTGCAGGCACGTCTTCAGTGACAATTTTTTCACTGCAATAAGCAGAAATAGTTTAAGCAAAAGAATAATGCCAGAGGAGACTTCATCATAGGAACAAAGAATGTAGGAGGTTTTCAAACATACCCACTTGCACCATGAAAGTAGTAGGCCTTTAACTGCACAAGATCAACAAGTCCCTTGAAATCTTCTTCCAAGCCTATTGGAACTTGCACTGCAGCACTATGATGTCGAAGCTTAGTTCTAGCCTGAAAAAATAAAAAACAAAAATGGTCTCAGAAAGGAAACAATTTTAATTCAAAATAAGGCTGAGAAATTTTTTAAAATGCACAGGGTTGATATAAAATACATACTAGAGGTCAATAAATCAAAAAACTAAAATTAAATAGTTTAGGCTCGCATCATGCTAAAATCATAGGCTCTGCATATAAAAACAAAGTCTCAGATGATTTTTAATCATGAAAAATTTCATAAAGAAACAGCTTTGAAAGAGTTTGAAAATCAACTTTTTCAAAACAACCACTTTCCCAAACACCAGCGATAGGGGAATGACCAAAATTGTTATACATGGCACATAAATTATGATAGTGTTGTCTACAATGACTTCCATAAATCTCAAACGCACCTGATTTAACACTTTCCATGGATCTGCTCCCATCCGATCAAGTTTGTTTATAAATGCAAGTCTTGGGACTTCATATCTTCTCATTTGCCGATCAACAGTAATGGACTGACTTTGCACCCCACCAACACTACAAAGAACGAGAATGGCACCATCAAGGACCCGCAGAGCCCTCTCAACCTCAATGGTAAAATCAACATGACCAGGTGTGTCAATAATGTTAATCTGCAACAACACATTTCCCAGGATATTAAACATAAATATATGCAAGACAAAGAGGGAGACAAAAGACATTTTCTCAAATGGCTAGAAGAATATATAAGTTTACCTTCTAGGCATACTACAAGTAAGAAAAACAAGTTGTCCATCAAACTTTTCAACCTTTCGTATTGACTTCAAGATACAATTTGCTTTGGTTTAGCACAGTGTTTTGTTTCTCACTATTTTCCCCACCCATTTCAATTATGCATGACCAGAGACAGAGTAAGTCTTCAATCTTTTATCTTTCATAATTAATCAATAATCATATCCATATTAACACTGATAATAATAACAACAATGCTCCAATTTCAATCTCTACCTAAAAAAACATGGAGGCATTCATCATACACTCCGCCGTCATTTTTTATTGATTCCTGTTAATTCAAAACCTCACTACCAACATTTCAAATTTCATTACAACTTGATAATTAATCATAATAATTAATACTGAGAATAAAATTAGTAGCAACAGCAGCACTCAAACGGACAAATATCAATTCACCCTTTATCTTTCTTGACTCCGATTAGTTCAAAATTCAATTCAATTTGAACTCAACTAAAGTCACAAACTCTTTAACTCTTCCAACTTTATAGCAAATAAAAAATCTTAAAATTTACAGATTAGCACTATAATCCCTTTCAACCAATCAGAAATCTTAAACCATTAGTTATTGTAAAAGTCAACACTGTTATACAATCTGTAATTGTACGACAGTCTAAATATTTTTACTCTGTATGAGCATTCTAGTTTTAAAAAATAAAAATAAAAAATCTCTTTCATTCAATAAAATGAAAATAGCAACAACAGTACTTAGGGTCTATTTAAGCGAGCTTCTCCATAAATACTTCTAAGAAGAGAGAGATTCTACAAATTAACTTAAGAATAAGTTAAAAATATAAATCTAAAGATATATGTGAGACCTTTTCCATGTAGAAAAACTAATTTCAAATTTTCTTCCTATTTTTCTCTACCAGAAGTCCTTATGGAAAAGCACATCCAACCAGGCCTTGATACCATATAGTCTCCTATTCCTCCTATTATCTTCAAAAGCCTCACTACCACCACCTCAAAATTTAATCCAATTCAATTCAATTAGAACTCAACTAGCACAACAAACTCTCCCAACTTTATTTAACTACTTGAATTCAACAGGTGACGTTCACAGCAACAAAGTCAAACCTTATAGTCCTTCCAAGTGCAGTAGGTGGCAGCAGACTGAATGGTGATTCCCTTCTCCCTCTCCAAGTCCATGGAGTCCATCTTGGCGCCAACACCGTCCCTGCCCCTCACCTCGTGGATCTCGTGGATCCGACCAGTGTAGTACAGAACCCGCTCCGTCAGCGTCGTCTTCCCGGAGTCGATGTGCGCCGAGATCCCGATGTTGCGGAGCCGCTCCATCGACTCCTTCCACCACGGATCCTTCTCAGCATTCGCGCGCGCCGCGTTACCGGCCGAGAACTGCCGGAGCTGGAAGGCGCCTCCCAGGAGAAACGCTGCCGGTGACCGAGACGCGGAGGAGCAGAGGGCGTAGAGGAGGCGCGGTGCGGAGGACCGGGACACGCGAGCCATGGCGGGTAGAGGGTTTTTGCCTAGAGTCTCCTTTTCTGGGTTTTACTAACTATATTGAACTAAAACCCTAATCCTAGTGGAATGGGTTCCAATTTGGAACATGGATCGGTTCCAGTGTGTAAAATTGTTTTCTTTTTTAAATATGATTTCTTATAATATTAATAAGGTTTAAATTAACTTTTTAATATTCTAATTTTAGTTTCTTTAATTTTAAATTGAACTACACTAGAATACACTAAACTCATAATAAATACTCCAAAATCTAACTATTATTATAATAATACTTATTTTAATAAAAATATCTATCTATTAAACTTTTTTTTATTTTGCTATGAAATATATCTCCATTATTTTCAGTGTGTTGTTGCATCAAAGGCTGAAAATATTTAGACATTAAACTTACACATAATTTTCACTTGCTTAAAAAAAAGGTAGAAATTTTAAAAAAATTATGACATTTGTCTTATAAAATTAATATGACAATTTGAATGAAGGAAAACCATCTTATTTTTCAAGTTTATCATTTTGTTTATATTTTTATGAAAATTTAGAATTATGTTTGTTACTTTTAAATCCAATTATGTTTTCCGTAGTAGTACAAAGGATAAAATGTTATTCACTAATTCAACCATTTTCTAATAAATTATGTTACATTATTTATTTATTTATTTATTTTTAAATATTACTCTCTTTATTTTATTTTTAATATTGATTTTTTTGAAAAAAAAAATATTTTATTATTATTTTTAAATTTTAAGATAATATTAATTTTTTATTTTTTATACATTTATTTTGTACTTATTTTAGGCTATGAAAAGATTTATTTAACGGATTCTAATAAATGGGAAGTGTTCTCTTTTTAAAGGGTTTTCTAATTATGCGCTCGGATCGAAAAATGGATGAGAAGTCCTTAAAGAGAAGCACATCATAATTTTCTTTAGTCAGTTAAACTAATTTTCCCAAAATCATTATATAAAGAGAGTAATTATTTTTATAAAATATTTAGCATATTTTATAAAAAAAAAAATATATGTTGTTTTTATTGAAATTTTGAAAGGAATTCAAATGATAGGAATTTAGGATAATAACATGGCTACTAAAAATCAAAGAACTTGTTGGGACATTTACATCTCAACTTGACCGAGTTTGAGACACTATTGGTCCTAAATCCTAATAATGATAAAATTTGTAGGCTTTGCTACCATCATTTATTCCATGAATAATCCAGTACAGTGCAGAAAGAAAAATCAAATAGAGACAGAAAAGAGAACATCTCATCCCACTAATCTGATCACTCACGAGTGAGAAAGACATGGCACATGGGGATTACACAAAGAGCACACCCCTTTTACATTTTTGCAAGATGCATAAGTTTTCTTTCCAGCAATGGTAGTTATGTTAATCCCCTTCAATACAATGTTGGTGCAACCTATGTTTTTGTCGCAATGCAGTTTGATTGCATGTTCAGAACTTGAGGTTCCCCTCACATTGTGATAACTAACATCACTTACTCTCACTGCATCTACACCATCATAAGGGTTGTATTGTTGATCAATAATCACAGGGTTTGTAGCTTCCACAAGTATAATATCCTTAAAGGTGATCTTCCTTGCATATCCTTGACCTCCCTGATTAAAGAACACAAATCATGAAAGTTCTTAATCTCATTTATAATTTGCTTAATTTAGTGCAATAGATTATATACTAGTGTGTTATCCTTACTATCCATGTCTTGATTCTAGCTCCATTTGTTGTTCTATTGAAGGTGCAGTTTCTTACATATATCTCTTCCACTGTTTGATGAGCTCCATTTTTTCCTAAGCTCCCAATACTGCATATTCACCAAGCATCCCAAATAGTTTCATTTTTATTGACCTAATAACTTGAGTTAATCCGAAACTAGACATTTACTTCAACTTACCTGATGCCATGGCCAGGTCCACAAAAAACACCAATTATGCTGATGAAGGTAGATCCATGGTTAATGGCAATGCAATCATCACCTAAAATCTCATAACCAATTTCATTTTAATTCTGCGATAACTAATAGAAGATGAAGACTAGTTATATATGATTTACCAGTTTCCATCTTAGAATTCTTGATGAGAATGTTGGATGAATAGGAGATATCAATCCCATCAGTGTTAGGACTTTCATGTGGTGCAATAAAATGAAGTTTGGAGATGAGTGATCCATTGCATCTATTTATGCTTATATGATTTTTGGGGCTGTTGATGTGAGTCAATCTGCTAAGGAATAGATTGTTGCATTCATGGAAATGTAGAGCCTGCATCCACATGTATGATTATCAAGCCACTGTTATAATGAAATTTGAACCCAAAACTCTGAATCAAAATGTGTTTTCATAGTAGTTAGTGACTAATGTGTGATTTGGAACTTACTGTTGGTCTGTTGATTTCAGTATTGAAATAGGAATTCCACCATGGAGCACCTTGGCCATCAATTTGTCCCCCTCCACCAAGAACAAGGCCATTTATGTGCCTGAAACGGATCCATGCTTTTCTACTACTTTTTGGCAATTTCCAAGCCTTAATGTTCTTTGGGGCTGTAATGGTTCCCTTAAGCTACCAAGCCAAAATAAATAACACACACATATTAAGCTATGCAAATTAAATGGTGAAGATGGTGCATTATTACCTTAATGTGAACTGTTGCAGGTTTGCAGGGACCATTGAACAACACAGGCTGTAACATGAAAGTTTTCTCTTTGGGTATGACAAGTGTTGGGGTGCCATAACTTGCATTACATGCGTCTTTCCATGCTTTCAGAAAAGCCTTCACAATTTAACAAATCGAATAATTTTAAATCATATTAAATAAGAGAAATTCTAACTCAAATAACAAATCATATACCAAAAAAATTAACTTCGAGATGCTTGTCTTTGAATACCAAGTGAAAGACAATTTCTATTCATTAAAAATAATTATCTTCAAAATGTCCTTAAACATCGATTAAAAGCTACAAATTAAAACAAAAAAGAAAAATAAAACATAATGAGATTTCACAATGACAAAAAAAAAATGAATATGGTGAATTTCCAAAAATTAATTTAGGGGTAAAATCTTTCCAGAATTAACATACGGTGATACATTTAATTAGATTTTTAAAAATTAATTTGGTGAGTATTATTTTTTAAGGAGAAATGTGATAACTGATGCAGTTTTTCGAGGAAGACCAGATGAAGGTGTAGTCATAGTTATTTTCTAGAAAAATGTGAATAAATAATTAGAAATGTTAACAAGCTAATGATATAATTAGAAAAGTGAGAAACATACTTGGGAATCATCAGTTTCACCATTGCCCATAGCACCATAGTCAATGACATTGAATCTTGGACCTGCATCAACTTCCATTCTACCCCACACACAAGCTGAAGCAACGACAAACATTCCTAGGACAACAAATAAGTGTTTCATCTTCCAAATCAAAATTATTGTTCTTGTTTGTTCTTCTTCTGAAATCACCCTCTGTCATCAACTAGAATGTGACCCTAATATGCAAATTGGAGAAAAGGATGATAATTTATAGATTGAAGAACCAATATACCACCAATGGAAGGAAATTGTAAAAAAGAAAACATATGATGGTGGAAGTGACAGTGAATGGGAGATTCTTGCACAAAAACTTAATGTTAAAACATTATTTTGAGAATAAATAAACCATGCATTATATTTCAAGTTTTATATTTTTTAAAATAATAAAAAAATATAGAGAATACATCAAATAAAAGATACTAAGCATTTTTTAAAGGTCTAAAATTGTAAATAATAATCACCAATTTTCACATATCACAGTAATTTTCATGAATTTATAATAAAATTGAGAATATTTATTAATTAATTATATTTATTTTACGAACACTCTTATTAATTATATATCAAAAAATGAATTAAATTCGAATAAATGATGTTATCTGTTTCTAAATTAATTACCTTTTAGGACAATAGTAACTAACAAAGATTGAAAAATAGTTTGTTTTTCAGATAGTTGAAAAATAGAAAAATAAATGTTGTTTTATAAAAGAAAACTATGATAAATATTTAATATCTGAATTAGTTTTCTAAGATTTATATAGCACATGAATCTTCAGTCACATACTTGAGATCGAAAACATGTTGAAATCTTACAATTGCTAAAAGAAAAATGAAGATAAAAGAAAAACAAGACTAAAGAAAAAAAAATTGACGCGAGAAATATAAAATATGTTAATATGTTTCAAATTTTAAATTAACATTGTGTGTAAGATTGATGAATTAACAAAGGTTAATAAATAATTTTTCATTGTTGAACCAACAAAAAAATATTAATTAATAAAATTATTTGATTACAAATTTCAATTAACTATAATTTTTAAAATAATGCTAAAATTTTAATACTTAAATAGTCCTTCCACTTCAATTAATTTTTCTTTCTTAATCTTTATGCTTAAATATCCCTTTTAGTAATTCTATATAATAATTTTTTATATTTTAATAATTATTCTCACCTTCGTTAAATCACATGATTTATCTGAAAGTAAGCATTTAATATATTTTTTTGTAAATATTTATTATTTTCAAATATTAATTCTAAATTTTAGTTTGATATAAATTTTAAATATTTATAAACTATATGAATTGAAGATGTCTTTTACTTTTAGATAACTTTAATTTTAATAATTTATATTTAAAATTTGTATTTAATTTTTTTTAAATTGTATTGACACATTAATGTGTCTTAATTTAAATTTGGTGTTGTTTAATATGATAATATTTACTGTTAATAATAATATTTTTAATTTCTATTTGAAAATATTAAAATATTAAATTATGATGCAATGCGCCGAAAACTAGATAGACATTAAAATATTGTCTAATTGAATTGCCGCATGGAATAGTTGCTTTTTACAATAGCAGAGAGGCACCCAAAAATAGTGTTTTGCTTAGTGAAATTGGCATATGAAAATATATAATAACAAATAAATAAGTTAATAAAATACCATTTGAGGATAGATAAAGTAAATTATACGTAGCTAAACTCTAAAATTAAATGTTTTTAAAATTATCCATTGAACTTGTCAAAGTTGTTATTTAATGTTCAATGGTCTAATTATTGTTAAATTGTGATCAAAGTGGTATTATAGTAGTAGCTAATAAATAAATAATATTAGAAAATACTAAAATTTAAAATAAAACATTATAAAATTTTAATATTAAAACTATAAATAAAATTCTAAATCAAATACATCATAATATTTAAGTTTAAATGTTAACAAAATACAACAATATTCGTTATGAACAACAAGTTTACCTCTGAAAAATAAAATAACATATTAATATATTAAAAATTAAAATTAATGACTAAATTATATATTTTACAAGAAAAAAAATTAATAGTAATTGATAAAATAATTTTTATCTATTTGTAATTATTATTTAATATTTTTTTAAAATTTAAACAAAGTTTATATAAATTAATTTTAAATAAAATTGATGATTAACGCAAATGTATAATAAGAAAAATATCTCACGTATGATCGAGATATGCTCGATTATTATTAAGATCATCATAACCTTATTAATTAAAAAATATAATAAAACTTTAATGTACACGAGACGAGACCTACTAAATTAAATAATCCTATTAAATTTGACCTATTAAATAAAATTCAATAAATAATATTAATAAAGTATATTTTTTTATTTTACTTAAATTATATTACTAGTATAAAATGTTAGAATATAATTACATATACTCTTTTATTATAAACAATAAAATTTTGCAGCACCACAAAAGAAAAACAAAAAAAAAAGAGCTGATTTTTCCCCTTATATGAATTTTTAGAGTGAATTAACTAGTTAAATGTTGAATTCCCTATCATATCCGATTAATCTTTCAATCCAATTTTTAATCTAGATAATAAACTAACTAATTTATAAGAGTCCGATCATAATCATTTGCTAAGATAAGAAAAAAAAAAAGAAGGTAAATTAGTTATTTTTAATTAAGTTATTTTTATTTAGTGATACTTAAGTTATTCTTTGTTTCTAAAATTATATTTATATTAAGTTGCAGCTATATATTTAATAAGACTATTCTTAATTTAATCAACACATAATTTTAACAGTAAATATTCTAACAGTTAAGTATTTATTTGCTAAAAAAGAATATTCTTTATTTAATAAATAAAGTTGAGCTACACTTCCGGAACATCCCAATGCCTTCATGATTCACTTTTTAATAATTTAAGGTACATAAGTAATTCTAAAAATGTAACAATATAAATATAATATGTTATATATAAAATTCTTATCAATATGAAATAAATAAATAAATAATATTATTTTATTTATTTAATTATATAATTATATAATTTTTTAGAATATATGAATATATTGTCATATTTTACATTTGGTTTGTATAAGTAAATATTATTATATTAATATAATCAATTATAATAATATTAAAATAATATTTTTTTTGTTTTTATTATAATAATAAATTAAAAATATATATTAATAATAATCTATTTTTTATTATTATAATAATAAATTATAAATAATTAAAAAATTTATTAATAATAATATTAAATTTTTTTATTTTTTATTTTTTATTATAATAATAATAATTTTTAAAAAATATTTAAAATAATTATAAAAATTATTAATAATAAATAATATTATTTTACTTTCTATTCATTTTTATTCTCTTTCTCTTGATCCAAACAATTTTATTTTATTTTTATTTTATTTTTATTTTTTTCTTTTTTTACTTTCTCAAATCCACTCTTCAATCCAAAGATACCCTTAATTAATAGACAATTCTTGTTGATTTTATTCATATACGTACTAAGTTACTTTTTAGACACTTTTATTTTTTATAGATAAAAATAGAGGTGATATTCTACATGTTCCACTCTTTTATTTTTATTTTTTTAAATAGTATACTGATTATTTTTCTTAGAATAAATTAAATCAATACTTTGTGAGATTTGTAAAAATTATACATTATACTCTCTTTTTTCTATTATATATTTAATTATTTTTAAAATATTATATTGTATATCCTATAAAAAAATTATTATGGAATGAATAAAAAAATAATATTTTTTATATCTTAAAATTTTCAATTTAGATCAATCAATGGTATAAACATTTCGTACACCACATGTAACATTTACAGATATTATATTTTACAATTTATAATAATTCCTTTATAAATTTTAGATATTACATTTTAAAATTTTAATACAATGTAAAATTCATCTCATATTAAATTCATAATTTTTAAGAAGTTAATAATGTTATATCATAATAAAATATTATTATGTTTTATTCATTCATATAAAAGTGATTATGGAATATGATTTACTTTCAAAATTGGTTCAGAAAAGAAAATTTATCCCTCACTAATATATTATAGTTAAGTCTTATTTTTTTGTTAATGTAAAATCTTCTCAATAAATAAGATTAAACTTAAATAAATTTACTGTAAATATATTTTTATTTATATCCAACCCTTCAATTTATCTACAAATATAAATTTCAAACAGTTAAACAGAAAGTACAAATATTCCTCACATTCATGTACTAGCAATAACGTATTCCACTAGTCAAAATCATCTGAATACTCATATGAAATTCTTAATCTAAGAGGCTAATACTTATTATGTTTAACGGTCGACTAACAATAAATGTTATCTCTTACCGAGTTTTTTTCACCTCAAAACCATTTGTTTATCCTCATCTAGACACCACAAACATGGTAGTTCTCACAAACATATTTGATAGTTGTCACCATCAATGTATAGTGCAAGTGGAATCTCCATCGATCTCATACCACATGAATACCCTTATCTATATGATTGAGATATCCTTTGAAGTCTGAATATCTCCTTATATAGTAGATCTTGATAATTTCATATACATTAAAGTTACAACCAAATAGTATCACATGATGACTATTTGACCTAAACACAATCATTACAAATAATGTATAATAAGTCAGGAAAACACAGTTCTAGAAACCCATCATTTCACATCATTTAGTGTATATTAACTTCCTTAATCATTTTACTCTCAACAATAGTTCATAAATAGTGCTTTAATTTACAAAATTATATTTTGTACGTCTTAGTTCTCTCATGGTTCTAATGCAATATCCGCAACGTAAAATTTTCGCAGTTATCATAAACATACATCCATTTCAAACACTTTTATAATTTATTTAGAACCATGTCATAAGCAATTATTCTCACAATTCCTTCTTAAAAGATATTCTAGTTTCAAAATAAATAAAAAATAAACACTCTTACAATTCATGAATTTCTAACCTTTACTATGTTTCCAAAATGAGTAGATATATTCCAATTTAGTTCAGCATGCATCAAATTTATGGGTATCTATCATCTTTATTTCCCTAAATTTGTGTTTTATTAAACTCAACATATTTTTCAAAGTTTTGGTATTTTCACTAAGTGAGAGGGGTTTCGCTCAAGCGAAAATCCACTCAAGAACACACTTAAGTCTAGAGTGTTTTCTCTCATGCTAATAGTGTTTTCGCTCAAGTGAAGAGTGTTTCGTTCAAGCGAAAACACACCTGAAAGCAGTATTCAGTTCTGGATATTTTCGCTCAAGCGAAAAGTGTGTTGCTTGAGTGAAAAGACAGCTAAGAGCAACCTAGAACCCATTCACTTGAGCGAAAAAAACACTCGCTCAAATGAAAACCTTGCATACGACACAAACAACTACGAGAACCAAGCTAAAACTCAAATTCAAAGCAAATCCAATCAATTGAAAGCTCGCAAACATATTTCATGCAAGATCACACCGATTTTCCAATCAATTCAACATAAAATTAAGAAATTTTGCTTTAATTTATCGATGACATTGACATACTAATCTATCCTTAATTTTAGAAATGAAACCAAGTCTAATTATCTCCGACAAGATTTCTAAGATTTCCTTAATTTTTCCTAAATAAATCTATAACCAAGAATCCTAAACATTTTGAGATTGGAAATTTAACTAAATACAATTATAAGATTAGTGCAAAGATGTTCTCTTATAATTCTACTTCCGAATATCTTGAATTCCAAAAAAAAAAAAATGAAAAAAAAGGATGAAATTTGGAAAAAATAACTGAAAAGACTGAGAGGGAGTTAAGAAACTAAAGAATGTGAGAGAGTAAAATTTTTGAATGTAGAAAAATAAGAAGGATTAAAAAAATTTTAGAATTAAATACTCTCATTTCTCTCCTGACAATTAAACTTAATGCCCACCAAAGAACATGATCTAATATAAAACATCACATGTTATAATAATTAAAATAAAAAATACAATAAAAAAACATCAATCGTAATTTATCTTTTACCTTTTCATAATATTCTCTTGAAAACATTTCCTTGTTCCTTTATACATGTAATTTTCTAGTCCTGGTCCAAAAAATTTATACGACTTAATTTTATATTTAGATAAGAAATTTTATAATTTTTAAGAAATTTAAATAGATTTAATTTAAATTACTCTTATTTTAAATTATTCAATTATATATGTATTTTATTTAAATTTATTAAATTTTAATTTTTTATTCAGATTTAATATTTCAATTATTATTAAATATAATAATTTTGTCAGATAAACATTTATATAGTTGTAAAACACACTGATCTCACAATCTAAATCAATAAATCGCATATAATTCTAACTTAACAAATATACGTTTAATTTAGACAAACTCACAAGAATCTAATTTAATTTAACTCTGACACGTCTCAAATAAAAAATATATTAATAAAAAATGAGTTAAATAAAAAATATAAATTAAAAAAATGTAAAATTTCAATTACTACTTTTTAAATAAAATTTAAAATTCTTTAATTTAAAATAATCAAATTATTAATTTTTTTCTCAAAATGTTTTATACAAACAACATATATTTTCTAATAAAATATATCAAATTATCTGTATAAATAAATTATTTTATTAAAATTCTTTGTTTAAACAGAAGGAAAAGGCAATTGCTTTTTGCACCCCATAACTTGCATTATCCAATTGGCCTACAAGCCTCTCTCAATAATGTTCCACGCATCCCTTCCCATCATCCACTGACAGTAGAAGATTAAGGAAGAAGAGATTGAATCATCAATGGGAGGAGGAACCATCATGCATACCAACCACTCTGTCCCTCAATATAGGACCATTCTCAACAACTTGTCTTCTTCCTCTTCATCTTCATCTTCTGCAACTGTTATTCCCAATATTATGCCTCCAGTTTCAACTATAAACACCTTATCTTGTTGCATCTGTCACTGTCACAATCAACTTTGCACAAAACAACCAGTTCCATCTCAACAGGAAGTTGAAGATGCCGTATCAGCTCTTCAAGAGTGAGTTCTAATTTACTTCTACTTCCTTCTGGCATCTCTGTTCTTACTTCTTAATGCCCTTTAAATATAATTCAATAAAATTGTAGTTACTGTTATGGTAAAGAATATTTTAATCAATTTTAGAGTAAATGATAGTTTTTGTCTGTTCAAATCTGTAAACCAATGATAATTTAGCTTGTGTTTAAGGAAAATTCTTATTTAATGTCTGGTGCCACAATTATGTTTTGCCATTTTGCCATTCTTATTAATATGCAATGCTTAAGTTTTAATGTGACGTTAAATATACTTTTTGAGGAATAATATCACACTAAAATTGTATTTTTTTAGCATTAATTTAACATTAAGTTCAAAAGTTCAGAACCAATTTATTATTAAGATATGCAACAAGACTCACTTGTCGCACTTTTTACACTTTACCATACACCACATTGGTTTTTAGGATAATTTTTTTATATGTAGGAATTGAACACCAGTTAGGGTTTAAAAAATTTAGATATCTTCTAAATCATTTGAAGACCATTTTGACCTGAAGTTGTAATGTTTAGACACTAATTTATCACTAATTGACACACTTGTCCCACTTTTTACATTTTCAAGAACTAAATTAGAGCTTTTATTCTTTTAGTTACTAAATTTTCTCCGACATTTACACATATTTTTTTAACCCCAAAGCTGCAACATTTCTTGTTACTCATAGTTCGGTTGTCTACTTTACTGCACAAGATGCTTTAGGATTAAGTGGTTTAAGTTATTTACTTACTTTTTACTATTTTTTTGTACATAAGAGTTTTATGCAAGCAATAATAAACTTGCTTGAACATTTCTTTTCAAAATTGTTTGTGTCAGATTTATACAAGCATTTCAGCAGATCTCAAGATCATATGATTCGAGAACAGTTATATCTCGGGGATATAAAAGACTATATGATGCTTTTCAGTTGCTGCAATCTGATCCTGCTGTGAAGGTTCACTCTTGACTTAGTGGTTTAAAAACATTGCAGAGTATTTTTCCGTTCCTCAAATTAAATCATAGCAATCCATGATTCTGGGTAAAAACTGAAATTATAAAAAATTCTCCTTTTTATAGTGATGTATTTGTTTTGGACGAGACATGTTTTTTTTTTAATATATTTTGGAAGCAAATAATTGACCATGTGTCTGAAACTCATCTGTTATGTTATGGTTACCAACCACTGTTAGGTGATTCCTGTTATTAAATCTGTTATCTCTATTTAAGTGAACCGCTGTGGAACAATCTAGGTGGTAAAGTCTTGCTTTAATTATTTAAAATCTTCTATGACTTTTGTTGTTGCTATTGTTTAATTTTCTCTTTAATTTGAATGTCTTTGTTACTATGACTTGTAGAGATTAGTAGTATCGTTATCATCTGATAAAGCTCTTTGGGATGCTTTCATGAGAAATGTGCTGCATCAAAAGCTGCTAGAGTTGCCTGATTCAGGTTTGTATGTGTGTATTTCATGAAAAGTAAAAGTAATGAATTAAATGAACACTCCCCTTAAACAAAAGAAAGAGAAGAAAAGAGGTAGAGTGGTAAATGGTAGTGCTTAACATACCATTGATGTAGTGTTATGAAAGAAGGAAAGAAACCTACAACAATAACTAGATCCTTTTTCCCAAAACCAACCAAATAAAATGTTGAGCATTCCTTGTTTATTCACATCCAACTTTCACCTCTCTTCTCTCTTTTTCCCTTTACATTTCTCTCTTCCATTCCCTAATGTATAACAGCAAGGGATGTGAGAAAATCTTTTCTGAATGTCAAAATAAATTCCATTAAACTTCTATTTTTGACTGATTTCACATTGTATTGTGTCATGTAGTTGAGTGTAGAAGGCCTGAGATTTCTGAAGTAAATGAATTGGGCATGCATATACTCAGCTGGACATTGGATATCATAAAGAGAAAGATATTGGAACTGATAGAAAGTTTTCAGTTACTAGTGAATGATTTATTTCAATCCCCTAGGATGGAAAATGCTGCAGTAGATGCAAGAGAGATGGATGAAAAAGTTAGATCATCATTCCTTCTCTCCATAGTAATCCTCTTGATTGTAATTGTGGCTCGATCTCAAAGGATTTAGTTGATCGAGTAGGGATATGGAAAGACTAGACTATAGACTACTACTTTGTAGATTTCAAATTATGCATGATTCTTGGGCAAACTTTTAGTTATTGGTGTAATTTCATATTTACTGTATAACATAATTGGAATGAATGTTACTTCTTTCTCAACGGAGATTGAGAAAATAAGGAAACTAAGTTATTTATAATTAATTTTATAAGTGTTATAAAGTTAAGAAAAAAAATATAAAAAACAGAATATAGAAATTACTGTTAAAAGAAAATAGTACTTAAATTAATGTTTTAAAATATGATTACAGATTTTTAAAAAAATTATATATTTAAGGTGGTATGCAATTACGATTTTTGATTAACAACTTAAGTCGTGTTTTAATTTTTATTTTATTTTTTTTATAAATAATTATTATTAATTTTTGAAATATTAAAAATATGATAGATAATTATGTTTTTTTTATTATTTATATTTTATTTAATAAAAATATTTATTATAATTTGTAAATAAATAAATTTATAAATAATTATTATTAATTTTGATAAATATTAAAAGTATGATAAATTGTTTAAATTTATTATTATTATTTTATTTTAATCAAGATATTTATTATTATTTATAGATAAATAAATTTATAAATAATTATTATTAAATTTTTTAAATATTAAAAATATAATAAGTAATTTAAATTTTTTATTATTATTGTTATTATTTTTTTTATTGGAATATTTATTATTATTAATTATGAAAAATATTAGAAGTATAGTAGAAAATTTAATTTTTTTTATTATTGTTATTATTATTATTTGTATTTTATTTTGATTAGATATTTATTATTATCTATAGATGAATAAATTTATAAATAATTATTATTAATTTTGATAAATATTAAAAATATTTTTGATAAATATTAAAAATATGATAGATAGTTTAAATTTATTATTATTAATTTAATTTTATTTTGATTAGGATATTTATTATTATTTGTAAATAAATTAATTTAAAAATAATTATTATGAATTTTTTTAAATATAAAAATATAATAGAAAATATATAAATTTAGAAATAATTATTATTAATTTTTAAAGAATTTTTAACTAACAAGTTTTTAGGAGAGGAAAAAAAAAGTATGAACTAAATAGAAGAAGTTATATCTTATTTGTTTTTTTTTACTAAATGATTGAATTTGATTTTTACTCCATTTTATTATAAAATATCTAAACAGTGATATTTTTATTTTAGTTCATTTCATTCTCTTTCACAAATAAAAGAAAATCTTAATTCTCGATAGGTTTAATATTAAATTGTTAGGTCACTTATTTTTCAATATCGGTAAAGTGAAACTGAGTTACGTTGAATTAAATCGAAGTATAATAATAGATTCAATCGAATAAATTATTCAAATCAGTCATAAGTTTTCATATCCACCAACGAGTTTTTACACCAGTCTTTTAAAAAAATAAAATGAATTAAATTTATAGACAAATTAAAAAATAAAAATTAAAAATTTTAAAAATCATAGAAAAAAAGTTCTATAAATCATCCTGTATATAAAATATTTTTAATTTATAAAAAAATTATTTATTTTTTCTTCAAAATTTTCTATCATAACTAATTAAAAATTAGTTATTTAAAAATAATTTTACCACATGATTGACGTGATGTTTATTTAATTTTTTAAAAGTAAATAATCACCAAATTAACTAATTGTAATAAAAATAAAACATGTAAACCCTTTTTAGTTAGGTTTAATTTTTTAATTACTAAAAAAAAGTTGTACTACTTATTTTCATTATTTTAAACTCATTCAAACATTTTACCCATTTTTTTCTCGTTTTTTTAATTCAAACAAAAAATAAAATCTGAAAATTTCTTTTCCATGATATTCTTGTCGCACTTTTAATTGGAATTTTGAGAATGATCAGTTTTTTCTTTTTCACTTAAACTATGTTGGTAGTTTTTTCTTTATTTCCATCTCTCCAATATCATAACAGTACCTAAAAGAACTTGTTAAAAATCTAAAGCATTTTTATAGTTGAAGGTTTTTCTTTAAAATTAGTATTTCATTCTTTATCATTAATTAAGGCTTCGCAGGCTTTTAATAGAAAGAAATATTGGGAAATTCAATAGAAAAGTTGGCGATAATCATTCTGAAACAGTTCATCCCGAATATTTGGGGAGAAAAAGAATACAAAATATTCTCTTGATACAAATGAAAATCTTCTAGGTGTCATTTTGAAAATGTTGATATATACTGTACAATTTGAAATATCAAGACATCCAGATTCCTGGACCCGTCGGTTCACGATCTGAAGCAGAACCTTGGTTAGCTAGCTTCTGAATTCGGGAAGAAAATTCTTCAGCCTGAAGTGGAATGATCAAAGTCAGAATTTGAAAGAGAAAGCAAAAAACAAAATGAATGAAGTATGCACTATGCAGACTTCTTCATATCCCCATCCCATGTCATGGGAAACACCTCCTGCAGAAAGGAACAACACGATTTCCGGAGAACCACAATAACTTTGAAACATCCCTTTTGCAATTCCCTAATTACTGATGAAAACGTAAAGAACAGCAATTTCAAAAAATCTAGGAGACTATGAAACTCTAATTACTGATGGAAACGTAAAGATCAGCATTTTAAAACAACTTCAAGGTTCCTTGATAATTGACGGTTTCATATTTCTAATAACCAGCATTACAGAACAGGTTCAGACAAATCAAAAGATAAAAGGTAAAAAATACACCTAGACACACCTATACTAGATACAAATAAAAAGAGAAAAATACACCTAGACTTCATAGAAAGAAAGAAAAAAATCTAGACCTTGAAGCAAGTTGATCTTTTCAGTATACCAAATAAATAGCACAAATAAAAATACAAACCTTTTCATCAATCCACATCAGAGAAGTTAGTTGATTATTTAGAATTCGAACTACTGCATCTAATGGAGTCATTCCATCCAGGGTATCAAGTTCGCCACCCTGAACAAAACACCATTGTAAGCAAAATTTCTTGCTCTTATAATGGAATGAAAGAGAAACTAACAACCAGTACCTGGTTTGAATTAAGGGATTGGATAACTGATTTGATTTGTTCAGTCATCTGCTCAAGTTCCCTTTCAATCAATTCAGATTGCTCATACCTGCAAATGAAGGTATTAGAAACAGTAAATGCCTGAGCCTCAGCAATGAAGTTAAAGTGGGAAAGGAGTTGAAATATAACCCTAAATCAGACGATCTTCATAAACGTGTAAAGTGGAAAACTTAATTTCATATTTAAAATTTTATTTAGTATGGAGTTCAGGGTGATGCAAATCTCAGTCCATTCCAAACTACCAACCACACTGAACATGTACAATGAAATTACAGATGAAGGACCAATAAGAACTTCAATATTCAATCCAATGTTTCGGGTGATGCAAAATCACTTCAAACTAGAGAAACCACATTGAAATGGTGATTGGATTCAATATGGAAAAGATAGGGTTAAAAACTTAAAATAGAATATATAAAATCAGTGAACATATTATGATGATTCAGAACTCACATTGCATCTCTTGTAGATGCAGCTTCATCATCAAGAAGCAAGCCCCGCTCATCCTTGTAAATACGTTCAGCTTCTACCTCCATACTTTGTAAAGCCTTGTCAACCTAATACAGGGATGACATAAAAAGCTTCTATCACAATACAAAACACATTTCAAATGTTTTGTGAACTGATGAATGCATATATATATATATATATATATATGTGTGTGTGTGTGTGTGTATATTTGATGAGATTCAGACTTTACAGTTTTTATGCAGTATTAGTGTTATTTTACACATACATCTGTTCTCAAATATAATTTTACATAACAGGTAGGTTCTTCTATCCTAGTGTTATGATCTCACATTTTATGTTTATCTCCCTAGTCCGATCCCAAGGTAGGATCTACAACTTCGACAACCTTGAACAGTTTTAAGATCCTACATTGATTATACAAAGTAAATGATGATTCAATGAGCCTCATGAACTAGCTTTTGAGATTCAGTACCCCAAATTTAAGAAATAGAACTAAACTCTCAAATTTCTAAATCTATCAATTCTAATTTTGAGCCACACCCTCAAAAGATTTATTTTCATTTTTTACTTATGATTATAAATTAATGACATTGTTTCACAAGCTAACTTCTTTATTTAATTTGAAAACAGTGGTGCAATTGAATTTCACAACCCCTGCCTGGTTTTTTAGTCTGTGCAAACCTAAATGTATTATTTGATTGTGTTTAATTGCTTAGTTTACCAACAGCGGCCATGGTCTTTAAAAGTGTGCTGATTTGATTGCAAAGTTAAGGAATATGCTGGATGTGTTTCATTTAGACCGAGTTTAGGGAAAAATCATATTTTTTCAAAAGAACTCAATAAGATTCTGATTGATAGTTGTTTTGAACACCATTAAGCTAACAAGGACAAGTATGATGTAAATTTGCCATAGAAGCAACATTCTAACTCTAATAATGGAATAGTATTTTACCATTAGCACGAAGTAGAATTTGTAGTTAGGTAACAAGACAAAGATCTCTATAAATAGAATACAAGCACAATATTTTATGAAACCCAACCATAAGAACAAAATTAAATTACCTCCTAAAACATACATGAAATAAACTGGTTTTCAAAATACCTCCTGTTGATGAGTCTCTATTAACTCCAATTGCCGCTCCAAGTTTGACTGTGTCTCAACTACTTTTGCCACTTCAATCTACATTTATAACATTATAAATAAGATACAGAGAACTAAATGCGAAAATTAAACTGTTTGCATGTAAAAAATAATTAAAAAAGTTTATTTGTAGCTTCTTGCATGTAGAAACCTCAAGCCTCAAAAGAACATCACGATTGTTCAAAATCCTGCGATCCCATTCAGCTATTGCATTCGCTTGTTTTCTAAATTTTCCAGTTCGCTCTTGCAACTCAGAATTCCACTCCTTGATAATCTACAGAAGGTTATATGATTAGGAAGGGGTTAGACTGATTGACCGTTAGAGAAATAACATAACATCTAACTCCAAACACTGTAAATAATGTCACTGCCAGAAATAACCAATATATTATCCTCCAAGTTAAACCCTACTTAAAAAGTGAATTTTTGCAAGGTGGAAAATAATTTTTTTTAGAGGTGTGTACCTCGGAGGATGTTTGATCTAGCTTATTTTTAGAGAAAAATTGTTTTTTTTCTAAAGCTTTTTGATGGAAATACGAGCATTTATGTTTATTATCTTTTCCAAGTAGTTAAGTTATGATTAAGCTTAGTTCAATGTACCTTAGCAAGTGGTGGTGTTTTAATTGTTCTCTTGAAACTAGTCTTTTTTATTTATTATGTTTGTAATCATTCTTGTTTTAAATAAAGCACCAACGATTAAGATACTCAAGCACACTCAGAAAATTTCCTCAAGCATCGTAGCTCCCAATCTAAGGGGGCTTTGCTTCTGCAAGAGAATGGTTCTTCAGCATGTTTGACTGGACTCTCTTAAAGCTGTCTGTTAAGACTGGTATATAACACACATTAACATCAAGTGTACTACAGAATATCACAGGTTAACCAGTACCAGTGTAGTACATGGCTTACCCTGAAAACAGTATTATTCACACGAAGAGGAATTACAAACTGCTAGGTGTTCGAGAGACCTAGAGCTCTCCCAATAAAGTTTCCTGACTATTCCCCTCCCCTTTTCCAGCCCCTCTCCCCTTTCCCTATATTGCTCCACCCCAACCCATAACAGAAAATCGAATCTTCTCACTCCTCATTCCCCACTTGCCAGCTGGCAAGTTAGTTACAAAGCCCAACTCCACTAATACTCCCGACCCCACTTGCTTCTTGACATCTTTTCTTATTTTTTCTCTCATAAACCCGAGCAAAGGGTGCAATTCCCTTACTTATATTGACATTATTCTCCCTGTCATTATGCCCACTCATTCCCGGGGCCCTAACACTGTCATACTTTTCCAGAGACTGTCAGCTTTTCGGAAAGTTGTCAGAATTCTGGTGACTCTTCCCACAACTTTTGGTGACTGTCAGAATTTTCTAACAACTTGTCTGGAAACTTTCTGATGATTTTGTTGAGGGGTGTTTTGCTCCAATTTTTTTTCTTTGATTAAGAAATATGAAAATTCAGGTACTTGTACTTTGGTATATTCAGGTATACCTCCACTTTCTTTTGAAATTAATGTCTCAAACATTTTTCCCATCTTTTTGGATACTTGATTCCGGAGCCAGAGACTATGACTCCCTCATCCAAATTTTTCTCAACATATTCTCCTTGTCTACGCAATGAAAAAATTGTCACTGCAAATGGCACTCTTGTAACAGTAATAGGAAATATTAAAATAATTTTTTCATAATTATTAGAAAGTGGATTTGGGCTTAACTTAATTCTACAAAACCAACTTATACAGTGAAGTTAGCACTCCACTTATATATTATAATTTGATCACATCTATAGTCAATGAGAGATTTCCAACACATCCTCTTAAGGTTTATATCCTACTTATATATATTATAATGTACTCATAACTCTAATCAATGTACGATCTCTAACACATCATTTCACGCCAAAGACTAGACATCTTGAAAACATGGGACTAGATATTTACAAGTGGTTCGCAAGTAACCCAATAAGTCCAACAAACTTTGTTAGGATATGCTCTTATACTATATTAGAAAAAACATTTGTAAAGTAAGATTTACACTCATTAATATATTATAATTTAGTCATATATGTAGTTGATGAAGAATCTACAACAATAATCTCGAAAAATGTTCTTCATCTCCTTAAGTTATCCATAAATCTTGTTTCAATATGAAAACTTACAAAAGACCTATCTATATGTGATATTTCTTCATAATGATTGTTGTCTTTTTCAGAACAAGGATTCAAGGAGAACAATTGGACATGTTAGAGAAAGGAATGCCTTTTCCTATTGAGAAGCCTTGTTTGTCTACCACATAAAAACTCCACTCATCTCACTCACTCATTTCAAAGTCTATATTGTCGAAAAGGAAAAGATTTTTCTTTTTCATTTCCCATTAGGACATACTTCTTTTGAAACCATCAAGGTTATATTTCTATCATTATTTTCTATGTTAAATGTTAGAAGTTTTCAATGTGATCTGTATGAAATCACATAGCACAAGCGTACACCATTTCCATTTAGTAACAAAAGTATGTCTCTTTTCTATCTCATCCAAACTACGTTTGGGGTCCATCTCTAGTTCCAATTGTGTTCAGCTCAATGGCTTGTAAATTATTGATGATTGTATTGAGTTACTTTGACTTTTCTTCTCCAAGATTAAAAATCAGTTTCATGTTTCCATCAAGAGACTTAGGTTCAATAAATGAAAAGAATATTTCAATCAAGTCATTATACCATTTTGTCAAAAAGAGGACATAATTCATGAAACTTTTTTGTGTCCAAACACCTCAACAAAATGGGATTACTAATAGAAAAATTTGGGAAAGGGTGTTGTCACAACTACCTATCTTATCAAAAGGTAAACTTCTAAAATCTAGGGATTCAAGAGACCTATGAAAATCTTTCTTCTTTTTATCCTAATTTGTCTACTACCAATAAAACTCGATAACTTAAGGAGAAGTCAAAAAGAGAATTTGATAGTTCGATGGAGTGTTGAAGCTGAATTTTGAGTTATGACACAAGGTATTTGTGAATTGCTTAGGAAGAAAATTATCTTAGAAGGACTTGAAGATTAAATGAGATGGACCTATGGAGCTCTATTCTGATAGTAAGTCAGCATTCAGCATAGCTCATAATCAGTTCAGTATGATTGAACAAAACACATTAAAGTGGACAGCCATTTTATCAAAGTGAAACTGTACGGTGGCTTGATTTGTTCCATATACACAAGGTCACCTTGTATATATTCCTACTAAAAGATCATGCAATCCAAATTTTGAAACTGAGAACAGAAAACATCTAATCTCCAGTTTGAGGGAGAGTGTTGGAAATAGAAGCATTTAATGTTTATTATCTTTTCAAGTAATTCATTTAATGATTAGCATAGTTTAATTTACCTTTGGAAATTGTGATGTTTTTATTGCTTTCTTGAAACTAGTTGTTATTTATGTTTTTTATACTCATTCTTGCTATGAATAATCAATTCGTTGAGTGGTAAATACTTAAGCACATTCAGAAAATTTCCTCTCACCTTCTCAGCAACATTTATATCAGAAGCTACTTTGAACACAAAAATAAGATAATTCAAACACACACTAGCCATGGATTTGACCATACAATGTTTTATAAAAAAATGGGAAATTAAATTAAATCCATTCTAAATAAGTCTATCATCTTTGCACTATTCCGAAGTCTATTCCATATATATCAGTATCTCATGTATTCATCTGTAGAAATAGTTATTTCTTTAGTATAGTTCAATGAAAGGGCAGCTCAAGTCTTAACCAATTACATAATCTCAACTTACTAAGTCAAATACACTTATCAGTAATAATCATAATTTGCTTAAAAAAAATACAAAATATGACGTATAGAATTTATAACACAGCAAGTACCTCCTCAACAGTCTTCCCAGTGATTTCAGATGGCAATTTTGGTGCAGCAGTAACTGAAGTGCTGACAGTTGATGTAGTTCTATAGGACAAGCAGAAAAGGAAATATCAAAACCACCTGCCTATGATTTAATAATAACTCTATGCATGCATAACTCAACATAGGAATATATATATATATATATATATATATATATATATATAAATTGTAGAAACAAAGGAATTTAACAAAGTGAAATGAGTCTGATAAGTCCTATGAATAGCTTACTAGCAAATAGTTATAAGGGGCAACTAGGGGGCATCAAATAATACATGACAATGCAGTACACCAACAATCCTACTACTTAAAACTGTGGGAGAAGAAACAGGATCATTCAAAATGAAAATTGTTCTGGTACACCATAAAATCCCACATCCCTTAGAAGTTGAGGTCAAGTGTATTTGATAAAATTTCTCTCTCTTAATCCGTTGAGATGCCTTTTTAAGACAAAACTATGATGGAACCACTGAGCATCTAAGTGATGTGAACTGACTTATGATTGAAGCATGCATCACTAAAATGAGGGTCTAGGCCACTCTTACCCCTTAACCTCGACTGGAAGGCTTAATTAAAAAAATATTCTCTTATTGAATTGAATTGATATCAATAACAGAGGATACAACTTGTATTATGCAGATCAAATCTGCAACAAACAAGGAAAATAAATCACACATTAACTAGAAACAAGTCTCCCATAAATAAAGAAACAAAATAATAGAGAGATATTTCTAAAAAATAGATCTGATCTAATTCAGATTTATTCCCCTTAATTAGATCCTACAAATCTGTACAGATATGACATTCCTAATTTATCCATATCTCCATAATTTATTTTGAATAATAAAATCCTAATCATGCACAACCTAGTGACTTGATTCTCAAAAGGCGGTCTTGGTGGACCCTTCGTTAAAATGTCATTAATTTGTTGATTGGTTGGGATAAAAGCAAAGCAAATTACTCCATCTTCAAGCTAATCCTTGATAAAGTGCTCATCCATCTCAACATGCTTTTCGGTCGGTCATGTAAGACTGGGTTATGACCAATACTTATAGCCACCTTGTTATCACAAAACAACTGCATAGGAAGCACTATTGGTCTCCAAGATCCTCTACAACATGTTTCAGCCATTAAGAATTCACATACTCCTTGAGCCATTGATCTAAACTTAGCTGTAGCACTACTTCTGGCAACAACATTTCTTTTTCCTCCTCTACGTGACAAGATTACTTGATAAAAATGAGCAATACCATGAGATTGACCTTCTATCAATAATAGAACTTGCCCAATCAGAAGTATATACCTCAATCCCTCTCTTTTCAGGCTTTCCAAAGAATAAACCTTTCCCAGGTGTGCTTTTAAGGTACCTAAGAATTTTGTACACAGCCTCTCGGTGTTCTTCATATGGGGAATTCATAAATTGACTCGCCATGCTAACAACGAAAGCAATGTCTGGGCAATGTATGAAATCTAAGATGTACTTTCGTTGGGCGACTACTATGCCCTTGTTTGATCTTGCAACTTTCATCCCAAGAAAGTATTGAAGCTATCCAAGATCTTTAACCTCAAATTCCTTGGCTAGATTTTTCTGCAATATGTTCATTCCAATTAAATCATCTCTTACCAATATTGTCATCTATGTAGACAATTAAAATTGAAACTTTACCCACAATAGACCTTTCAATAAACAATGTTGATCTAATTGACCTTTATTATAATCCAAGCCTTTTACAAACCTAGCCAATATGAGCTTATCTGGTTCAAAAAGTTGCTTAAAGAATTGGGATTTGGAGAAGTCACACATGACACATATATGTGATAATCAAGTTGTTCTTCATATTGCCTCAAACCTTGTCTTTTATAAAAGGATCAAACATATTGAGATTGATTTTCACTTTGTTCGAGAAAAGATTGTATCTAGAGATCAAGACTCATTTTGAAAACTCTAATAATCAACTAGCAAATGTTTTCATCAAATCATTATGGGGATCTAGAATTGATTATATTTGTAACAAGTTTGGTGCATACGATTTATATGCACCAATTTGAGAGGGAGTGATAGATGTAATGAGCTTAAGCCCATTTCTTTGAATTTTTTCTTATATTTATATACATAGAACCTTTTGTGTTCTACACACATTAGGGATTCAGACCATGTCTCTATCATTTATCTTAACAAAAATAAATCTCACACTAACTGGAAACTAACCTCCCACAAATAAGGAAACAAAATAACAAATAGATATTTCTAAAAAATAAATTTGATATGATTCAAATTTGTTCCCCTTAACTTGATTCTACAAATCTAGATAAAAATAACATTACTAATTTTTTCATATCTCCAAAGTTTATTTTAATCATAAAATCCTAATATTCCTAATTAATCCACACTTAGGAATCGAGTCAAACCATTTTATAAACACCTTTTAACCCACTAAGGCACTTTTTCACGACAAAACCCATGATGGAAAAACCAAGTATCAAAACAACAATACTTCAGATACAAAGAGATCAGAACACAAACAAGTGTCCTTTATCTTTTATACAAAACTATAATGTGTATACATTTTGGAATGAAATTAGCAACAATCGAATATTAATTTAACATGTTGAAGATGCATAAACTTAAAACAGAAAAAGAAGAGATAGAAAGAAGAGGTGAACAATGATACAGAAAAAATACATACTTATTAACTATATTTAATAAAGGAAAACAAAAAAGGAAATACTTTAACTACAAGCCTACAAAATGTATGCATACCCAGTAGTGGAAGCCACAACAACGGCAGATGATGTCTGAGTTGCACTGGTGCTGGAACCCAAAACTGCAGAAGTAGTAGACGTTGAAGTGCTCAACCCTGCAGATTGAAAAAGATTTTGAACATTTATTCTAACAGAAGCAGTTTACTAGAGAGAAAAGATTCAAGTTTACACGAATGAGGAACAATAATTTTAAAATGTGCAAAAATAAAATACAAAAGATGAGTCCCAATTTCATAGAGCATTAGGAGAATCTCCGAATTTTTCACTACTTTGCCTCTCAATTTCTCAAAATCTTACCAAGTCTAAATCAAATGTATCTAGCATGTTAAAGGCATTAGAAGTTATTCAGCTTCAACTTAAAAAGTTTAAACTTTTAGGTAAAGTTTAGACATGGTAAGCAAGCATGACTACACAATTTGAAGTTAGATCAGTGCCCTCTCCGCTCCTTCAGAATATGCCCTCTCCGCTCCTTAAAAATATATTTTATACAGAACATAGCTAAGTTACATGTAAGTTAATTAGAGCATAAGCCCTCTTCTTGCTTGAAGCTCAATGAGATTTAGGGCTCGTTTGGTGGTCAAAATATGATAGGATAAGATAAGATAATACAAGGATAAGATATAAACATTATAGGATAAAAGCAAGATAAATATCAACCATATCCAATGTACAATAGTAATAATGAGATGATAGTGAGTGATAACAATAATGGTGAATGTGGTGTTGGTAACAATGACAACTATAAGGTAATCAAGACTAGGTAATAAGGAGATACCACCTTAACCTAGGTCTACATGCATGGCCCATCTTCCAGGATTTACAAGGTTTTTATTGTCTAGAATATACTATTTTTATCTCAACACTGACTTGATCGAGAAGCATACAGACAAAGCTTTCCTCTGTCAAGAAGCATGCAGACAAAAGGCTATCAGAAGGTTCAATTCAAAAGCGAAGCCGAGAAGCTTTAAGGAGGGAAACCTTGTACTCAGGGTCAAAAAGGTACTCAATTGAAGGGAAATTTGCACCAAACTGGGAGGGACCCTTCAAGATAACTAGAGTACTAGGCAATGGGGTGTACCACGTACAAGATTTGATCGGCAAGTAGCTACCAAGATCATGGAATGCCAACCTTCTGAAATTTTATTAGAGTTAATATTGTACAACTTACAGGAATGAAAAAGGTTGTTTCTCCCTCTGACAATGTCGTTCATTTAACACCAACCGGATGAGGAAGCTTCACTCAACCACGAGTGATTCCTCCCAGTCCAACTAAACACCAACGGAATAAGGATGCTTCACTCAACCACGAGTGATCCCTCCCGACTCTTTTAAAATTAACCGGATAAGGTCGCTTCACTCAAATAAGAGTGATCCCTCCTAGTCTAATTAACATCAACTTAACAAGGAGGCTTCACTCAAACACGAGTAACCCCTCTCGGTCTAATTAACAACAACGTAATAAGAACATTTCATCAAACTAAGAGTAGTCCTTCTCGACCAAACTAAACTAGGAGAGGACCCCTCACTCAATCACAAATAATCCTCTTGGCCCAACAAACAAGAAAAATCGCGAAAGACTAGGAGTAAAACACTAGCCAACAAAGTGAAGTAAAAAGACAACGAATCATGAAAAAGAAAAAGTCATTGTATTCATCAAAATGAAGCTACCCAAAAGGGCTACAAAAATGTTTGAACATAAAAGAAAACAAAAAACATTAGTCAACATTGGTGGGTTCAGGCAGAGGAGTGGCAGACTTCTCTCGAGTCTCTTCTTCAAGGGGAATATCATCAATGGAAATCAACTCGCCCTTATAAACGTCTAGGTCAACATCAAACCTTTCAGGCTCTAAATCCTCCCCCATTTCAGCAAAAAAGAGGGCCTGGCGTACACCCTTTTGAAATCCCAATTCATGCTCACCGACAAGGAGGCATTTCAGGTTGTCACACTCCTTTTCAGTTGCAGCATTGGTAGTCAAGGCCCTTAAAAGGTTCATCTCCAAACTTTTCACATCATCCCTAAGTCTCCTTTAAGAATTCTCCACTAGCCCGAATTTATCTTTCCAAGCAACGTTATCTGCTTCCAAAGAACGTGCCTTCTCCTCCAATTCTTTTATCTTGGCACTCAAGGCCGAGTTCGCTTCCAAAGCAACCTTAAGTGAGATACTCGTCTCACCCAACTCATTCTTGAGGTGAGCAAGCTCAACACCTTTCTTCCCTTTGGCAAGTTCATCTATCATCCATTGCCCCAAAATTAGCGCTCGGGTTTGAAGCTCAATGAAGGAATTGCAAACGTCTTCTTCATCAGCAGTCTCAAAGTACTCTCTCTCGACAGGAGACAAGTTTAAACTTAATTTTCGATAGCACCAATAAACCGAGAGGGTGCCGAAAAGGAACCTCCCAGACCGGAAGAAATACAAATTTTCTTAGGAGAAGGCTCCTCACACAAATCCTTGCTCTTCCTCTTGTGCTTTCTTTTTTCAGCTTCACTAGGCTGGTAGACACCAACATTCTCTACCAAAATATCGTCAGCGACAGCCTTGGCCCTCTCGGCCTTCTCAGCAATTTGCTTCCGATACATTCGAAAAGCCATCTTCGACATGTTCATCTTAGTTGTCATTACACCTAATAAAAAACAACAAACTTAGCAATGTCAAACACTTTGATCGAAAGAGAGCAAAACGAAACATCACTCACCATCATTATTAGCAAGGCCATTGGGAGATATAAAATCGTCGAGAAATCGACAAGTGGGTAGTATACGAGGGAGCTCGTCAAGTAGTTCCAGAATCGGCCTATCATACTCTGACATGAGTACGCAACCAATAGCCATACCGAAGAGATTCCCATGTCTAATACAAAGGAAACCTTGGTCTATTATTCTCAAAAAACAAAGGTACACTGTCATCTTCGATGACGATCTTAAAGATCCATTCTTGAAATTTGTGTAGGAAGAAGTAAAAGGCTTGAAAAGAAGCGATGACGCATGGCCTATCAACGACAGCCAACTAATCTCCTTCCCTACCCGAGTACTATAATGATGAAGAAATATAGGAGGGGTAGGCTCAATGGAAAATGACTTACATAAAATCCAAAAAGCCTGCAAGGAGGCCCAACTATTGGGGTGCAGTTCGGTGGGTGCAACATTAAGAGTACAAATGATGCCGACAGTAAAATCATCAAAAGGTACACGCACGTGGATGTTCGAAAATAAGCACGGGTACATGTAAAAGAAATCTCTATCAGAACCCTCTCATCAAAGAAAAACATGCTCATCAGGCCCACAACGCCAAGCAATTATCACACCATCACCTAGCCCCTCCCTCAGAATAGCATGATCGCTGACAAATTCATGCAGCTCTTTGGTTATACTAGCAGAAACTCATTCATAGCTAGGTCGAGGAGGAATATTAGGCTTCCCCCACTCATCCCTCTCTATCTCGTCAACCGACAAGGGATCCTCCACAGCATCACCCTTCCATTCTCGAGCAATGGTCTCTTCAACCACTTCACAAGAAGGCCCACTTGATGCACAGCTGCACCGATTGCTCTCCCCCTTAGACATACCCGACAACCTCTCAGAACCGGAATAAGAGCCAAAAGAAGAAAAAAAAGACAGACCAAACAAGATCTTCTCAAGAGACGAAGTTGGGAAATAAAGAGGGGAACAAGTAATGCAAACCCAAAACACCTATTTATAGAGAATGAACGATTATTGAACCGTCACCAACCTTCCCCCCCTTCATTTAATAGCCTACCCAATAAGGCACGCAGGACATCATGACCCCTATGCCTCAAGCCACGCACCTCCAAACGCCATAAACAAAACATCTCTCCACAATAGCACAAGCAAGACATGTGTCTTCCCAAGAAACCTCCCTCCAAAAGATGAGGAAACTAATCATTTTTCTTAAATCTCTACACTCCTCTTCAGGTCGAGCTTCAACGTAATCGACAGGATCTCAGCCTCCACAGTCATTCAAGACTTGAGGAGCCAATGTACAGATAGGTATTTCAAAGAGCTCTAGGATTAGGCTAAAACCTTCAAAACACACATATTATGGTAATCAAAGTTAGGTAATAAGGAGACACCACCTTAACCTAGGCCCACATGGATGGCCCATCTTCCATGAGTATAAATAAGGTAGGAATTCGAGGTATGATTTCAAGATTTACTACGTTTTTACAGTTGAGAATATATTATTTTTATCTCAATACTGACTTGATTGTCAGAGTGCAATTAACAGGCACACTCCCCGCCAGTGGACGAGAGGCAAGTGGATTGACAGAAAGACGAGAAGCTACCGACGTAGAAGGTAACGAAGAGACCTTGAAGCTGGTTGTTATACTCGGTCCTAACAATAACGTTCTAGTAAGAACAACAACATAAATGATGACGCTAATGGTGGTGATGATAATGCATTAGTAGTTGTTATGATGGAGAAGATAAGAAAAATGATAATGATGGTTACAATGATAGAAGTGGTAACAAAATTTGACAAAAATGGTGGAAGTGGTGGTGGATATATAACAACCATGGTCTAATAGTGATGCTAACCGTAATTGTTATTGTGATGGAGATGATAATATCAAAGATCATGTATATGAGGTGGTGCTGCCAACAACGCAGTAGAAGTGGTGATAGCGACAACAATGAAAATAGTTATGAGAGTGGTGGTGATGACAAGGATGGTGATGACAAGGTTGGCAATGATGATAGTTATTCTAATAAAGTGGAGTGGTGTGAGAGTAGGAAGAAGGTCAACTATCCTATCCTATTACTTTCTAACCCAACTCCCCCTTCTAGATAAAAGATACATCACACTAATAGGATAAGGAAATCATATCATATCGTTCTACCAAAGAATTGATTACAACATGATATGATAGTTATCCTATCCTATTATATCCTGACCACCAAACATACCCTTAAATCCATGCTTTAGGGTGTGACCAGACAAACATGAAGAATTAATTAGTGGAACCTGGTTCCCAGCTTTAACTTTTCCAGTGGGTCTTTATTATGTTATAGACTATAAATCCTAGATGAAATGCTACCTGAGTTGTGAAAGTATTACTACATATAACATATTAACAATTCTTGCTTCAATTTTCTTAAATCAAAGCAAAATCTGAATCAGTTTCCTCCACGTACAGTTTGCAGCAACTCAATGATTACAGTGCTGCCCCCAAACTAAACGTTATAATATATCCTACAATATTACTACTCCTTCTAGAACCAACATAATCACTATTTCTGTTTTCATTTTAAAACTGCTCTTCAGTATTATAAGGTGAAAATTTGAACTTGACCTGCCACCTTAGCTCACAATACAGTCAAGCCACCTAGGTAGTGCAAAACAACCTACACTTAAGAAGTGAAAATTAACCAAAAGGAATCAAGAACCGACTGCAGTATTAAACATCTTGCAGTATACTTGGTGTCGGGGATATCAGGTGCCATGGGTGTTGTTGATGGTAACTAGTTTCACACTTATCTATATTGATATTTGGATTGACCAATAATGCTCTCACAATGCCAATAATAAAGTTATTACCGTATGTGAATAGTCAATAAGAACAATCCCCTTCACAGAGTTCATAACACAAGAAAGTAATAAATTCAAAGAAAATTAATACAAGAATCAACAGAAACTCTACCACAGAAAAACCAACTTCCAAGAAAGTAGAAGACAGCTGAAAATTATTTCAAACTTATTTCAGGACCAAAATATTCTACCTAGGCAGTTTTTTCTTTTTTTCTGATGTTGAAAAAAGAACCATCTACATTTCATCCATACATAGAATTGATTAAAAAGAAAATACCATCATAGATGTCAATCAGCAGTGAATCTCCAATTTAACAACAAAAACAGTTAAGACGCCTCAAAGACATTCCAGCAAATATGATTTACACAGATATTTCTAAAAAGATTCAAACTGCGCAGCTCACCAAATGCAGTAGTAGCACTAGAAACCGCTGGTGTAGATGACTTATTCGCAAAGGAAAACCCAGTCCCAAGAGAAACATTGGATGCTGTGCTTCCTACGCCAAATCCTGTAAAAGATGATCCTCCACTGGCAGAAGATGCAGCAACAGTAGAAACAGCAGGAACCGCCAAACCGCTTGTGGTGGCAGAAGATGCAGTAGTAGCACCAAAGGCAGGCACAGAAGATGAGAGGGTTGTGCTGCCAGTAGCCACGGTTGAAGCAGTGGTGGTCGTCACAGTCGAGAATAGTGGCGCCGAAGATGTGGTAAACGAAAAAGAACCCGATGGTTTTGAAGCCGATGCGCTAGAAGCCGCCGAAGAAGAAGCCGAAGCCGAAGCAGCATTGGGGAACCCAAAAGAGGGTTGAGAAGCGAAGGAGAGACCCGAAGAGCTAGACGACGTCGTTGTAGAAGTGGCTGGAGCAGACGGCTTTGCAAACGCTGGGAACGACGTCGTTGAGGTCGAGGTCGAGGTCGAGGTCGAGGTCGAAGAGGCTCCAGTGGCAAACGCAACTGAGAACAAAGGAGAGCTACTTGAAGCGGTTGAGGAAGCTGAAGAAGCTGCCGACGCTCCAAACGGCGTCGTTGCAGCTGAGGATGATCCTCCAAATAACGGTGCGGCAGAAGAAGATGCTCCAAAAGCTGTCGTTGCGGCAGAGGAAGAACTACCTCCAAACGGCGTCGTTGCAGAAGTTGTTCCGCCAAATGAAGAAGCTGTTGCTCCGAACAGCGAAGCAGAGGACGCTCCACCAAACGGCGTCGTGGAAGATGAGGACGCGACTCCAAACGGCGATGCCGAAGCAGATGGCGCTCCAAACAGTGTCGTTGAAGCTGAGGTGGACGTACCGAACAGTGTAGTTGATGCGGAGGAAGCTCCTCCAAACGGCGTCGTGGAAGCTGAGGGCGTTCCACCAAATGCCGTAGTCGTAGCTGAGGCCGTTCCGCCAAACAGTGACGTTGAAGCTGAGGGCGTTCCACCAAACAGTGACGTTGAAGCTGAGGGCGTTCCACCAAACAGTGACGTTGAAGCTGAGGGCGTTCCACCAAACGGCGTCGTTGCAGCAGAGGGCGTTCCACCAAACGGCGTCGTTGCAGCAGAGGGCGTTCCGCCAAACGGCGTCGTTGCAGCTGAGGGCGTTCCACCAAACGGCGTCGTTGCAGCTGAGGGCGTTCCACCAAACGGCGTCGTTGCAGCAGAGGGCGTTCCACCAAACGGCGTCGTTGCAGCTGAGGGCGTTCCGCCAAACGGCGTCGTTGCAGCTGAGGGCGTTCCACCAAACGGCGTCGTTGCAGCTGAGGGCGTTCCACCAAACGGCGTCGTTGCAGCAGAGGGCGTTCCACCAAACGGCGTCGTTGCAGCAGAGGGCGTTCCACCAAACGGCGTCGTTGCAGCAGAGGGCGTTCCACCAAACGGCGTCGTTGCAGCAGAGGGCGTTCCACCAAACGGCGTCGTTGCAGCAGAGGGCGTTCCACCAAACGGCGTCGTTGCAGCAGAGGGCGTTCCACCAAACGGCGTCGTTGCAGCAGAGGGCGTTCCACCAAACGGCGTCGTTGCAGCAGAGGGCGTTCCGCCAAACGGCGTCGTTGCAGCTGAGGGCGTTCCACCAAACGGCGTCGTTGAAGCTGAGGGCGTTCCACCAAATGGAGTCGTTGGAGCTGGGGAGGCTGCGCCAAACAGAGTTGTTGAAGCTGAGGACGCTGCTCCAAACAAAGACGTCGCAGAGGACGTTCCTCCTAAAGGCGATGCAGCAGAGGAAGCGGCCCCAAACAGCGACGTAGGGGAAGAGGAAGGTGCGCTAAACGGCGATGCCATTGTAGAAGAGGAAGAAGCCCCGAAGGGCGCGGTTGCGGAGGAGGACGAGGAGAACAAGGGGGAGGCAGAAGTAGCGCCACTGAAAATTGAAGAAGCGGTAGCAGAAGCGAAGGAAGAAGAAGAGGAAGAGGAAGGGAAGGAGAAAGATAGAGGGGATGGTGAAGAAGAAGCGGCGGAGGTAGGGTTTGTGGCGGTGGTGAAGAGAGAGGATCCGAAAGAGAAAGCTGGGGAGGAGGATGCGCCAAATGAAATTGGGGAGGAGGAAGAGGAAGAGGAAGAGGAAGAAGAAGGGTTTGTGAAGGAAAACCCCGACATTATTGCGCGCTCACTCTGCTTTGTCCGATTGGAGAATCAGGAGCGTCGTCCGTTTTCAAAAAGAGAGGGTCTTTTTAATCTGTGTCGTTAGGTTTCGGGGTTTTGCTTTACTGCACTCACACTAAAATTTCAAATCTACATTTTTCTCTTCGCCAAACACTTCACTGTTCACTTGCTCGACTCAATTTATTTCTTTAAGAATTAAAAAATTACTGAATATAATTTATATATTTGTTTTTTATCAATTTAACATATAAATAAACATTTAGTATATGCATTACTCTAGATGCAATACCAGCTAGTTATAAAAAAAATTCATTGATTTTTTAAAATTATAAATATAAGACCATTTAATCTTTTGATTTTTTTTTTTTCATTTCTAAGGCTGTACGTGTATTGATTAAATTGTTAGTGACTTTTAACTAATTTATGTCAAACATGTTTTATATATAAATTGGTATTTATTCATTCTTTTAAACAATCAAGTATATAAGGACTGGTTCAGGTGGTTGTGAGTTTGTTGATTTTGTTGAGTTCGTTTCTCACTTACTTTTAAAATAGTTTTTCCCTTGATTAAAAAAATATTATTTTCTATTTATGGACAAATTGAAACATTGACGAAAAAATGAAAAAAAAAAAAAAAATCCTAACTGACTCTAAGAAAACTAGAAGGGGTGAGTTTATTTATCCCATTTTAAAGACCCAGTGGTATAAGATTCACATATTAAATCTCTTCAATCATTTTACTTATATGTAAATTAACCTTAGTAATAATTAAAAAAATTATTTTAATTTTTCTATAATAATTATATTAATATTATTTTTATGATAATAATAATAATATATTCTAAAAAATACCATTATAATATATATATATATATATAATCATATATAACAAAATTAAATGAAATACTTCTAAAAACAAAAATAAATAATTCTTTAACAATAATTTTTCTTCATATATATTCTCTTTCTCGTAATATCATTATTTCTAGAAATTATAATTTTTTCAAAACACAAATACTTTATCTAAATCATAAAATTTAGATATTCAATAATTTTTATGAAAAAGTATATTTAATAATTATATTAAACAACAATTCACAATATATTACTTAGTATTTTTTATTTTAATTTTTTTTTATAAATTTAAAATTTTTTAACTTTTGCACTTTTTTTTTCATTTTTATTTACTTCAATATATTAAAATATCTCCATTAATTAGATATAATATTAGATTTATAAGAATTTTTAGTATTAATTATGAACTCTTACGTATAGACTAAAATTCTTAAGTAATTTATTTCATTACTTACAAACTTTATCTATCAATTGATATTTGTATGTAAAAGAATATTTTTCCTGATCAATCTTGTTCATTAACTTGAAATATATAGAAAATGTATAAATAGTAATCTTAACAAATAATATCTATTAAGATATAAGATATAAGATATATATCCTATATCTTATCTTATGTCTTAATAATATCAAAACTAATATATTTACATATATCTAACACACCCCCGCAGTCGAAGCGGGAGGTTTACAAACGCTTAGACTGTCCCGAAAATCATCAAAGAGTATGCGCAAAAGGCCTTTGGTGAAGATATCAGCAATTTGATAGCGGGACGGAACATGAAGGACACGGACTTCGCCACGCGCAACCTTTTCACATACAAAGTGAATGTCCATTTCAATGTGTTTTGTGCGTTGATGCTGAACAGGATTACCGGATAGATAAATGGCACTCACATTGTCATAGTACACCATTGTAGCTTTGTGAATTGGGCAATGAAGCTCAAGAAGGAGGTTTCGAATCCAACAAGATTCAGAAACAACATTAGCTATTCCTCGATATTCGGCTTCGGCACTAGAGCGCAATAATGTAGGTTGTCGTTTGGACGATCATGAAATCAAATTATCACCGAAGAAAACGCAATAGCCGGAGGTAGATCGTCTAGTATCTGGACATCCACCCCAATCGGCATCTGTGTAGGAGAGGAGATCGCCAATGGTGGATTTATATAGATGCAGGTCAAAATCAATAGTACCCTGAATGTAACGTAAAATACGCTTGAGAGCATTCATGTGATTTTCCTTGGGATCATGCATATGAAGACATACTTGTTGCATAACATAAGAAATGTCAGGCCTTGTAAAAGTAAGATATTGCAATGCACCTGTAAGACTTCTATACTTAGTAGGATCCTCATAAGGAATGTCATTAGAGATACCAAGTTTGGGCTTTGTATCAACCGGTGTGGGACAAGTTTTGCAATTAGTCATCCCTGCTCTTTCAAGAATTTCTTCCGCATACCTTTTTTGTGAGAGAAACATACCGGTTGCATTACGGGTAACTGCAATTCCTAAAAAATAGCTCAGTGGACCAAGGTCCTTCATAGCGAACTCAGCACTTAATAATGATATAATTGACTTTCGAAGAGAGTCAAAGGAGGCGATTAGGATAATATCATCAACATACAACAAAATATATGCAATGTCAGATTTCTTATGATATATGAAAAGTGAGTGATCAGATTTACTATGATTGAAATCAATCGTGGCCACATGATGTGCAAAACGCTGGTACCAAGCACGAGGGGCTTGCTTTAGGCCATAAAGTGATTTCTTTAACAAGCAAACATAATCAGGATGAGAGAAATCTTTAAAACCCATGGGTTGATGTATATAGACTGTTTCATTGAGAGTACAATGTAAAAAGGCATTTGTGATGTCCAATTGATGAATGGGCCATGACTTTGACAAAGCAATGCTCAAAACTGTGCGAATGGTCACCGGCTTCACTACCGGGCTGAATGTTTCATCACAATCTACTCCTTTCTGTTGTGACCTGTCATCACCTACAAGACGGGCTTTATACCTCTCAAAAGAACCATCAGAGTTGTGTTTATGTCGAAAAATCCACATAGACCGAATGACATTCACATCAAGAGGTCGGGGTACCAACTCCCATGTCTTATTTTTAATTAGAGCATTATATTCATCAATCATGGCATCTTTCCAATTTGAGTCATGAAGAGCACTCACCTGATTTTTAGGTAAAGGGGAAATAGAGGTGGTGGTGGAAGTACTCAAATTATGGGCATATTTGGGGTTTGGTTTAACTATGCCATGTTGACTACGAGTGGTCATCTGGTGAAGCCTAGGATTGGGTAATGGGGACTGATGGTTAGTGGTCAGAGAAGAGAGAGGATTAATTGGTGAGGCCAAGATTGGAGTGGTGGGAGTGGGTGGGGTTGGGGTGGGTTGAGGAGAAGGTGGCCGAGAGTCTGGGCCTAGATGTGGGGTGGGGTTTGTACCAGGAAGAGTGGGCCATAGGTGATGAGTTAAATGGGGAGATGTGTCGTCATTTAAAGGGTCATACACACTTGGGGATGGATCATGTATTTTTGAGAAAGGAAATTGTGTCTTATCAAAAATTACATGACGGGAAATAATAATTTTGCCACTTGAAAGATCATAGCACTTGTAACCTCTATGATGTGATGGGTAGCCAAGAAAAGCACATGGGGTGGACCTTGCTTGCAACTTATGGATTGTAGTGGCTGGAAAGAGTGGGTAGCATAGACAACCGAAGACACGAAGATGGGAATAGATGAGATCTTTCCGATAGAAGACTTGCATTGGGGAACTTTGGTGGGGAGAATGTTTAAAAGATAAGTGGCCATTTGAAGAGCATGGTGCCAAAAGGAAGGTGGCATGGATGAATGTACTAATAAGGTCCGCATAATGTTGTTAATTGATTTAATGTGTCGTTCAGCTTTGCCATTTTGAGGAGAGGTGTGAGGACAGGAGAAACGAAGTTGCATTCCACTTTGTTGGCATAATTTTTGAAATTGACTATTAGCAAATTCCTTGCCATTATCACATTGAAAAGTCTTGATGTTTCTTTCAAATTGCGTTTTAATTAGAGTTTTGAACGATTGAAAGAGAGAAAAAACTTGGAATTTGTTAGAAATGGGAAAAGTCCACAAAAATTTGCTAAAGTCGTCAAGAAACAATACGTAATATCGATGGCCAGAAGAACTAAAGATAGGTGATGTCCAAATATCACTATGAATAATATCAAATGGCAATTCAGTGAATGAACAAGAAGCATTAAACGACAGTTTCACATGTTTATCAAGAGGACAAGAAGTCAATACTGCCTTTATTACAATTAATAAAATTCTAACGACAAAGAGAGCTAATAATAGTAGGTCCCGGATGGCCTAAACGATTGTGCCACAAATTAGGAGACAAAGCAATTAAGACTGAAGGAAATGTTGGGAAAGATATCGCCCGATTGTTGGAAGGGATGGGGTAGAGATCGCCGGAGCTGTTACACTTCATTAGATGGTTCCCTGTCTGCAAGTCCTTCACAGAAAATCCAAATGGATCAAACTCAACAGAAACCAAATTGTCAATTATAAATTTACGAATAGATATGAGGTTTTTAATGAGTTTTGGGGCATGCAACACATTGTTTAGGTTTAAGGGAAGGTGGGGTGGGGATAGTGTAGTGCTTCCATGACCACAAATAGGAATCAAATGACCATTACCAACAACAATTTTATGATCTTTGCTCGAATAAAAATAAGGTGAGAGTGTACCTTGGTCCGCCGTCATATGAGAGGTAGCACCAGTGTCCATATACCAATTTGCATCTGGTTGAGAGAGTGAAAGGCTATGCATGGCCGCATTAATATCTGTCGGTGTGTAACCAATATTAGATGGTGCTACTGATGCATTGTATGCTTGCTGTGGTGGTCTGGATCCAAGAATGCCAGCTTGGCGTGGAGGTCTAGGCTGCCACCAGGCTGCTGGATAAGGACAGGGAGGTTGGGCCCACCCGGCCCAAGGATTAAAGAAGGGATGTTGGTACGGTGGGTAGGTTTGGTACTACTGCTGTTGTGGTGCACCGCCCCTTCCAGCGCTTACACCCCCAGTACCACCGCGTCCACCTTTGCCACAGCGGTTGTTGTTGCCTCTGCCTCGGTTGTTTTTCTTGCCTCGATTGGTATTATTACGACCTTGTGATGAATTGAGGTTGTTGTTATGGTGTTGCGTTTGGGAAGAGGAGACTTTATCCACGGTTAAGAGGGCGGTGGAACTAGATTCACAGGCTGCTCGTTCCTTAATCGTGGTCTCTTCCAACTTCAAACGAGAACACGTTGTAGCAAAACTGGGTAATTCATCCTTCTGTTGCATAACCGTGACAAAACTAGCATAGGCTTCAGTTAAGCCAGCGAGCAAGCAGAGCACAAGATAATAGTATGCATTACTTATGAAAATTACAAACATATCTTTGCATTAACTATGGATGATAGGGTAAGTAACGGTAATATGTTTATCTATGATTGAAATGGATAAGTAAATCAATATTTTCTTATTAATTTACTAATTTATTTATGACAAAAATTAATTAAAAAAATGACCATTATAAGTTTTATCATGTTATTAACCCTAAACTCTCAAATTAAATAAAAAATCTTGTGTAATCCAAACTTTTATTAGTTGTCTTTCTGTAGAGTCGAATTTGGAGATATGAAGTTAGAGATAGGATTATAATTTTCTTTATAAATTTTTCTTTGCTTGATTAAATTTACACACATGCACATATAATATTATTTCAATTTTTTAATATGGCGCGTCTTCGACGTCACTCTCTTCTAATTTTTCTAATGCGTCTTGTCTGGCTTCTCTAGGTTTTTCTAGTTGGGAGGGCATCCTTCTTCTCGACAAACACTTTTATATAGACTTTGACAAACAGTCTCATAAGATACATTTTTTGGAAAAGAAGAGTTCTCACGTATATACAATTCACTTATAAAGCACTTAATGAACTTAATGAAGTATTTTCACAATTTTTTTTTTTTTAAATCCATTTATTTAAGATTAAAAAAAAATTAAATATCCACTTCAATAGTCCCTATTTTTAAATTCACTCATTTAAGATTAAAAAAAAATTAAATACTGAAAAACACTTTAACTATCCCTTTTTAAAATTCGTTTATTCAAGATTAAAAAGGAAAATTAAAAACTTATCAATTTGCTTAAAAAAATATATTCTAATTTTTTATCTTCTAAAAACTTCTTTTACTTCCTCAACACTTAATATTTATATTTCTCTAATTTTTTTTTTTAAAATTTCAATCCACTACTAGTATCATTAATATTGGTTTCCTTTTCTTCACTTCATTCTAATTTTTCTATTATAATTTGTTATATAATTATATTTATTAACTTTTATGTACTTAGATTATATTTTGTGTATTTATGTTTATTTTAGTTTCAATTATGTGATATATATATATATATATTAATTTTATAAATTTGAAAAATTTTACTTTTTTATTTATTATTTATATTTACCTTTTTTTTTTACTTTAATATCGATTTTAACTACGTTAATTTCAAAAAAATAACATTAAAACAATGTACGTACTTCCCGTTAACATCAAAATATATTTTAAAAGATTATCATTTATTTGACATTCACTTTTTAATAAGAATACACTAATTCTAAATTATTCAATAATTTGAGTAAGTCTCTCAAGTTCTTAGTTTATTAGATTTGATGCGGATTACATGTATGATTAAATATTTTATAATGATACAACAATGAAAAATTTCTTATAATTATATATGATATTTATCTCTGTATATAATCAGTATTATCAAAATCATTATTCATTTAATTTCTCTAACTGTAGAGCTTGATCTCTTTATTTAATTAATTTTAATATCATATGTTTTTTTGGATCTTCCAAATCATTTTTAAAATTCTAATATCATCACTTCTTTCAATACATTTTCATTTATGATTAACCTATTTACATGCTCATTTTATCTTTTATCACCATTTTAAATTTTAGTTCTTATAATAAAATTATTAATTTTAATCCTCACCTATGTATATTCATGTTTTGGGCAAAGAAAATTATAAAACTGTTAGAAAACTTCTCATAAACGATAATCTACTAAAAAAGATTTGCTTAAGAACTAAAATTTATAGTTTCAACACTTAAAAAAAATTAAAATTTGAGATGATTATTAAAATAAAATAAAAAAATAATAGTTCAACCTTCATGTCTAAAAAATTACAGCAAAATAGTGGTAGTGAGGTATGACCAAAAGTGTTAAAAGATTACAGGCTTAGATTTATCATTAATTATCTATCAAAGACAATCCTTATTGGGCTCATTGTTGGATCAGCTGTAATTGTAGTTCTATAAAAGCCCAGAGGTTTTGTCCAAATCACACATTTCACCAAATAATGTTTAAAAATATACACTTAAATAAAAGACAAATATTTCAAATATTCATTTTATAAAAATAATATGTCATTTTATTAAGTATTTAAAATATTTTATATCAATTTAATAATATTTTATATTATATTTTTATATATTTATTAAAATTTATAATTTTAATTGAATTTATTTTATCAACTACTTAAAAATCTATAATGATGAAATTATATTTAAAATATAATTAAAATTTAATTGTGTAAATCCATCCAAATATTTTTAAATTTTAAATATAAAATTATATTAAATTACTATAATAATGGATTAAAATTTAAAAAAATTAAAACAATTAAAATTTATAAAAATGAATAATTAAAATTAATAAATATAATTTTATGAAAACAATTATGATAATTTTTAATAAATAAAAATCATATAATAGTTAAAATGAATATAATTATAGTTATTAATGTTATCTTAAATTATTTCACTTTTAAGAAAATAATTTTTATAATATTCTTAATGTTTAAAATATTTTAATAAAAAATTTATACAAAAACTTTAAAATGTAAAATTTGAGTTTAATTATTTATAATCAAAATATTCATTGTTTGTATAATATATTTCCAATATTTCTAATTTCAAAAGTTTAATAAAAAAATTATAAAATTTTAAATTACCGTTATTAAATTGTTTGGTTATTTTTTTAATATTTTTTATCAATTGTATTATATTATCTACAAGTATACTATTTTTTTTATCAGTGATTAAATTATTTTCATATTTAGATTAATATATAATTATTTATGCATGAATTTATTTACGAATGAAAAATTTGCAAATAATTATCTACATACCGTCGGAAATTTGTAAGTAAATTTAAATTATTTACGAATTTTTGTTATAAGTAATGTTTTTTTAATGATTAATCATCTTAAATAAAAATAAAATCTGAATATTAATATTACTAAGTAGATTGTTATGTTTGATAAGGTCCAAGACTTATAAAATTCATGATTTGTTCATTATTTTAATAGTTAATGTTCAAAAATATAAATATATTTTATTTGTTTTGTTTTTTTGCAAGAATGTCTCTAAAAGATAGAAAGTCTCAAGTTAGAAGTTAAAAAAAAAAAAATCCTTAATATTAAAAGATATAATTTATATTAAAAATTTTATATCAATTATAAATAATATATTATTGAAGATTAGATTTAAAATCAACTTTTTAATAATTTAAAAAGAAAATAACTTTTAAAACTCTAAACAACAATTTACTACACTGTTATCACCTACTGTAAAATTTAGTGAAATAATCAAAGTTAGAAAAAAAAAAAAACTTAGTATGTGATAAATATTAAATATTATCACAAGTAAAAAAAATTATCAAAAGTTTATGAAAATTCATTTTAATAAAACAAAAAAAGATAATAGTTAGAGAAAAAAAGAAAGAAGAAAAACAAACTAAAAATATAATGATTATTTTAAAAAAATTGTTAAGATAATGATTATTTTTATAAAAATTTTATATAAATAAAAGAAAAGAAGAATTAAAGAAAGTTACAACATACAAAATTACAAAAATCATAAAAAAAAAAAATCTTTAAAAATTATCTAATTTTAATTAGTTCCATCTTTATATAAGTATAGTTGTAAATATTATTGTATCTTTATTATGTGTTAAGAGTATTTATTCGTAAAGAATATTTATGTTGTAAAATATACTTATTTTGTAAAGTTTAAAAAAAAGTGTCAAAAAATATTCATAAGGATAATTTTAAAAACTAATAAAAACACTCATATTACAAGTCAAATACTCATGTTATTAGTCAATAATGAAACTTATATAGTTTCTATTTTAAATAAATCAATATATTAAAACTTTTGTGTACCTCTTTTTTATCTTTGTTGTTTTTATTGTTTCAATGAATATTGAATTTAGATTTTAATGTTTGTGAAAATTTATTTTGTGCAAATTATGTTTATCACTTTTATCATATATACATTAAGTCAAATTTTATGTCAAATTATTTTTATAAACTAATATAAATAGACGGTAATCTGATCATTATTTTTAGAAAAAAAAAATTAACACTAAAACAAATTCAATCACTTATTATACACACGTGTGTAGTTGTTGAAATATTTATTGGAATAGTTATTTTATATATACACACGTGTGTAGTTATTGGAATATTTATTTTATATAAATTATTTTAAATGTTTGTAGTAAATAGGGTCATATTAGTCATATTCAATATTTTACCATCGTTGATCAAATTTTAATTTTTCAAAAATAGTGTTTAGAATCATATTGTGACTTTTAATTTATATGAATATACATTATCAATTTTAATAAATTTTTTAATATTCTTGAGATTGAAAATATTAAATATTCTTTAACATTATGTCGTTTTTAACTTTTATAACTTTTTTAAATTGTCACTTTTAATTATAAATAAGAGCTTAAACTATTATAATATTTGAAATGAAATTTGGGCAGAAAGTTCTTGAATTGTAAATAGATTTTATTGAATGCTTACAAAACTTACATAGCTAAAAGCTTACAACTACGTATTAATAAATGATCATATCATATATATAACTATACAATCAATTGCAACAACATTGAATACAATTTCTTGATTTTCACAATAAAAGAAAATTTATACTGAGTTAATCTAGGTTTGACCTAATTAGCTGCCCAGAAACCATGAAAACCTAGAGGGAAATTTAAGTGGCTTGGAATTTCGATTCTGGCAACAAGGGCATTATCTGATCCTATCCTCTTTGGATTCAAGATGACGAGGTAGCATCTATTCACTGAAACAGCATACTGCAAAACAAATACTTGATATCAATGTCATCACTATTAATTTTTTGAGAAAGAAGAAGAAGACATGTTCAAATAAAACCCATAAATTTTCTCTCTTTCACTATATTTAACATATTTTCTTACATATGCAAAAGTTAAGTTCCTTCACGTGACTTCAATTTTTTTAAGAAAAATCTGGCAAAACCTAGAGTCAAAAAGCACCACCCACAGCCACACGTTCTTGGTAGTAAGTGCATATTTGATTTATTATCTAATCAAATCACACATGATCAATGATCATATAACTGGAACTATTTTGAATAATTTATATTTTTACATGAACTTCGAACACCAAACCAAATATACATTAAGTAAAACCTCTTTAATAAAATAGTCAAATATAATTAACCAGGTTTTAAATGTAGATTTTAGAGGAGACAAGACAACGTTGTATGACACATTCAACTAAGTACAAATAAAAAAAAAAATTCTGTCTTTGTCATTAAATCACTATCTAGGGTATATTCCTTCATGATGAATAGTTATCTATAATTTATAGTTATTAACCATTTTTTAAGAGAATATTTTGTACATGATACCTGTGTGGAGTAAAGAACGTAGACGACAAATTAACATTGAGACTCACCTCAACAACAAGAAGATAGCCATCATCTTCTCCGTCACCTTTGGGAACAAAAATAGGTTCACCAATAAATCTTCTACTTCCAGCAGTCCAAGTTTGTGCAGAATCACTGTCTAGATCTAATTTCACGACGGTGTCGAAAGGGAAACATGGCAATGCTTTGCGAGATCCTAAGGTTGTTGCTGCATACAAATACTTGTTTTTCTTCCCGGAAAATGCTGGATTTGTAGCAGGAAAATCTGAGGATTTCTTCCATTTCTTCATGGGCTTCACATCACATTCTTGGCAATTGTAGTCTGAATCTAGTTTTATAGATACCTGCATCATATTGTACAACATGTTGAGGAAAAAGAGAAACATAAATATCATGAACATGTTTTGAAACGTTATATTATTGATTGAAGTTTATGTGGATTTTTAATAAATCTATTTTCTTTTGGTCATTTAAAAAATAATCATAAAATCCTTTGGGTTGAAGTCAATGGGTGTCTTATAACCCTTTAGGCATGGTACAGATACTTTTTCTTTGGCAGATATAACGAGAAAGATATGTTAAAATCTTCGAATATTTGGTGAGAAACTACTGTACATAGAGACAGAAGGAATCTAAACTTAGTACATGGTGCACTGGTTTTGCCTTCTTTCTCTTAATATTATTTTTTACTTATTAAAAAGAAAGGAATAAGAAGAGGAGCATCAATACCTGAACAAGATGAGGCAATAACTCACTTCCACCTTCTACATTCATTATTGCTGGGTCTAGCTTCCTCTTTTGCCAGTCATATCCTGATAATTAACCAAGAGTGTTTCTATCAGAGACAATTTTGTTTGTGATTAAGAAAACTAATTTTATCTTATATATCTCAATTTATTAGCATTTCTATTTTATGTACAGTTTTGGTGTATAATTTATTCAATAATATATTTGATTATATTTCAATGATGAGATTAAATATTGCAGCTCTTTGTGGTCATACAAAGATGATATACATATATTATCAATTTGCGTGAATAGGTGACACATGAGACCTAATGTAAGCATCCACATATCTTATCAATTTCTTTCTGCATTTCAAAGTAATAATATTTAAAATTAAGACACATTAATTAAAAAATTTTCATGATAAAAACACTCTCAATATTTATATTACTTTTCTGTTTCTTTTCAACATAAGTAGTAATATATTAATATTCATCAATAAAAATAACTCAAGGAACTAGAAAATTGAGGAAGTAACAACATACCAAATAACTTGCTGAAATTGAACCATTGGTAAGAGCAAGCAGCAGCTTGTATTTGGATCTCCAAATTCCCATGTTTATGTCTAACTTCAAAGGCATTGCCAACATGAAGCAACCACAACTGTGAAGGTGCTTCAACTGGTACTCTCCAATCTCTCTCTTTGCCTTTTTGTTTCTCTGGAAACCGTGGAATCAGGTATATGGGAGATGTGTTCTTACTTGGGTTTACCCTTAATGCTGATATCATTGGAGACATCCCATACACTGCTGCCATTGATCCTGAAAAATAGAGCTTCTCTTTGAGATAACATTTTACATATATAACCTCAGATAGAAAATGTTCATTTTCTAATGATTTTCTTTACATGCGCACGTACTATATCAGGTAGCTAGTCATATTGAAAGTGATTACTTAAGATTTTACCATTATTTTGTTTTGAATATATCAAACAAGATCCATTAATAATAAATGTAAGTCTTGAAATATAAGTTTGGAATAGTGATAAAGTAGAAGGAATGATAGGATAGGTTCAGGTTCAACTGACAAATTATAAAAACAATAGTAAGGGTTGACAAAAACTCACCTTTAATAATTTTCCTTTTGTAAATTTTATAAACCAATATATTTAGATTGAAAATTCTTACTGGTTCTGCAAAATTTTATACAATTTAAAATCAATTGATATTTTATCACGTTTTTCATTTTAATATTAATATATTAATCAATAATTAAATAATTCTTTATTATTAAAATAACACGTGAAAGTTTAGATTATAAAAAAATTGACATTATATTATAATTGTTAGGATATCACCTGATTATATTGAATTTTAAAAAAATAAGTTTCCCACATGTCTTTGATCTTGCTAATTATATGTTACTGATATCAATAATGAAATGACTATTGACATTGTTATATTCGCTTGTTCTTAAATTGGTTACTGATATAAACGAAGAAAATCTGGTGCTAATTTGCAAACATCAATTCTTACCCAGTACGTCAAGTTTTATGCGATTGGCAAATACTATGTAGTGGGTATCTGTGAAAGCCCAATCATGGATCATCAAGTGATCTGGGATTCTGAAATTTTGCTTCTGTACAACATTGAAATTTGAGTCATATTCTGCAGAGAACACAAAAGATATAGGTCAAATATTTATCTGTAAAATCAAAAGCAGATAAATGTAAATTTCGCAATAAATAGTTATGCAGAAAAAAAACAAACAAGTAAAAAAAGTTAATCTTTTCTCATAATTTAAAACTATACACACCTTAACCCTTTTATTTATAGGTTCGATTTAACTTTTCTAAAACTTAAAATGCATTATTGAGGAAAGAGAACTAGTTTATTTATTCGTTCTTATACATAAAATTGAGAAATTTATGTGAAGGAGACTCCTTTGTCTTTCTTATTATTACATACCAGTAAATGTAAAATTACTGCGTGGAAGCAACATGTCTTCTGCATTGCATGACACAGTGAGTAGTCTGTCTCTTCTAGAATCAACCTTATAGTGAGACAAGAGTCTCCTTGGTGGCATCTTAAACACTCCTGTATTCCATAAAATAAAGACAAATATTATAAAACCTATGAACTATTTGCCTTGTACGAAATTCAATGTTATACAACAGGTAGATTGATTAAAATATGGGAAAGTGACAGGAAAAGATATATTTAATTTCCCAAGCTTGGGAAACTATAATGACCCTAATAATAAACTATTTTTGGGGCCACATGGCTTGTAAGTACTCCAGCTAACATGTAGCTTGGAAACTTATTCCTTTGTGTGCCACTAAAACTTAATTGCTAGTGAAAGTGTCATTAAACCTCACTTGTTTAAAATTTTGTTGGAAACTATTGGAAGCACTATAACGAGTTGCTTAATTAGAGTCCCATACTTGTACTGCATGTCCATCCAACTACCAGTTCCCACCCAAGTTGTTTAATATTCTTTTGGTAAGTTTCAAGTTGCTTACTATTATTCAACACCATAATCACACCCTATGGCACCTTTCCAGTGTCTTATAATATAATAAATGGAAAAATAATTCACCTAGATTCTGCCCATTTTTCCTGGATGATTCAAACTCTTTGGTTCATGTATGGAGAAGCAAAGATGTAGCAGTCTCCACAGTTTCCATATAGTTATGCTACTGCTCTACTCAGTTAATTCATGTACATTAGTAACCTTTCTGGTGCAATACACAAATCTGTGATTAACTTACATCTAATTTCAAACTGATATTAATGATAGAAACAGTTATTACTTTAAAAATCAGAAACTTGTAACTAAAGTTGAATCATATAAACAACTTTTCTTAATTAATCTCAATGGATCGATCGCTTTCAGTATATAGTATAGCAAAAAAAGTCTCCAATGCAGGTACATATAGTTATTAGAAAGTATGAATCAATACGTACCATATAATATAGGCTTCAATAAGTTGGCAGCAACCTCCCAAACATCACCTCCTTGGCTCTCATCATGATCTTCCAAATCAGCACCGTCCATGATGTTGTATTGTCCAATCGTATCCAACGTACCAGCTTGGATCTCATACGGTTCCCCACCTTCCCACATACACAGGAGTTTTTCCCCCCACTTTAGTACACTAGTGTTAGCCACATTTTTCATGACCTTAGTGTTCCCAACCTTTTTTCCACCCTTCAACACAGAAAATGGACCTCTATGTGTGAATTTCCACTTCTTGGTCTTTGGGTCATGTTCCTCCACATGTGCTTCCGTTTTAATGTACTTAGCCATGTACTTTACATTCTTAGCAATGTTATCAAAAGTGAATGCTCTTAGGTAACCATGTCCATCTAGAGGGTGCACTGTGGAGCCGTGATCATCGGCCAAAAGCCCCGGTCCGGTAAGGTAGTAGGTGCCGGCGGGGAAATCAGCCGGAATCACACCTTCCACGGTGCTTAGAGTGATGGGTCGGGTTGCTTCGGATCTTTGTGACATGAACAAGAACTGATAGTCATAATAGGCAGCTATGGAGTCATCAGGCTCTATAGTTGGTGGAATTGGTATGGCAACAGGGGTGGTGGGTGTGGTGGATATGGATATTGCACGAGGTTTTGTTGGTGGTGTAGAGGAGGGTGGTTGGTGCACCGGAGGTGGTGGCCTAATGGGTGGAGGAATATATGTTGGGGTGTTGTGGATGGGTTTGGTTTGCATTTTTGGGAGTTACTATAAGGCCTTGGTGTATTGAGTTTGAGAGTGTTGTTGGGATGTGAAGGTGGCAAAGAATGTGTGCTATATAAATGTGTACATGGAATAGTTGCTATATACTATTGCACTGTGAGTTTCCTTTAATTGCAGATTTGCCATCATAGCTTTTGCATGGTTATTTTGGTTTGTGCTCTATCAATGTTCATGTGGGGTAGCATATATATATGGCAGCATTATTTAAAATGTGGTGGACACCAAAATTCTTGTATTTTAAGTGGCAGACATGAAGCATTTTAATTTTCTCTGGTTGTACATATTTTATTTGTCTTGTTTTGTTTTACCTTATTTTTAATGGCCTCATGATCAGAAGAGTAGCTTGGTGCATCATGAGTTGAAGATCTTTTCCTCCTCCTACTGTTATTTTTCTATTTGGGAGGAGCAATTTGATCATTATACAAGAGCCCTATATAGCTTTCTGCATTTAGAGAAATGCTAGTGTGCAAATGATGTATCAAGAACAGAAATTAATTATACAACAAGAGTGAAAGGAGGGGAATAAAAAGAAATGTGGGACAAGATGATTGATAAGATAGAAAATTTGAAAAAAGAAATAGTGTTATGTAAAAGAATGTTATAGAAAAGTGCTGTATATAAATAACATAACTATACTTTTGATAAGAAATCAAAGTAACACTGATGAAGGTGCTGCATGACCATTTATGTTAGAGGAGAGATGAACATTCTTGACTATCATGTTGCATGTCCATTTGTAACTCCATGTTCAGGTTAGGTATATTAAATATTTGCACTCTAGTTTTCCTTCTCATTATGATGGTTGACTAGAAAAAAGGGTTCAATTTGCATTATAATATCTCAACTCTTCCAAGTACAGTATCAAGAAAATTAAGAGAAAGTAGGTTTGGACATATTAAATTTGTTTTAGGTTATTTTGAATGGCTCATGATCAGGAGAGTAGCTTGGTGCTCCATGAGTTGAAGGTCTTTAATTTTTCCCCTCATACTGCTACTTTTATCATTGGAAGGGGCAATTATACAATTGCCACAATACAGCCACTGGGTAGAGATGATATGTTTAGAAGAGAAATAGTATTCAAACAATATCTTCACATAATAAAATATACCATAAAAAGAGATAGTTTATATGGTAGAGGGAAAAAAAGTGTTGTAAAAGATATCATAAAAAATAATGTACAAATGTATAATTTCATCATCAAGTCGTGAGATTTCTAATATTCTCATTTCTTAAATGGATTGACATTAAGAATGATTTTATAATTTTATTGACACAATTTTAGTGGTATCTTTTTTGTTTTTCTTTTGAAACTTTTCTCAATTACATTTTATTTATTAATAAAAATAAATTTTAAATTTAATTCATTTTTATAAAACCGATTTATAGGATGAGATTTATATTCATTTTATATATATTAATTTAGTTTTATATCTAGTTCATGTGAAATCTTTAATATACTCTCTTCATGTCGAGATATCTCAACTCGAATATGAGTCTTCATATAGACGGTTTAACAACAGTCTGACCCAATAAATTTAACAAAAGACTCATAAAATAAAGTTTGCATCCATTTTATATATATTAATTTGGTCTTATCTCTAGTCAATATATAACCCGACTCTGATAATTATGATATTTAATTCACCCTTAAAATTGATTTAAAAAATGAGATTTAATCTCTATTTATATATTATAATTAAGTCTCAATTTTAATTAATATGAGATCTCCTATTCAACTAATCTATTAACTTAAAAAGAGATGTTAAACAATTGATTTCTAAGTTGCATTGTTGATAATTTATAGAAGAGTATAATCAACCTGATGAATATTCATTTTTACATGAGATTGCAAATCCTGATTTTGTCATTAAATATTTTCATACTAAACATAAGTTTTCTTCAAATTAATTATGAGGGTTGACGATAAAAAGGTACAATTTGCATTATAATATCTCAACTCTTCCACGGTATAAAGAAAATTAAGGGAAAGTAATACAAATAAGAAGAAAAGAGATATATGCACTAATTAAAATCACTTGTAAAATATGACCCGTTAATTGTCAACTTATCATTGAATGTAGGTGTAGTATTTAATAAGTCACATAGTTTATTTCTTGTCTACTTATCCTAGACAAACTCCTCCCATTAATCAAGAAATCTATAATGATTTCCATTATGTGTTGTCTCCATATCATGCACCATTGATGCCAATTAGAATGGCGCAAAAGAATAAATAGAAAAATGCAGAAGGAATATAATATTTATTCATCTTCTATACTTTTCCAATTCCACAAATTTAGAACCTCCCTTTTTCAAACTAAAGTAATGAGGCTAGCTGTGAAGTTATTAAAACCATGAACTCAAGCTCAATTTAATTGGCTTCTTTAAAATGAAAAACCTAAAACAAGAACACCGAGATCTTGCCACTATCCTATGAATTTTCAATAATTGAATTTTATTTATAAATTTAAGTGAATTTAGTTGTTAAATAAGATAGACAATTTTTTAATCAGAAAAAATAATTAAATTTATTAAAAAAAAAATAAAGACACCCAACTCTTTCATACATTTAACTTGAAAGATGTTGGGAATATTTTATATAAATTAAAGATGAGATTTAAGTATAACGTATAAACGAAAAATAAATATATTTTTTTGAATTAGTCTTCCAGATGAATATCATAATTACTTTTTACATAATATTAAAATCTGATTAATAAAATTATTAAATTTAGATTAAATTAATTATTAATATATTAATTTTGATTAGTAAATTATTAAAATCTAAATATATGATCTATTTAAATAATTATAATTTTTTTATATAATTTAAAATTTTTGATTATTAATAAAATTTTTACTAAAACTTTATTAATAAAAAAACTTCATTAATAAAAAATAATTATATTATTATAAGAAATATTAACATAAATGAGTACTTCTAACCAATATAGCAATACAAGTTTTAGATAGAATTAGAAGAAAGTTAGATAGAAACCCTAATAAACGGAGGAAAGATGTGATGGTGAAAGTATGGAAGGGTGGCATTGGAGAGTGATTTGGAAAGGAAAGAAGGGCAGTTGTGTGGAATTGACTTTGAAATGTTGATAATTAGGGGCACTTGAAGAGATAAAATAATGAGAAATGTTTGATTCCAAAGTTCGTAGTTGGTGTGATTCTGCTTACATGATGACAAGAAGGAAGGGCCTACATACCCTTGCTTTGGCCGTCTAAAGAGGAAGATGCTGATTTCATCCTCTCATGTTTCATTCTCTTGAAATACTAAAATTCCCAAATTCAAATTTTACTTTTGTTGGGCAGACCATACTCACTTCAACCTTAATATTGTAATTTGGAACCTAATTAACTTCACCTTGACCACACTCCATACCCATTTTTTTCAATCTTAATTGGTTAGACGGTTAGTGGCCCACTTTATTTTTGCATGGTTATCTGCACTAATTAATCACCCTTCTTTTACTTCTTTCTTTTTCAACCCTTCTTTGTTGCTTACAATGCCTTTCTTTCTTTCATTTTCAACCCTTCTTTCTTTGCCTTTCCTTCTCCATCTATTGCAACACAAATTTAGTTCTATAATCCTAATTAACTGTGAGATAAAGTTTAGGTTTGAAAAGTTTTAGGATAAACATTTTATGATGTAATAAATAAAATTGATTTATCATTACTCAGAAATTCAAATTTGCTACTTTTTAAAAAAATATATAAAAATTTAAACATTATCTATTCTTATTCGAATCAAACACTTTCAAGATATAATCCTTACTAGAGCGGCTAGTTCTCGATTTTTTAATACTGGTCCTTAGCTCCGTGTACTCTTCAATCAGACTAGATGGGTATCTGTGAATGTGCTCTGACACTCAAGTCAATAATAGATTTAAAAGCAATTAATACGTACCGTAAAATGTGTTACATTATATTTATTATTCTTATTTATACTATTATTTGGATGGACATGCTTGCTGGGTTGGACTCCTGACTTTGGATCTCTTTTAGCGTAGTATTTAAACGTTAATGTTTATACTTTAGTCGGTAATCTTCTTAGTTATACCTTAATTAATCATACTGATACAAGTTTGACTTACTTTACTGGACAATACTTCAAAGACCGAGGTATTCTCATTTTCTGATAACATGACTTAGAAGATAGGTCGAGGTGTATTCGATCTTAACCAATACACTATCTAACTAACTAATAAATATCAACAATTCAAAACTTAAAACAATCCTAACATTATGGAACCCCTATTAATATTATGGGAAAATTAGATATAATAACTAAATGCCCATATTTTTCTTCATATGCAATTAATAGTAAAAAAAATATGTTATTCGGTATTATCGTTGAAAAAAATGTGATATTTCAATGATGATTGTATTAAAATTATTGTTAAAAGAATTTAATAATAACAGTTCAAACAATAAATATTATCATATTTAATTATTATGATAATTATCTAAATATTATATAATTTATTTATTTTTGCCATTTTCTTAATTTTTTCTTTATGCTTTACTCTTCTTTATTTTGTCTCTTTGTTTCATGTTACCATTGTCTCTTCACTGATGTTGTCATGATAGTTGCCACATTGTTGTCGTGGTCTCTACTGAACTTTCATATGTAATATTTCTTCTTTTCTTTTTTACTATACTCAGACACACTAACACACTTCTATTTTCCTTTATCTTATGATGTATTCTTCTGTGTTACCTACAATTATACAATTTATTTGTATTTTTTCTACCAAGGCACTGATATTGCTCACTACTTATATATGTATGTCTCGCATATGTTTTCTTTTGTTTCACTACTTAGCAACTATTGCTTGGTGTATGTAAAATGCTCAATTTCTTGTTTGTTCCTGCATATATTTCCTTGTATATTTATATATACACAAAATAATTTAAAATTAGAGAAATATTTGAGCAACTCTCAACCTTAATATGAATAAATTTATGTAAGTTCTATTGAAGACAAGCCTATTTTATTAAGACACGAAAATTTTTCTTTGAAATTAGCAGCATATTTACGAAAAATGAAAACTGATTAAACTTACATTATATATCGTGAAAGATTGTGAAAATGTGAATTCCAACGTTTATAATTGTGACGTATAATATTATTAAATTTGTTATTTTTTTCTATTGATTATTCTATTGAATGTATGAGTATTGAATTTGAGAATATTTCACCATCAACAAATTATATTGTTTAATTTTTAAAAAGTTTATATTTCAAATATTATAATACTAAAATTTTAGAAGATTTTTGCGATATATTTTTTTAATGAATATTAGTTTTTGATTTTGAGATTTAATATAAAGATTAAATATTACCTTAATTTTAAATTACTTTTAATATTTGTTTTATATAAAATCGAAAAAAAATATGAAATGTCGATAATTATTATATTAAATCTTGAATTACTCGTATGAACAATTTTAAAAGAAATAATAACTTTTTTAATAATTCATTAATATGTATAAATTAATTAATATTTTAAATATTTAATAATAACTTTTTTAATAATTCATTAATATGTATAAATTAATTAATATTTTAAATATTTAATAAAATTTTGATTGATTTTATTGATCTTTGGATGCATATTTAATTATAATTAATTTAATGTTAATATTCTTATTTTGTGGCATTTTAAAAAAAATATAAAATTTTACTAAATTTGTTTGTAAAATACGAGAAATATTGATTAAAATTTATATATTAATCAATGATAAAAAAAGTAAATTTTTTTGAATGGAATAAAGTCACACCTTTGATTAAAAAAAAGAGATTTATATGCATGATGACAAAATTAAATGTTTATTATGTACATAAAGAATGTACATATTAATCAAAGTTGAATTAATTTAATATATATAATTGATGAGTATGAGAGATGAGTGAAATTTTTTTACAATATGTGTAATGTAATATTATTAATGGTCAGGATGAGAAGAATTTAGGTTTTGTTTAATGAATTGTTTAAATAGAAGATTGAATGTTAAAGAAATTAAGGAACATTTTTGTATGATAACTTTCTTAAAAATTATACAACATAAATAAGATATAGTGAATTATTACATTTGTTAAACATGTATCATTTGAGAAAGTTGTTAATTCTCACATGAAAAAATGATTGGAAGACATTGCTCATATGATGTTGAAGATCTCTTATATAAATCTCTAGTGTGTGAAAATAGGTTATTACAAATTATTTAGTTACATACAAAAGTTTATTTATGAATTTACGTTTGTAGGTAAATTGTCATACCTACAAATTTGAATCCATTTATAAACAAGTATTACTTACGGAAAAAATCAATAGTAAATTTTGACACTATGATTTTTAGGTAAGGTAAATGACTATTTACATATTGACTTTATTTATGAATACACAAAAAGTATTTAAAAAATAAAATCAAATAAAAATCTTATCTATCAATCGCAATTCTAAAAATTCTTGTCTTTATCATGCTTAAATTCATTTTTACTCTTTTACTTGCTCACTGATAGAAAAAGAAATCCAATGATTCTTTATAAGTTGAAAATAATATTTTTCTCTGAAATTTTTTATTTATGGAACATCTCTTGATTAATCTACTTGACAATCTAGTCTAGTATAGGTGGATGCACCCATTTAAAAATATTAAAATTATCAATTAGTCTTAAACTTGGTGACTTATAACTGGTCAATTATAACATAGTTTTTTTATTTCATAGACACATAAGATATTCTAAACGATTAGTAAAGAATAAGGTTAGAGTTCAATGATCAATTTAGAAATTTTTTGTATCAGAAGACAACTCTTTTTTGTTCACATTATTTCAACAACTTCATGTTAGCACTTTGAAATACTAGAAATTAAGTGGTCAATGAAAGTGATAGGCTTTCATAAATGATATTGGTTTTTGACCAACTTGGACATCATTCTATGAGGGAGTTGACTCATTGGTTAATAAATGAAGAGTTGAATCAACATATGTTCATGTCTTGATCAACTACAATGAAATTAAACTATATATTGAGTAAAAGATATATTGACTGATTTTTTTATCCAATTATTTTATTTAATTAATGCATTCTCCTTAACCCTATGAATGAAATATGTAGATAGTTCAATCTTAAAATCACAATAAATTAGTCAATCAAATACAACGACTTGTATACATGCAAATTTTTCATCATTGTTTAAGGAATAAGTATGCATCATTTGGTTTTCTTTACATTATTTTTCCTTGTACCTTTAATTGTCAAGAACCAACCCTTGAAAGATTTATCATATTATCCTCTAACTTTGGTAAAAGAGTGGCTCACATTCTTTGTAAATGGGTACAAATTCCACACTTGTGCATGAAGTTAAGGCAAGAGAATGATAAATAGGAAGATTCACTTGAAGGGCCTTATAGAAGGAGGTGAAGATGATTTTTACAAGGTCATTCAATACATATATAAGTTAAAGTACAATTCTTCAACCTCTCTTAAGAAAGTAATGTTATTTTATTGTGATTTTTTTTTATTCATCAAGTAGAATTATAAGAGTAGATTCCAAGATTAAGAGGTTGATCTTGAAAATGTGAACATTCACAATCTATCATTACTTGAAGAGCAAATTAACGAAGAAATAAATGACTCACTGAAATACAATACAAAAGGAGAATCTGAAGAGCAAATGTATTTCAAATTATAATTTAGTTATGAATTTGTATAACTCATTTGTTATTGAATGTTACTTTTATAATACCTTTATACAATTATCTATTTTCTATGACTCAATTATTATTGAATATTTGATATGAAATGTAATTAATAACATTTATTTTGTATATATAAATGTCATTATGAGGTTATGACTTTCCTCTTCCCCCTTCACCTCATGCTAATAAGGGGAAAGCGAAGAAATGTTATGTGAATAAATTATTATCATGGAAAAATTCACAACCACCACTTGTTCCATCTATTCCACGCAATCCATCTGTAATCGTTGGATTCACGTCTACCTTAGTCGATACTTTTGTATCCACACCATCTAGAACTAGTGTTATTGGATCTACACCATACGTAGCCAGTGTTGTTGGATCCACTCCATCACCAAAGTATGTGTTTTTTGTCCACTTCATCCCCAACACATGCTATTGGATTTGTACCATCCTCTTCCTTACTTATTACGTCTAATCCAGGCACATCAACCACTATTGAACCCATATCTATCCTAGCCCCCTTTGTTAGACTCGTATCATCCCCTTTCTTTATTGTTGGTCCTATATCATCTTGAAATATCCCAACCACACAATCAATCTCTAGGAGTTTAAGTACATATCAGCCTCAAAGGAGGATTCTCTCTCACTTGGTGTTCTTCTTATGATTCGACAAGTTGAGGGAGATTAAGAATTAAATAGAATTAGAATAAATATCATTTATTGTTATTGTCTTATAATTTTGTATGACTAGTTTTTTTTGTTTAGATTGTATCCATCCAAAATTGTATAAAAGGTCATCACATGGACCATTAAGTAATAATTTTGTGAGTCATGACTTACATAAAGAGTAATCCCTAAGGATGATAAAGATATTTTCTTCCAACATTTTAGGGTAATATTTATTTTCTTTGAATTTGGGGTTTGGTTATAAATATACTATGATTTAGCTTAACTTCATGAGTGATAAGAAAATATTTATAATTATTGCTAGTCTACACTATTAGACTATTAGGTGTATGTTTTAAATTTATAATTGATGATTTGTCACATATATATATATGATTATTTGATTCATTTTATACTTTAATCAAGGAAGGTCATATGGAGAGTTAAGGATTAGGATAAAATTTTAAAAAAAATCCATTTGAGAGCTTCTCATAGAATTTTAGAAATGTTTAAGGAAACTTGAAAAAATGGTAAGAAACTTAAATGGATTGAAAATAATATCTTAAATAGTCTCTTAGCATACAACTGACTCGATTAACATGTATGAACATGTCATTCACTTGATATAAATAAATTTTATTTAATAATTTTTTGTTTTGCATCAATCACTTAATAATTTAGTTATAATGTCTTTTCTTTGTTAATAGAGGAACTTATTCACTTCGTACAAGTAGGTAATATTTTTCAACAAACTCATATATAAAATAATATATGTCAATTTGTTAATAATAGATCAAGACAAACACACGTAAGTCCTTTAATTTCTTTTTATAGCTTCAAAATTCATTTATTATAGATATAAAATAATATTTTTTTAACAGGAATATTTTGAAAGTAATTTTTCTGTAATATTGTTTGAATTTGTATTTTGTGTGATACTTCACAATCCATTCCTTAGACCTAAATGAGGAGAGACTTAACAATATATGTATAAGTATCATGTTTATGATATTGGAAATATTGGTCATCACAAAGATTGTGTTGATAGTTGGCTACAATATACATAAACATGTTTTAGTCTATTAATTGAGTTAATCAATAGAAAACAACTTTAATTGGTGAGACATAACTTTCAAGTAGTAAAGAGAAAATTTTTCAAATGAGTTTCCAATTTTAATCCGTTTAGAAATTTCTTGGTACAACACTTCCATTACCTACCAAAACCAGCAACAACTTCACACAAAATATTTTTCAACAACAAAAACAATATCATGGTCAATAACAAGATGAATATTAACAACACAATAAAAAACTACAAGATGGTCAGAACAATATAATTCACCTGAAAGAAAGAGAATATAGAGACTATTAGTTGTTTTAGAAAATTTTTACTATAGAATAATTTTATCATTTTCTTTTAATTTTTATACTATTAAAATTTAGATGATATAGATGACTCACTTAAGGAATTTAGGAAATACTTTTTATTGATATACAAAATACTTTTTTTTTAACTTGTGCTTATTCAATTTAGTTTGAATGAAAGTAGGTAATATAATATTACGTCCACATGAATTTTGTAAAATAAATAGAATAGATTTATCGAAAAATTTATTTGTAGATAATGTTGTAAGAAATTTATTTATGAATTTTATTTCATATATATGCCTACGAATATATCTATAAGAAATTACCTTATGTTGACACTAAAATCTAAGGGTAAGAGCAAGATCCAAATAAAAAATTAGGTGGACTCATGATTAAAGAAATGTTTAGGAAAGATGTAAGAAATATTACTGGATAAAGTGGCTCATCTATTAGAGGTTTAATTATCAAAGATCCAACACTTTGACGAGACTAGATTAATTACATATATAACAAGCTTGAAAAGATAAAATAAAATTAGTAATACATTTCTTAGAATTAGGATTTGAACAAAAATCACAATATTAGAGTCTATTCACTTAATTATTGGAGCAAATTAGCTTCATTTGTGATATAGAGATTTTATTTTTTTCTTTTATCTACTTACAAATAAGGCAAAATCCTAAAACTAGTATTTAAGATTTTGGAATTAAAAAAATAGTCATGAATGATTTTGAAAAATAATGAGAATAATCTCTACTAAGGTTTTTCCTATATTTCTTGTGTTTTTATCAAGAATTCACCAATTTATCAAACTTTGTTTATGGTATCTTTCTTTTTCTAAATTTTTTTATTTTATTTTCAATTCCTAATTTTAAAGAAACCCTTAAGAGACAAAGGAGATTCAAACTCAAATTGAGAAATGAATGAACAAAGGATGGGTATAAGGGAGTACGAGCCCATGTGATGTTCTAGTCATTTTGGTACCTAAAATGGATGGGTCTTGGAGGATTGCAAAGTTGTAAAGCACTAAATAACATCATCATTAAGTATAGATACCATATTCTCAAGTTAGAAGATTTTTTGGATGAATTATACAATACTTGTATATTTTCAAAATTTGATTTAAGAAGTGAGTATCATTAAATTAGGATTACGAAATGGGATGAAAGTAAAACTACCTTTAAAATAAATATGAATTATATGAGTTGCTTATGATACCATTTGAACTAAGTAATGCCCCAAACACTTTTCTAAGATTAATAAACAATGTTTTGAGAGAATTTTAAGGTAAATTTGTTTTGTTATATCTTGATGACATCTTGATATATACTAATTTAGATTTGCATGTGGAACAATTGCATGTTGTTTTGAATGTGCTTAGAAAGGAAAAGTTGTATGTTAATCTTAAGAAATGCACTTTTTGCATTGAACAAATTGTATTCTTGGATTTTATGATAAGTGTCAATGGGGTTCAAGTAGATAGCAAAAAAGTTAAAGCATATAAGAATGAGCTACCCCTAAAATTTGAGTGAGGTTAGGAGTTTTCATAACTTAGTTTCTATATAAGATTTGTAAGAAATTTTTGCACTTTAGTAGCATCCTAAATGAGATTATTAAAAGGAATATTGAATTTAAATGAGAAGAAAAACAAGAAAAAAAGTCTTTGTTACCCTAAAACATGAGTTGACTAATGTCACTTTCTTTAGTTACCAAACTTTGGAAAATCTCTTGAAATTGAATGTGATACATCTAATGTGGGTATTGAGACTGTTTTGATGCAAGAAGGACATCCAATTAAGGGTGTTCTGACTTGATTCGATTAATTTTTTTATCAAATTTTCATCGGAATCAAATATAAAAATCAAATACGGATCAGTTTAATTCGATCTAATTTAACATAAAATATAAATTAAACCAAACTAATATTTATAATTTGGTTTAAATCAGTTATGTAGTTTTTATTATTATAAAATTTATAAATATTTTTTTTTAATTATAAAATATTTTTTCTTACAAAATATTATAATTTTATAATAAAAAATTATTAAATATAAAAATATTTTATAAATTTTATTTTTATAATTATTATTTTATTTATAATTTCAATGAATTATATAATCTTATATTTAAAAATTATAATATAAATTTATCATTTATAAATATAAATATATTATAAATATTAATGAAATATAGAGTTACTTATGTGTTTATATTTTTTATTTTATAATTTTTTATATTTATTTTAATTAAGACAAATGAAATACTTTCCTAATTTAAATAGAAAAAAAAAATAAAAATAAGTTAATCAATATAAGTAAAAAAAACTTATGAAAGAGAAATAAAAAATAAAATAAAAAAACTAATAAAAAAAAGTGAAAAAATTATAAATAAAAAATAATAATAAAATATATTTAAAATAAAAAATTAAAATAATTTTAAAATACATTATTACGATAATAAAAAAATACAATAACATGAAAAATGATATAATATTATAAATAATATAATAAAAAAATTATATAAAAAAAAAAAAATATATATATATATTTTATAAATTATTATTTAATTTTAAAAATATAATTTTATATTTAAATATAATAAGTGATTTGGTTTAATTCTTTATTTAAAATTTGAATAAAATTGTTTAAAAAAATATATACTTAAAAAAATTTAAAAGAAGTTGAATTTTAATCAATTTTTTATTTTTTATATTAATTTTTTATTATTTCAAATGAGAAATTAAATAGGAATATCCTAAACTATCTCATTTATGATAAAGATTGATATATCTTAATGAGAACTTGATAACTATCTTTTTAGTTTATAATCATAGTGATAAGTTTATAATTCATAATGATTATGGTTTTTAAAATACTTAAAAGATTAAAAAAAATTAAGTAAAATATATATAAAATCAGTTGAATTTTTAGAAAATTTTTATGTCATAAAGCTTAAAAAGAAAAAATGAAATAGTGGGACTAATGTTTTATCTAAAATATCTTGAAATAAAAATGTTTGGTCTTAAATTTAAAAAAAAAAAAAAAAAATTGTATCTACAAGATTCTGAATTTGCTAAACTTTTGGCTACTTGCATAACTTTGAGCATCAATGGGTATTTTAGGTAGATTATTTATTTAAATGTTTAAAGAGAAAAATTTAAGTGTGCCTAAATGTTCCACTAGGGATATTTTAATAAAAGAAATATATGAAGGAATTTTTGGCATTCAAAAGACCAAGAGAGGCTAAATTAAAGATTAAATCACAATATTAGTACACTCTTATATTTATTTCTAATAGTTCTTAACTTAATATTTCAATAGATTTTATGATGGATTTTCTTTAAAATTAAGGAGAGAAAATAATTATTTTTATGATGTAGATAAATTTTTCAATATAACTTATTTTATTCGTGAAAATAAAAATGAATATACTTTATTTATATATAAATATTTGAATTATTATAAAATACCATATTGAATTGAATTTTAATAAAAATATAATAATATTATTATTTAAACTAAATATATTTATTATTATATAACTAAATAATTCAGCTAAATAAATACAATTTATATTCATAAATACTTCATCTAGGTTCTAATAATAATAATAATTTTATATATAATAAGATATAAAAAGAAAGAAACATCAAATATATCTAAGTTCTCATAATAATAATTAATATAGAATAAGAGATAAAAATAAAGAAATATTAACTATATATATATATATAATCAAGTAGCACCAAATGTAGTAGATAGTCTTGTGTTATTTCGACTATACTTGGTTCAACCTAGTGGCTTGGCCCATCCTTAACTAGCCCAGTTTGTCTATACTTGGTCTAGACCACTTGAACTAGCCCATCTGCATTCGGTTATTTATAAGAATATTATAAATTTTAATGATGTAAAATAATATTCATGCATTTTAAATGTGTATTAGACAAAATAAATATTATTTTATATCATTAAAATTTACAATGTAATTTTAAACATAAATTATAGATACATATATAATTATTTTAAAAGAGAATATTTAAAATTTAAAAAAAAAATGTTGAAAGTTATTTTAGTTTACATTATTTAATTTAAATAATTTAATTAAAATTAAAATTTCTTAAATTTCAATTCTAGTTTTGATGGAAAAATTAATTTCCACTATATAAAATAATTTTTTAAATATGTCTAAATTTTTTATATTTCATTATTATGTTTTATGAATATTAATTTATTATAAATTTTAATTAAAATATGTTCAAAAGTACTTATTTAATATAAATTTTATTTACGTAAAATAATATTCATTTTGTTAAAGTATGCATGTGTTGATAATTATTTTAAAAGATAAAATTTAAAATTTTGAAAGTAAATTATTTTAAGATAAATTTTTTTTTTTTTTTAAAATAATCTGTTTAGAATTCAAAATTCTTAAATGTAAAATTTAGTTTGAATAACAAATTTAATTCCCTTCAAATACAAAATTTACTTATAAAATATGTGTGAAATTTTGAAATTTCAATATTAGCCACTTCAATATTTAATAATTAAAAAAATATTTTTATAATATGTAAAAAATATTTAATAATTGAAATATACAAAATATTGAATCATTTTACATCAATACTAATATAAAGGAATTTCAATAACGTTTTGTTATTTCTTAACTCAGTTATAAACCAAATTTACAATGAATTGTGTTAAATTCATTTAATATTTTTTTTATACCATGAAAAGATTATATTTGCCAAATTACTCTCAATTATATTTATTGAAAACGATTGATACAAATATAAAAATGTTTTTGAAATAGTAATAGTAAATAGAGTTTAAAAAATTAAAATTTGTTTTTATTTAAGTTCACCAAAGATAATTCTTTTATTTTTTCTTATATTTTAGTCTAGGAGTCATGGTCTAAACTGAGAAGATTTGCACGAAGTTAAACTCGTTTGAATTGTCCAAATTGTTTATATTTATGCATAACATAACCACTTACTACTACAACATGTCTTCAGTGGTCTTCTCAAGAGAACTGTACTGAGTCTAGGAAGTGAGAAAGCCTAGAGCCTTAACGTGATCTTCGATAATAATATCTGTAAAAAATTGAAGATATGTTATATGATAGTGTATCCAAATATATAGATGAGCATGGATAGAGAGAGTGAGAGAGCATTACACATATATATTAATGTTGTAAATGGAAGCATATTTTCTGAGGAGTCGTTCTATGGTGTACCACTCAGAACGATCAGATCCATCTTGATAACCAATTCGTGGCATGTGTATTGATGCTTTACAGAATGATCAAAAGAATTTTGTATCAGTGTATTTCAACTGTCAACTATAATTATAATCATATACTTAGATTTTGTTTTGAAGTAATTATCAAAAAGAACTTATAACTGAATGTCCCATCCATGATATCCGAAGAATCTCCACTATTTATTAATGTATTAGTAGTCTGAAATATTTTGTTCAATACTTTTCAAGAAATGATTCCAATCCACAAACAGAAAGAATGGTAAAAGGCAAACACTCCTTCAACTTAAATTGAATTGCATGTACACCATCTCGACCGAAGGAAAAAAAAACTATCAAATACAACGTAACCTATAGCAATTGGGTTTTCCAAACAATTTTCCTTCGATGCATAAAGACTACTTCTCACAATAATGAGATTATGCTGAACTTCGATGCATCCGTAGATATAATTTCCTTCACAGGTTTTCTCTTATATGATTGATATAATATGCAAGATCAAGGTATTGCAGCAGTAGCAAAAAAAGTAATTAAATGCAAATGAATCATCTATATTAACTGGGAGCATTATGCTTAGAACCACAGCATGTTACCAGAATTCTGAGCGGCTGAGAATGCTGCTTTGGATAAGCAGTTTTCCAAATGGGGAAGTGAGATTTCACTGCGTGGGATTTTGCGCCTTGGATTATATGACTGAACAACAGCTAAAGCAACCATTTTGGGAGTATTTCCATCCATATCTGCATCACAACCGTCTACAAGTAATAAGGCAGAAATATAGTGGCATCAACCATACACATTCACCACGTCGCAGATTAAACACATGCAAGAAAAGCTCTTAAGAAATTAATTATTTACTATAAGCTGTTTTAAACAGAAAATAAGCTAATCCAAGCTAGCTTATTGTTGTCCGAAACAGTTCATAATGCATCGGTTAGAACCTAAAAGAAGAAGCAATTCGCCCTCGATAATCACAGTCAAAGGTGCCAATACTCCAAAGACACTAAATTTGGAAACTGGCTAAAGTTGCATTCCTTTAACATAAAGAACATAATCACATAATTCATCATCTAGTTTGTAGTAACAGAAATAAGCCCCACCCCACCTATCAGAGGCCATACTCCAGACGACAATAGGTAAAACACCTTTGATGGAAGTTCAGCAGTCAGCATTAGTTATTTTGGATATCAATAGTTCATTCACAAAGCCTGAACTACTTCACCGAAACTACCAAAAAAATATATGATAACATAGAATAAGACAAATGTATTCTTGCACAATATGAATAATTACTAGGTGATAACATCCACACAAATAGCTGCAGTGGTTGGTAGTGTGGTGGCAACGTTGTAGGTCAGGGTAGACTGATATATAATAATTGAGAAATTTTCTGTTCTGAAAGGACTTAAGATTGCCTACATGTAGGTCAGGTTAGTATTCACATATATTCACTGGCATGAAGCATCATATATGCAATCCGATAGAATTAGCATAATTATTTTGTATAACTATAGTGCTCACCATCAAGCCTTATAAGATGCAAGTCACCAAGTTGCAGGTCCCCATGTTCAGAAGCCCGTTCATATGCACCAGCAATGCTTGCAGAAAGTTTGGACAGTGCATCAAACATTCCACCGCGGCCCCAAAGCCCAGAGTTGTCAACACAGCTGTAAAACCAGATTATATATTTACAGTTAATTTTAAAATCAATGACTTCTTCAACACAGAACAGTTTGAGAATCATAATTGTTGGAGCATGTGATAATTCTAATCTTATTTTCTTTATTAACATATTTTCTTTCTTTATTGGTACAAATTTATTTCCTGTAATTTAGCTTTATTTTTTGTAATTTTAGGAGAAGAAAGTTATATTTTTATATTGATAGATCATTTCATTAGTGTGTTATGGACACCACAAGCTAGGAGAGATCCTAAGCATCCTGATGATAAAAACAAAAATAAGTATTAGGATAAGATAGAAAATAAGGGGAAATTACATCAGATCTGAATAAGCTGTTCTCGATCCTATACCTATACTTCTAGAATACTTAATTGAAATTTAAAATAAAAATCCATACAGAAGTCAACAATTGGAATTATGATAGCAAGATTGTATAGCCTATTAATACTAGGTTTAGTCACTATATATTATGACAGCAAGATTAATGAAATCACCCTGTACAATCTGCATCAGAAAGTAACATCCACCAGTGCAGAGTTCTCCTCTACGTTGCACACCTTCATTGCGTGCCTGACTTTTATTTACCTTGGCCATATCTATAATATTAGTCGTTATAGGATCTCCACACATCCTTTTACACCTAGGATTAGACATTTCAAGCTACAAGATTGTATAGTCCTTTTGCACCGATTCTCTCCAATGGTCTAGTATCTTCTCTTTCTCAATATTTAAATTTTAGACTTATGCCAGTAACTACTTCCCCAGAGTAGAGCTATATTACAGGAAGCAAATCTTTCCTAATAAAAGGAAAAAAAATCTATACAGAGAAAAAAAAGGCATATCCTATCCTAATGTATATATACAAAAATGCTCAATAATAGTGAATCTTCCAAATGATTCCAAATATCTCCTTGAGATTGGGAACAATCAGGCAAATCAAATAAGAAAAGGCATCTACAGTTTTTATTATAAAATGTTTAAATATCATGTAATAGAGAATGCTACCAAATGGAAGAAAGCTCAAACAGGACATCACGGCAAAAATCTGCAGTGAGGCAAATAAAAAATTTGACCTGAAAATCATAGCAGGTTCAGATGAACAAACATTTGATGGAGCTGTACAATCTCCATACACAAAATGAACAGACCCAGTAGCTGATGTGATGTCATTGTCTGTTGGGCTGAGAGTGTCTTTTACATTCAATGATTGATATCCAAGAGCTTTCCACCTAGATAGCTTTTTTTCCTCTGCCTTCTTCCTTGCAGACTCAAGTTTTAGACTCTTTTCTTCGTCTAAGTTTCTTTTGTTCCTCAAGTCCATCAATGAGTTGCAATTTGACTTAGACACTTCCTCAAATTTTTTAACCCAAGTAAGATATGAAGCCTCATCAAGACCAAGATCACAAGAGAGAGAAGTAGAACCTCCTCCCTTAACATCATCACCTTTTAAAATGTTGCTTGGATTGACCTCAAATTTCCTTTCATCCTTATCAAGTATTTGTTCATCACGCATGGCAAGCACCCTGTCAGCCATAACACTAATTTCTGGTAAGTCCATATCCCTATGATTTCCATCAGTGATCTCAATGGGATCAAACATATGTAACCCAAATATGATGGATTTCAAATCACCAGTTCCAACTTCAGATGGTTCTTTATTGTCATGTTTGAGAATATTATCACCGATAACATTGATGCTCAGAAGCAATTTTCTCTCTGCCCTCCGCATAATTACCTACAGAGTAACATGAGTTTTAGAGTCTACATAAATACCTCCATTATCACAGAATAAAAAACTTATAACGTACTTCCTCCACTGTCTTCTCTGTAACAAGGTTTATACTCAACACATGGTTCATCTGGCCAATTCTATGTGCTCTCTGCAAAGCTTGCTTGTCCACCTGAGGATTCCAATCTTGCTCATAGAATATAACCTAGAGAATGACATGCAATATTAAATTGTCAAATATGTTTTATTAAACTTGCAGGTGATACAACTTAAAGTTACAATGCTTAAACCAACCAGTTAAAGAAACGGGAGTCCTTTTCCTATGGACTTTATGATTCACTTGAAAATGCTACTTTCCATTCACCCATAGTTTTGGGATGGTTTCCAACACAACTATTGTAAATAGAGTTTTATTTGGATAAAAATAACTTCAAGATCTTCTTATTGATCAAGAGAAAATATCTTTAGAATCTTCTAATAATATCTTTAAAATCTTCTTAATTATGTCAGCATATTTTGTTTACTTATTTTAGAGAAATTGATTGTAGCAAATAAAGGTGCTGAGAATGTAATTAGTGTGATTGACGTCATTAAAATAATTTCTTGTTTTCATGCGCGGTTCAAGTTGGTTCTAGAGTTCCTAATCTTGGAATTTCCGTTTCCTCTGCCACACATACAGCAAAACTAGGACGCCCAGTCACTGTCGCTGTTGAGATCGGTGGTGGGATAGAGAGATGCACCCCACACTGACGATCACACACTAACAATTGCATCACCAAAAGATCTGCCACATGCTACCATTAGCATCGTCATGTGAAGCCCACGTGCCCATTTTCAGTGAGATCCACTCATCATTGTCACCACAGACAACATCATCATGATTCCCTGAGTCCATTCTAAGGAAGGTGACTTCCCATTTGGTTCTGTTTTGAGTAGATCTGAAATTTCCTCTTTTGCCAAAAGGGTTCCTTTTATTGTGAAATTTTTTTTTATTACTCTGATAAAGAGATATGGAGGAGTTAAAGCACTCTATCATTAAAGAAGGATTTTGCTATGACATTAAGAGTAGGGTGTTTGATATGAAAAACGGTTCTCTCTTGGTACCAGAATATCATAGAATCTTGAATGGGTTGTGGATCGAAGTAGATCAGTACCAAAATTTGAACATGTATATAGCAAATGCCCCACACCACACATGTTGAAACCATGGAAAGAATAATCTTCAAATTCCTACATGGTCCCTACATGGCCTGAACCATGTATGACCCAATTAAGGTACAAACTTAGGGAGAGAAAAATTATCATCATTATCATAAGTGTTTTTTACTGTAAGGGGAGAAGAAACTCAGCAGAGCTTTCATGCTTGATGGAGGACATAGGCTCTACCATGACAATAGGGAACGGGGTCTACAAGGGATCAAACATTGGAGGGAAGTTCTCTGTAAAAACGCATCCATGGAGAATATTGCTCATACTAAAAAAGATCTGGGCATACTAAGGAGATGTACTTCAAACTCCATGGAAGAGATAAAGTTCTTGAACACATGGGAGGCAACAAAGGAACCACATAGATGGGCAAGCCATACTACCTCAGAACATGAAGAAAAAAATCAATCCATTACTCCGTCTCAACCAAATCTTGATATGAAAGCCTAAAAGGAGAACTTCATTGTCTTAGAGCAATGATTGAATCAATGAGGTAAGTCCTCTTAATCATGTACCCTATCCACGAAAGGTAAGAATTCATTCAATACTATTGATCCGGTTATATGAGGCTTTGACCGTTCGTAATTAACTAGTTAAATAATAACTGGTAAATTATTGTTGTAGTTGAACTTTTTATAACAGATTATTATTATCTGTACTCATACATTCCCATTTGCATCCTCCTTCCTAACTTCATATCTATTTTGCCACCTGTGTGTCAGTAACCATGAAGTTGGTCATATAGTTAAGGTTTTTGGGATACCTGGGCCCTCAATTAAGGCGACATCAACTGCATTTCTCCACAATTTATAGCAATATCAAGGATGGCAATGAAATTGTGACCGTGACTACAATTTAAAATTTTTCTATTTTGAACTTCATTTATGAGTAAGGACTTTTGCAAATCTTTGGTAGAGCTTATAAAAATAGCTTAAGATATGTGCATAAGTTGTTTTTAGCTTATTTCAATAAGGTCTCTAAGATAACTTATGAAAACAGCTCACAACTTATATGAAAACACTTTTAACTTTATTTTTTCTTCGATTATAAAAACTAAGTGAACATAAGTGCTTACATGATAAGTATAAGCACTTACTTAAGTGGTTTACCCAAAGATGCCCAACTATCACCTGCAAAAGACCAAGAAGCAGACGCATGGATTTGACAAAGGACACGGGTATTAAGAGACAAACACTGAAATATGACAAAGTATGAAGTCATGACACTTAAGGTAATTATGGTACAACACAAAAAATTAGTCTTAAATTATCATATAAGTGCAAATCGTTAAAAGATTGAACAAGATTTTTACAGTTAGAAATACTTACAACAACACAATTATCAATACAATATAACATATAGTCCATCATTCTATACATAATTTCCATCTCTCTACATTATTTGACACCCTTATTTTTTGTCTCTGATTTTCAACAAACAGCATAATAATCTCCATATGAACCACAAATATATGCAATCAAGACGAAACAAAATTCACACCCGTGGATCCCATGGATGGCCATACTTAGATGCAAAAGAAAAATGCAACCAGCGAAAGAAGTCAATTGAACAAATGGAAACAGTAGAAAGAATCATCATTTTACGTATACAATATTAGAAAAAGCAAGGAAATAAATCAGTAGTCAGGTTCCAATTCGAAGAAGGCTGAAAGCTTATCAGAACTCACAGTATCAGCAGCCACAAGATTCAAACCTACTCCCCCTGCTCTTGTTGAGATCATAAACACAAAAGCTCCATTTTGGTCAGCTTCAGAAGTCAAGCCTGTATTAGCTGATGGGCTACTGAAACTTCTTATAGCAGCAAAACGCTCCTCAGCCCTAATTGATCCATCAAGACGCTCATAAGAATATTTTCGCAACTCCAGAAAATCCTATATTAGAGTAAAAAAGCATTTCATTAAAATAGTCCCTTAACTAATATAAGGCACTTAACACAGGTAGGAAAATCTTACTTGCAAAATGTCAAGGGTATGGGTCATCTGAGCAAAAAGAAGAACACGGTGTCCAGAATAATGTAACTTCTGAAGAAGTTGGTCCAGAATAAGTAGTTTACCACTGGCCTGATAGAGCAAAAAACAATGTGGAAAACATGAATTATAGTGCACGACGAAACTGTATATTGTGAATAAAATCCTGGGGCTGTCAGAACTATTATGGTCTCTGTCAGAAATGTGTTGTATAACTAGCTATAGAAAAAGAAAATCAATGTTTTAGTTCCAGCCCTTTGACCTAGTATACAGATAGGACAGTAGAATTTAACAGATTATGATTGTTGAAACACGAGCTCAAAAGAGAGCCAGAGTGCGGAGACCAAAGAATGTAGATGTGAAACTCAGTCTAGATGATATGAGATGCCTAATTAGACATTGCTAATAAAGCCTTTCAGCCGGATGCATTCACTTGAGAAAATATTTATCTGTTTATTCAAATTTCCAAGTTCCCTTCAAAGTGGGAAATGCAGCATTTACAACAAATTTAGACGTTCAAGAACAAACAGATATAAAAGTAATCTGACAGCAACCATATGACTTAGAAACTCGGGGTAGGCTAAGTCCCCAGCAATCATGTACAAAAGTAAGAGTGGTAGTTACCTGAACCAGATGTTCCCCTTCTTCATAAGGTTCAGGCTCAATACCTGGAAAGAGATAAGGGTGGCTGCATGCTTTTCTTAGCTGTATCACCTATAATGTGAATCACATTTGTCATTAATGTGAATGGAACAAGCAGAAGGTTATAAAAAAGTATACCAACTTTACAGATGGTACTAATGATTATTTTTACTTACTAGAAGATTTTTCCAAAATTTTAGTCAGATAATTGCAGAAAGATTAAGTGCATGTTTGGACTTAATTATTCTGGGAGAATTATTGCTTTATTTTCAAAATTTCTCAAGAAGCTGGCAAAGAAATGAACAACAAATTTTTCTTCTAAAATAAGTTGAATGAAATATGCACTAAGAAAACTACCGTATAGTCTCAATATACATTAGGCCAAATTACCCTTTATTAAAATCCACAAAATTGTCACCTAATTAATGCTCTCTCCTTCCATTTCATGAAAATAACAAGACAAGGATAAAGTTGAGAAAAAATAATTAATACTTTCTTTATAAACTGTTTTAAAATTGAAACATAACATTTTTTTCGAAGATAATCCAAAATTTGAAATGTAGTATTGTATGTAGAATCAACTATAGCATCTACCTCCAAAAATAGTGGAACAAGAAAATAAACAACAAAACACAATAAAAAATGTTCAAACCAGGCTTGACTAACAATATTCTGTAGTGACGGTTGATTTGAAGATCCAGAGGATAGTGCAAGTAGCTTAGGAAGTTCCTTCCTCAATATTGACATGTAGACCTTTTTCTGCAGGATGACAAGGGGAACTAACCTGTTGGATACAATTTTAATATTAAAAAAAAAAACAACTTCTTAGTTACAGCTCAAATTGCAATAAAATGTTCAAAGTAGTCTCCAAGTAGAACAAGATACAACTTACACAGTTGTTTCAGTGAGAGGTGGCAGCACTAAATTTCCAGAATCGATAAGCTTTGACTTGGTACGTCGAAGGATAAAGGCTCCCAAAACACTTCTTAAAATTTTAAGCCTCTCTTTTACCTTTGGAGCATCATGAACTGTTTAGAACCAAAACTGCAACGATTAGAATAGGATGAATTAAATTAATTTTACTCTTTTAATATTTACACTTTTGCATCATCATAGGGTACTCAACAACAAACCTTCTATCTTATTATAGGCACTTCTAACATTTATTTCAGAAAAAATGGAAGAATCTAATAGGAAATTTAAAACTTCCTCAAGCCTTTAAGCAGTTTATATCTCTAGTTATGGATTATTGAAAATAAACTTAGGAGAAAAAACTATGTATTGATTATTCTAAGTTTTGTACATGTGATGAGATAAACTACAGAAGCTCAACTAACAGACTGGATCAGATATAACAACTCGACAGTGACAGTTGTTACAAACTACCCTAACAAAATCAGTGTTACCAAATATCAGTCATGGCAAAGCCATGGGATAACATTTTTGCCAGCTGCCATGGAAAGGCGCTGTGAAATGGCCATGGCGAAAATCCTGCTCGTCCCTAACTTTAGTTTTTAACCCCTGCAACATCTCTTTTTTGTTTGTTTGGGCTATACGAGACCCAGCCCAATAGATGCAACAAAAAAAAGGGATCCTGTCATACAAACCCTACTCAGCCCAACTCTTACACGGGCTTCTCATCCCAAAGCCACAACACAGCTCATCTCTTCTCCATGCCGCACCACCTGCCAAGTAAAGATGTGTAACAAAAAACTTTAACTAAGCTATCCCTTTATAGAAGTGGAAGTGGACTATTTAGTGATGACTTTGTCAAAGAATCAAGGAAGACCACAGCTCATGCTGAGGCATTTAAACACTTTCATAGATGTTATTCCAAGTGTTTTTAATTGCTTTAAGTTTTAAGTTACTTGTTTGTTTTTATAGTTCAATGATGGAAGAATTATGACAACGCAGCTCCAAACTTGCAAAAGCAATCAAGATTTGAAGTTTTATCAGGATTTGAAGTTTCATCAGGATGTGAACGCAATTGGAGTGTATTTGAGCAAGTAATAATTATGGTTCATATCATTTCATTGTTATGATTTCTACAAAGTAAGAAGAAACTAATTATCATTTTTCTTATCATATTGCAGATTCATTCAAGAAAGAGAAATAGGCTTAACCATAAAAAATTGCATGATTTAGTTTACATCAAGTATAACCAACAACTTACTCAAAGATACAATATTAGAGATAAAATTGATCCTATTGTACTCAATAACATCAATGAGTGGTTAGTGGGCCAAGTGGAAGATGATGATAATGAAGAAGGGGGAAGAGTTGGTTTTTTATGATAATCCCACTCTTAATTCAGCAACTGTTTATGAAGCTTCAAAAGCTAGAAAGCCAACAAATTTATACAAGGAGAAATGCTAGCAAAAAAAGAAAACAACCATCAAATAGTGGTATTGCAATTGAATCTTCCCAAGCTTCAAAGAAAAAAAGTAGGTTCAACTTTAGCCCCAATAAAAAAGAGTAAACAAAAGATTCAATTTGGGGTTGAGGATGAATTGGAATTTGACAGACCTAATTTTGAGTCTGAAGAAATTGAATAATTATTTAACTTTCACAAATCTAATGGAGGAGGGATATGCCCCATTAGATAACATAGATGATAATTTTTTTGGGATTGGGGAAGATTCTTATAATTAAAAACTTAGGACATTTATCTTTATGTTTTGTTGTTATTTATGTCTTAGAACTTGAACTTATATGGTTGTCCTTAACTAATTTTTGCATCTTAGTTATCTTTATGCATTTTCTTTGATTCATATGTATTTATTGTATTTTTTATATGTATTTATTGTTTTTGTTTTTGTTGGCAACGCTTCCACCATAACCCGTTATGATATCCAATATATTTTTGTAAAGGATTTTTTAGTTTCCAATATTTTTCATTATCCAATATCGGTAACACTACTCACAAAGACAACCTTGCAGATCTTCTAAGAAAGGAACTAAATAGCAACAACTTTGAAAGAATTGTTTCCAAGCTGGGAATGGAAAATACATGTTCACCAGTTTGAGGGGAGTGTCAGCAACCACATTTTATTACTTCCTTATTTAGGAGATTACAGTTAAAGTGTATAAGGGAAGTATCCCTCAATCATTGGGACCTAATTATATATTTGAATCATAAGGGTCTAATTATATAAGTGTTGTTATTGTATTTCCTAAATTAGCTTTCCAAACTTGTATATATGACTGATGTATTTTTAGCAATAAAGGACAATATATTATTCTACCCTAATATTTAAGAAATACAACATATAACGATGGTTGTAACTAACTAACTATCTATCTAATAGATGGAGTTATACACTAACATGGATCAAGTTAAACTAGAGAGTCCTCAGATTCTATAACTGTGAAGCAAACTTCTAGAAGAACTAAAATAACACAATACAATGCTAAATTAAATAAAAATGACCTGATGAAAGATCACTGATGTCCTTAAACGTAGAAAGGAACTGATCCAATGTACCAAAGACAGAAGGCATGCAAAAATACATCAGCGCCCACAGTTCAGAAAGGTTGTTTTGAATAGGCGTGCCAGTCATCAACAACCTTCTGGGCATTATGTAGCGATCTTTGAGAACATTAAACAATACCTGTTAAAGTTTCAGAATTTTAACAATTACCAATAATCTCACAGAATGAAGATTAAATTGTTTAAGTTTTCACCATTAAACTATCTGAAATTTATGGCTTACATCTTTTGAGCCTAAACAGCTAATAACATGAAATGAACTATATATATTTATATAAAAATAGATACTGATCATTTTTCTACTTTTGCCTCAGTTCTGTCACATTTTCATATTATACAAATTTATCATATAAATTCCCAAAAGATAAACTGTATAACATATAGGCAAAGTTTGTCTAGTCTCACTCACTTAATAGAAACAAAAATAATATTATATTAGAATATATGAAAAATATCTCATAACATAATTATTGTATCCTATATAATCACTTAAATTTTATATTTCATGATTTGTTATTTGTATAAATTACTTTATATTTTGTATCAAGTCATCACAAGTCTTATTCAGGCTCTATTTCACTTACCCTACCAAAATCCTTATAATTTCAACATAATATTAGTTCAGTGCCATCCTTAGTGTCTTGTCCTGTCACTACAACCACTGTTGTATTCCCTAACATGATCTATCTCACCAGTGTTTGTGTTTTTCTCTATTAATCAGTGGACTTTTCCACCTGTTACTGCTGCTATCTTCTCCAGAATCCTTAGATTAGTTTGTTCCTCAACCATGTCATATATATTTTCATAAGCCCTCTCTCTACCATCTACTGACTTTTTAAGTTACCTTTCCAGCAAGCAACATCATCAACCTCTCCCACAAATCAGCCATGCAACCAGACCTCTCATTTAGATCAGCCAATCCCTGGTAGTTTTAGGCCAATTCGGCATCCTACATTTACTCTAACACCAATCTAGTAATCTTCAACTCATCTTTCGCAATTTCCCATAACAAGATCTAGCCTCTCCCCTCATCACATGGCTATCAAACACTCATTTTTGCAACCTTTTTTGCCATGAACCTCATTGCACCTTCTCTAACACTCCAACCATACCCATATAGTTTCTAGTACAATTTCCAACTATTGTTTGATAGATTTGTCCTGAATTCATCCATACTTGTTTTGTGTTTTGGTTGGGAAGGGCTGATGTGGATTGCAAATTAATCCAAGTCAGAATATTTCCCACTTTCTAAGAGTTACCTAGAATAGCTCCTAGAATTTCTCCTAGAAGATGTATATAATTGTACAAATTGTTGCAATGAAGACAGAAAGGATTTGTTTTCAACAGAACCATTTTGTTCTCATTTTGTAAGAGGATTTTACTGTGACTTCCTTTCATTATGTGGTTTGAATTGTTTCATCAGTAGATTCACATTGTTTGGCTGCTGCCTGGCCATATTCTAGGGCCTGCTTCTATGTGCTGCACTTAGATTTGTTTAGAGACCCAAACCATCCATCTTATAATTTCATACTATATATATAACTACCACTTCGCTGAAATGAACATAATTAAACATTTAATATAAAGAGCATATTTTTAATTGAACACAACTAAACATAGGGCGTTTAATAGTTTTTTCAACATACACTAGATGGGTTCTTAAGTCTCTGAGCTTCATCAATGATTGCATACTGCCATGGTATTTGAGAAAGAAAATCCTGATCCATCAGTGCAATGTCATATGATGTTAATAGCACCTCAAAAGGCAACAAGACCTGCCAAAAGTTCCAACAAATGAAATTTAGTAGACATTCTAACACCCTTAATAATAGGTTTTGAAAAAGACTTTCATGTCATTGCCATTTAGGTCCGATTCAGATAAATTTGTTATTTTCTTTTCCCCCCATGTCCAATTCTAACACCCTTAACACTCGAATTGTATTATTTTAAGTGCTTATTGTTTGCCAAAGATCCTACTTCAGCAACTCGTAGATCACCAAATCATACAAATAAGTTGTGTTTTTTGTGGTTTTCCCATGTTACAACTTCCAGACCAATTTGGTTACAGAAACATTGCATTTTAATAGAAGCCATCCAGAATTCCAGATTCAAAGAACATATATGAAAGTATAATGTACTCACATTCATGGTTGATAACTGCCCTGTTACATATTCATGTATTTTCTTGCGTAGATTGCGCCTATTTTCTTTATCACCAACATACTTTAAGACTTCTAGCTTAGGGGTAAATTTGACTATCTCTGACACCCAACCATCTGTCACACTTAGAGGACATATAACCACTGAAAATAAAATAAAAGCATCAGAGTTAAGTTTTTATAAGAACACAGATTAGATAAAAATAAAAATTCTCAAATCAAACAAGGATTCTTTCACTCACAAAATGGCCCAACAGACAACTGGCATACTTTTAAATAGCTTAAAAAGGAGATAGCTTGCAAAGTCTTTCCCAATCCCATCTGTCCATATCCATAACAAACACATTAAAATACATAAAACTAGAATTACATTTTGATTTTGTATCTGTGAACCTCGTATTCAGCCCTACATCTGCTGAATTAGGGAAAAACAAGACTCAAGGATATTCAAAAGCATGCACACTGCTTAGCAGTTAACCATTTTAAGATAATGCAGCTCATTGTAAGTGAACAAAGGAAGATATGAAACAACGATGATAAATAACAATGCAGCTCAAAAAGCAACAAAAACAATAGATGTTTACATGACATGACTGAATTCACCTCAATTAGTTAATTAAAAATACTGAAACTCTTTAAGTAAAGAGCAATTTCGAGAAGCATATGATATCTAATAAAGATGAAATAGCTAGCCCTTCTGTTGGGTATAATATGATGATTTTACGTCACAAAATGACAGTAATGCAGAAAACAAAATCAGTTTAAAAGATAAATTTAATGACTACAATACCAATTAGATTACAAAATTTTCCCTTTCACCTCTGACACAGAAGTGAAGAAAGTGTACCTCATCCCCTGCAAATAATAGAAAAATTTTAGTCATAACCTAATAAAAAATTGTTGCTTCACAAATACTATCAAACCCACTTCTAAAATCTTCAAAACAAAATAACAAAAATAAAAACACATCATCTGTCAACATTGGATATTCTGTTTTCATTTTTACAAAGAATTAAAAAAAAAACAAGGGGTGCACGAAATCAAATTAAGAAATATACATATAGAGACCAGATTAAGGATGCACGAAACATGAATCACCTATAGGAGATCAAATTAAGAATATGTAAGAAATTTAATAGTCAATGTATGAAGGCAGGACCAAACCAGTAAACGTGCATTACAAAGACCAATTTAATAAGTGTTAACTTATAAAATCAAATTGAAAATCTGCACACTGTAACTATAATTAACCAAACTTTCCTTCAAACTCTCGGAATTTCCATGCAGACAAACACAGCGAACTGGATATTAAACCAATAACCTCAACAAGAAAAATGCATTTCTATTTTTCCCCCCAAAGAAAGTTTAAAAGTAGAACAAAAATAAAAATGGACACGACCATAGTTTCTTTCACATTCTAACACATTGAGAGCAACGAAACACATTGAATGGGTTACAGTCTCACCGAGGACAACGTTGACGCCTTGTTTGTACCTCCGTATTAGCCAGGAAACCCCTTCCACCTGGTGCGGCTTGAGGGTCGCCCTGAGCCCAAGCTCTTCCTCACACAGCGGCGCGTCACCGGCGCGTGCCTCGTCGTCTAGTATGATTTTGGCAACAACTTGAAGTCTCTGTTCGTAGCTAAGATCCATGGCCTCGATGTGCGTGGAGTGTCTGGGAAGCTTTCCGAAGTGAAGAAGTTGTGAGAAAATGAAGCGGTTCCTCTTTATTGTTTTCAAAATATGAAGGAGAAACTGTTTTATTCATAATAAAATAAAGGAAAATATATATATATATATATATAAAGGAAAAAGACAATTTTTATTTAAAAGTTTAATATTAAATTAATTCGATAAAATATTCTTAAAAAATTACTAATATATTATTAGTATACATAAAAAAATTATTCGTTAAATAATTAAAATTTTAATGCAATTTATTTAATATTATAAATTATAATACACAACTTGAAAAGGGAGTTCTTCACTTTTTCACTTTTTTAATTCGATATTTTTAATATTTTTTTCTCTATTAACCATTTTAATTCATATATAACATCTCTAATATAAATATAATAAATTCCTCTAATTTTCCAGTTAAAGAAATAATTTTTTGAAGAAAATTAATATTTGAATCTATGTATTACATTTCGTTCCTTAAAATTAATATATATATATATATGTATATATCTTTAACAAAAAATATATTTTTTTAAAAATAATAAATATAAATTTGAAAAATATCTTGTTCAATTTAAATTAATATATTTTTTAATAATATATATTCTACTATGATATCTTACAATATTTTTAATAACGTTAAGATGAAAATAACACACTTAAATAAATATCATATTTCCATTAAATTGATTCATATAAAAGTTTAAATAGTTAAAAATATAATAAAATTAAATCAAAAGTGTGGAATAATTTAAAAATAATAATTAAATTTAAGTTACGTTTTAAGTTCTAATTCACATAATTAAGGTATATATGGGCTAGTTTTAGATTTATTTATTTTTTTCTTTCAAAGATGATAGTTGTTTAAATTAAGGAGTAAGAATAGCATTTCTAGGTAAAAAAAATTGGGAATTTTTAGTATTGGGTTGAAAGCATATATAAACTTAAAATTTTGGGATATGAGTTTAACAAGTCAGAGGAGTATTGAAAACAATCGGGAAAATATCTATATTTATTTCATTTTATTCTTCATTTTTCATTTTTAATCTCTTTTTTTCATTCTCTTCAAAATTTAAAGTTTTAAAATTCTTTTCTTCAATTTCTACTCATTTCTCAAAGGAAAAAAACCATGCATGTCTTAATATATAAGAAAATGCAGCTTTTTCAACTTGACAATTATTAGAATTTAAATCTTTGAGGTCGTCATAGAGTTTTTTATATTCTTATTTTATGCTAACTTTCTATAAAGGAAACTTCCTAACTTAAAGGAAGGTAGTTTGTTTTAAAATTATAATTGATAATTTGATGATATGTTAGATTTTGAAAATTAATTTAGAATATTATAAAAATCATGAAAATGATAATTTAATATCTAAGTCTTGGTTAAGTGTTGGTTGAGGTTCACCTAAATGATTATTAATCCTTATTTTCCCCAAGTCTTGTGGTTGTGGTGAATAATTTAATACTTAATAATTAAATTATCTTTTGTACCTCTTTCTAGTATAAAAATCTTATAAAATATCCAATATAATCATTCAAATATGGTACATTCTAAGTAATAATCACCTTTTTTTTTTATCATTTTATACACCATACGTAGTTAAATAATTTTAAATTTTTTACATATATTGGGTTGATTCACTTCATAAATTAATATTAAAAGAGTCTCAAACATTGTAAAGTGTATCATGTCAGTTAAAAATATATTATCCACCATCATCCATAAATTTATTATGATAATATGTTAATATTCTTTTAAAAATATTGAAATCCTTCAATCTTAAGGACCTCAAAAAATTTCATACATACAACAACCTTACGAACAACTTTCACTGGCTAGAAAGACTTATTTAACCTCATTATGAAATTGAGTCATTTAAATACAAATTTGAGAAAAATTACTAAAACTAAAGGTTTTTCTAATACCTTTAAAATTTGTATACAAGTTTAATTCTCAAGAAATAAATCATGAATTTAAGATTTTTGTTGAATTTGAGAATCAATTTTTTTTACATGAAACAATATATCACTATTTAATTACTCCTAAAAACTGATAAGCTTTTAGTTTCCTATTCTCCATAGTTTTTTTAATTCCTCTAAGTTAGAAAATGACATTTTTTTTACTAGAATATTATGACATATATATTTATTAAAATGAAGAACATTGTCTTCCCCAATTAAAAAGTGCTTCTAACACTATACTTTTCCTTACTCCAACTTTTCACATTTTCTCAAAATGTTTGTGATGGGCTCAAAAGGGTTAAAAGTGAAAAGGCTAGCATTTTAGAGTAAATATTAAAGTATTTGTAAATTTAGAATTTTTTATAAAATTGAAAAGTTTGTTTAATTTGTCAAAAAGTAGAAATGTTAGTTAAAGTTTATTTAAATAAAGTTTAATTATAGGATAAAAGAAAGAGAAGTAAAAGAACTTATGAACCATCTATGCAAAACTAAAAAAAATAAACAGGAAAAAAGAAATGAAGTTACAAAGTAAGCTTGGAAACTAATTTTTTTTTTAAGAAGTTCCATTTCTTAATTAAGTTAAGAAACTCTTTCTCATTCTCTCATTTTTTTCAAACCTCTCTCTTTTTATAATACATAAAAAAAATAAAAGAAGGAAAGTTTGCTTTTATTTTATTTTTTCTAAATTTAATCACCAACTCAAACTTAAAATAAATTTTTGAAAAATTATCTAATTTTCCTTACTTTAAAATGATTCCCAAAACAACTTGCTGCCTCACCTGATGATCAAATAGAGTATAAAAAACTTATCTAAATAAAAATTTCAATTGGTCCAAAAAATTCTATTCCTCAATAACTTTTTATTGGGATGTTTGGATTTTGAAAAAAAATAAGAGATGGGTTGATTAAAGTTTTAGAGAGATGGTAAAATTGTTTTATAAAAAATAAAATATTTAGTTTTTTATTTATATACTTGAAAACTCAATTAAACAATATTCACTTTTATCAAAGTAAGTTTCTTCATCTTAGTTAACTACTCTTTAGTAAGTCCTTATAAAAACACTAACCCTCTTTATAAATTAGTATATGTTTTGGAATATTCTTTATGATCTTAACCAAATAGCATGATTCATGAATAATTAAGAAAAAATATTATATTTTAACAGAATACTATATAATTTAATCATCCCTAATTAATTTAATTATAAATTAGATTTCATTATATCTTATATTAATTAATTTTTAAAATTAATTTAAAATTTACAACATTTAAAAATAATAGTATCGTAATCAGCAAAATTATAATAATTATTATTATGCTATAATGATAATAAAAATAATTATAATGCTAATAATAATGAAAATAATAATAAATATATAAAAATGAGAATTATGTTAATAATAAAAATAAATATAAAAATAATTACAATAAAAATTATAAAAATATATAGTAAATAAATAATTATTTAATTTTTTTAATTAGTTTTAGAAATTAATTTATATAAGATTTGATTAAACTTGTTTTAGGGTTAATTATTAAGAATCACACTTAAATTTCATATTATAAAAATGAAAAGTATGTTATTAATAAAAATAATTATAAAAAACATGTAATAAAGAAATAATTATTTTAAAAAAATTAATTGATTTTAGAAGTTAATTTATACCAGATTTAATTAAATTTATTTTAAGGATAGTTGATTTTTAAATATTATTTTCAAATTATATAATTATTCTCTTATTAATAAAAATTATAACTGATATAATAATTTTCAATCATTTAATAATTTCTCTATTAAAATAAAATTTTATATATTTATTATCTTTATATTTTATTTGTATCGGTTCTTATGAGTTTAGTTTTAGATGGATTGGATTTGAGTGGGTTGAATTTCAATTTAGATGGTCTTATTTAAGGAATTTATATCTAAATGGGTCGAGTTCAAGTTTAGGTTTTAGTTGGATGAGTTTGAGTTCAAATTTAAGAGGTTAGAGTCTGGGCTTGGGTTGATTACTTTTGGACCTGAATTCAAGTGGTTTAAGTTTAGGTTTTGATAGGCAAAATCTAAATGGATTAGGTTTAGTCAGGTCGAGTACAAGTGAGATTACTCCAAGTCTATAAAAAGTAGATTTGGGTATATTTGAGTCCGAAATATCTGAGTTTAAATGAGTTGACTTAAACCAACTAAATTAATTTAAATAAAACTTAATTTAAACCAATCATATATAATAACTTTAATTTTAATATGAGTTCTATCTAAACTCAATAATTAAATAAATAAGGATTTAATCTATTTCAAATTCAAATATAAACAAGAATGAAAAAAAATCAAATTAATTTGTTCTAATTAAATAGATTTAAAACTATTTTGTTGGATCTAAATTGAATTTAGATTAGATTTTTAAAAATCTAATCCATGCTCACCCCTAACTAGAAGTTAAGATAGGAAATATAAGAATGAACTCTATATATATTTCAAGTAAATAGAAAATAAGTTTTAATGTAATAAATCTTTATTTGAATATAAGGATAGCCTATGATGAACTTGGTTATTTTCCTAGTAGTTTAGGTTATAGGTTTGTTTAGATATAAGAGTAAGAAGGAGAATGTTTACACTCCTTCCCATACACAAGCCTATAAATATAAAGTTCATGTAACCTTTTTCATAACTTTGAAATAAAAACTTGAGTGTCTTTCTTAAAAAGATTAGATTGTGATTTTTCCTCTTTTCTTAAAGAGTTTTTATCTAAGTTAAAGTTTATTCTTTTGTGTTCCTAATTTTGGAATGTTCTAAAAACTACTAATGTATATCCTTCTTTCCTTCAGTCTTTTTTTACCATTTTCTTCCTATTTTGAATATATTTCCTCCTCTTCTTGGAGACTCTTAGCTTAACATTAATTTTCCTCATTCACCTTATCAAGAACTAATGACAAAGTACATCATAGCATTTAGTCAAACCATATACATAGTCACAAATTAAGAACCTAGTAAAGTTTCAATAAGAATCAACCAAAGCTAGCTCACAACCATCTTTGTTTCACCCACTTAAACACTTCTATAATTCAAACCACCTACATCATTACATTTCTATCAACTTCACATCATAACCCCATAAATAACTAACAAAATTTTACTTGTTTTAATAGAAAAACTCACCTAAAAACAATCATAACTTATGTCTAACCAATAAAAAACTTCAAGATTCAATCAAAAAAATCTTCAAGAACCTCCCAAATCTCCTTGGACCATTCCATTCATCATCCTTCCATCTCTTGATTGAATCATGTCAATAATTTATACACCAAGAAGTCATTAGGTGTAAAGTTCTTTCTTATTTTTTCATCTCCTTTGAACTTGAGTTTGTAATGGAAAATTCTCCTACATGCAATCCCTTAATTTAAAAAAATATATCTAACAATTTGATGATAACAAAAATGTTTTTCTTGATTACTTTTATTCTCACACTCTTAGTTTCTACATTTATTATAGAATGATTTTTTTGGCCATTAATATAGTTAAGGTTATGCTTCACAACAAGATGGAAGATGAAGTTTTAAGTGATTGATCAATAATATACATTAGAAAGAATAGTTAAAAAAGGTAGTACACATTGCATTATAACTAATTTAGTCACAAATTAAAAGATTCTAAGTTTTAATAGATGATTAATGTAACCAATAATTTCAAAGAAGAGAGTTTTTTATTCACATATCTTGTAGAAGCGATAGTTCTAAGAAATTGATAGAGAAAGAAGATGCAATAAGAGTAGAGAACTTAATTGAGACAGTATTTTACTACATCAAACTTTATTGGAGATTTTAATTTTAATTCTAAAGCATCGAAAAAACAACAGCATTGACTATTGAGTACACCCTTCCCATCCTCTGATAATGTGAAGACAAATTCATGGTTAAGAAGATTACAGGCTGCGCAGGAGAATGCCTTCAAAAGTAATTCCTGGACCAAATGCCAATCCCAAGCCCCATTCCTCTCCATCATCTTTCAGATACTCCCTCATGTACTCCATGACATAGAATATAGTGTTGCTGCTAACATTGCCATAGTCCATTAGTGCCTTCCTACTACACTCTAACTTGTCAGTGCTCAATTTCAGGGTACTCTCAAGCTTGTTCAGAATTGCAGGCCCACCAGGGTGAACAGCCCAGAACAAATCATTGAACTCCTTCACACTGCTTTTGGCCATTAGCTTCCTGCAGAACTCCTCTATGTTGTCTTCAATTTTCTGAGGGAGGTCTCTTCCAAGTTTGAAGTTTATGCCCTCTTCAGAGAGTCTCCCATCAATCACACTGTGTGTCTCAGGCAGGAAGTTTTGAACAGCATAGCTCAACTCCATGAAGGGAGACTCTTGACCCACCACAGGGTTGGCTCCAACTATGACAGCTGCAGCCCCATCACCAAAAAGTGCAGCCCCCACAAGATCATAAGGCCTGGCCTTGTTGGGGGGTCTGAACCCAAGAATGGTGGTCTCAGAGGTAGTCACCAGAACCCTGCTACCAGGATTGTTCTCTGCTATGTCCTTGGCAACTCTCAGGCCTGTGACACCACCATAGCAACCTAGAAAGTAGAGCATTACACGGCCAACGTCGCTCCGGAGACCAAGCTCATTTGCCAAGTAAAGGTCACCACCTGGTAGCCTTATTTCACTTGAGGAAACATAGACAATGTGGGTGATGTCTTGAGCAGGCCTTCCCCATTCCTTGATGCAACAAAGGCTGGCCTTGGTAGCCATCTCTACCACTGCAGGATTGGCTATTTCAAGCTTCTGCTTTATGGTTGGGGAGCCCTCTGTGGCCAACTCTGGGTACATGTCTAGGATCTCCTTTGACATCACTGTGTACCTTGTCTTCACAGTGGTGTTTTTACCTGAAAAATGGCAAATGAAGGAAGAAAGTTACAGTTTAGATCACTAATATTTTTGGCTTAGTTATGTACATATATAGATCCGCTAGTTGTTGCACATGGGAGTGCCAAGTGCCAGTTATAATTTCCATGCTTTCCAAAACCTTGAAATTGTAGAACTTGAGTTACAACACAATAACAAACGATAATTAATAGCAAAGACTGCCAAACCTTAATACTGAGCAAATTTGTCAGCAAATGCAAATGATTTAGCTACAATTATGGTCAGCAATAACGATCCAAAATTGTAGTCACGATGTGTTAACAAATATGGGTGTAGTTCTGGTTGAGAACCACAATTTGGTTTTTCTTTCACTGGTTTAAACCATTTAAACACTACTAGAGATTTGAGTAGTGTTCAAAAAGTCTTACGTTCAAATCTTGCTACTGTGGCTATACATGAAAAACTCAATGTTTACCAATTTTAATCACTTGAGAAGAAGGTAGAGAAGGTTAATATATTTTAGGTGAAAAAAGAGAAAGCAAATAACTGATATTGCACTTACAAAGACGCTCCAATTTCTCCTTAATATAAGCATCTTCACACTTAGTGTCACGGATGTAGCCCTCCACCAAACACTCCTGAGGGATGATTTGGCTAGGAAAGGCCTTGCCTATTGCAAGTATTGTGGCCTTACCTGGAGTAGGCACACGCCTAGTATTTGCAGCATGCTGCTTGGAGCTACCATTGGAATCACCTTGTGGCATTTTTCTGAGGTTTAAGCTGATAATGTTACTTACTGAAGAGACAATGAAGACTCACACCACACATGGAATTCAGAAGTTATCGGGTTATAAATGAAGCTTGGCATGCGAAGAAAAAGAGGTTGGTGTGAAGCAAGTCTAGCATGTTGTAAGAAATTGTTACCTAAGTAAAGTTTGGTGACATTTTTATGTTCATGGTTTAGATGTGTGAGGGGTTTCACAGGTCAACAATCTTTTACTTAATTAGTTTAGCACCGAATCCATTTCTAATTTTGCAACACTTATTGCTCAATATCAAGTGCCACATAACATAACATATTCTTACTGAAAAGTAGGTGGGGAAGGGAATCAGTATTTTGTACTTTGGTGTTTAGGGGAAGGAGTGTTTCAGACTTTGAAAAACAAAGGCTAACATCAATAGTTTTCCTAACTAGTTGCAGATTTTTCAGAAGTTGAGGTTAATCAAATTAATTTGCACTATATGTGAGGATTATATATCAGTAATTAATTAACTAATGAAATAATTAATCTGTTTTTCTTCTAGTTTATAAAGAATTCTTTTTAATGGCTTAAATTTAATGGGGTCCTGGGGCAATGATTTTTTGTGGCAAGAAGGGAAAGAACTACTATTTGGCTAGGTGATTCATGCAAAATTTTATTTTGATTAAAGTAATCAATTTTATAAGTAGAAAAAAAAATTGGGATTTTAGATTTATTAAACAAGAGCTCAAAATTGGGTTAGGTTTAATTTTTGTACTTAACAATTCAATTTAATCTAAAGATAACTAGGTTGGGTTATGGAGTCATTAAGAAATTCTTGTTTTTTTTTTTCAACTCTTTTTTAAGGTCAGGACAATATTTATAATATATATATGTATATATAATATTTATATGATAAAAAGAACTCAAATTCAATCCAATAATCCAACGAATTCACATGTATATTATATGATGCATCAACTAATTTATACCCTAGTTTTAATTATTGGGCTTACGGCCTATTAAAATTTTTATTAGTAAGATAAATTAATTTTTACTAGCAATAATTGTGTTTTAATTAATGATTACAGTAGTTAAAGTTCACAATGAAAAGTGTAAATAATTATTGATATAATTATTATTTTTTATAACATACAAGATAAAAATCACAATTGTATAAAATATAGAGGTGTCAAAAGAATCAGTCCAAAATTCAGCTTTACAAGTTATCGCTGAAACTCATTTTTAAGAAGTTAATTTTGTAAGTTAAATATCATTTCGCTTGAACAATAGTTCTCAAATAAAAAATGTTTGCTTAGAATAATGTAAATATAATACATGTTTATACATTTAATATTTCCCTTATCCTTAAAAGTTAGTGATAATATTTTGATGAGTTAATATTTTTTCTTAAATAGAAAATTAGTATTTTTATTTTATTACAATTTGAGTTAGAATTTTTATTTTTAAATTTTTTTGTGCTAAAATAATATAAGGAGAGTTATATCCTATATTTTTAAATCTTAACTTAGTATTTTTTTTTTTTAATTTCCTTGTATCTAGAAATTATTGATGTAATATTTATTTTTGAAACATAAATTCAGAAATTTAGGGTTGAATTTAATTTTTATTTAATTTGGAGTTTTGTTAGAACAAGTTATGTAAAAAAAAGATTAAGAGGTAGATGATTTAGTGGATTCTTTATTGGACTATTGTTTAGTGGGTCATTTATTAAATTATCTTTTAATATCTCATTTATTGGACTATCATTTAGTAAGTCCTTTGTTAAATTATCATCTAGTGTGTCCTCTACTAAATTATTGTCTAGAGTCCTTTACTAGATTATTATCTAGTGGGTTCTCTATTGGATTATTTTTTAGTGTATCCTCTACTGGAGTATCATCTATTGGATCCTTTACTAGACTATCATCTTTTGGATCTTCTACTAGACTATCTTCTAGTGTGTGCGTCCTCTTCTAAACTATCGTCTATTAGGTCTTATGTTAGACTATTGTCTAGTGTGTCCTCTACTAGACTATCATCTAGTGGGTCCTCTATTAGATTATTGTTTAGTGAGTCCTCTACTAGGCTATCATCTAGTAGGGTCGTTTAATGAGATAGTCTTATAGGATTGTCTAATAGGATCATCTAATAAAATTGTGGTTATGGTTTATGTATTAGTTTTTTTTTTCTATTTTTCTATTACATGTAATATCTTTATATAAAGTCTCGTTGGTACTCTATTGGAACGTTATGTTGTAGACATAAAACTTTAATTTTTGACAAAATTTCACACAATTAGTATAATAAATTAAAAATTGTGAATATGATTATTGTGTTGTTATGTTTATGTAATGAAGATTGACATAACACAAAAATAAGAAAAATATATTTTTATCAAGCTCTATAACAATGTAGGGTGGCAAACACTATTATTGATTGTTGTAAACAATTGATTGAAAGTGAGTAGAATCACATGGTCTCACACTCATTTCCCATCTAGATTGACCATACTTTTGGCCAAATGGACTATGTTTTGCTTCACGTTGTATCTGTGAGATGTGTACAATCAATTAATGACTAACTATCTATCTAGTGTAACACCTACATAATTCGTTGGTAACATATGGACATTGTGAAGGGCCTAGTGGTACCTAAAGTATTGACAAATAGTGATCATAATGAGTGTATAAAAGAATGATATATGAATCTTGATTTATTGATATTTGTCAATTATTTGAAAAGTTTTATATGAATTGTGAACTTTACTCTTATTGTCTATTCTTCTTTTAATTTAAAAGATAAAATTTTCTTACTAGATATAAATTTTTTTAAAGTATACCTTAATTAGATTTTAGTGATGAGAAAAAAACTCATCCTTACACCTATTTTTTAGGAACTTAAGATGGCAATAAACTCTAAAATAATTATATTAGTAGAATTTGGTATGGAAGGTGGAGATAACTTTATATTTAATGAATGAGAACAAGTTATTTATTTTAAGTTTGTTAGTATCTTAGGACTAAATGGACCAACATATATTATAGAATTAACAAACAACTTTAATATACCTTCTAACTTTCTTTGTGGTGGAAGGATTTGCCACAATTTGAGTGTGTACTATTAGGAAGTTGTTTATTTTATTCAAGATCATAATTGTAAGGGTTAACCAACTATTTATACTAAAGAACAAGTAAATGAAGTTCTTATCATTGCCTACTCATGAGATTTCAAGTTAAAAGATTCAACTCCAGATAAACTAGAGATGTTAATAGAACTTAAGGGAGATGTTAATGACAATTTACTCTTTCTAAGTCATGCCTTAAATGTTTTATTAAGAGAGAATTTGCTTATAAGGATTTAATTTATTTTGATGTAAATATTTAATTAAGTCATGACTTATCTTTATGGTTACCATGATTTTTTTAAGGTAAGAAAGTTCTTTTTCTTTTTATATTTGGACAAACTTTAATATTTTATGACTCTTGATATCCAAATAAATATTATGTATATTATTTAGCTTTAAAATATTTCAATTTCATTTCTTTCGAAATTATGATGTATAGTAAATTAACAAAACTTTATTTTTTTGAATGCTCATTATTCAAGATTCATGAGAACCAATATATGATGAGAACTTTATATTAAAGTAGTTTTCAAAATCTACATAAATTAATCTTTTGAAATTTTATATAAATTTTTAAGTTATGAATTACTCATTTAGAAAGTCTTAATTATTTTAATTTTGTAAGTTATTATACAAAAATATGAATACCAAATTAATTAAAGTTCCTTTAATGTCTATCTTTTTCAAGTAAGTAATCAACATCTTATATTTTAATTATGAAATTTTATATTCAAAGGAGTTACATCGTTTACCTATTTTGGCATACGTCATTGTACCTTTGGGGGTGCACCCCCAACATCCTCTCATTAACTCCTCATTAACTAATCTTGTAGTTTTCGTGACTCGATTAATTTGTGGAATCTAAAATCCCATTGAATCCACTCTAACATAACTCACCACCTAAACACATACTTGTACCTCTCCTAATACCATATATCATAAATTCATATGATTGATTATGGACACCAATCCTAACGGCTCAGGTTTGACCACACGTCATCCATCACATAATTGGGCACCAACCCTAACAGTTTAGCTCAACCCCATATCTCACAATCTACTTTACATATATTATCATCTTTTTTTATTCACTTTCACATTCTCTACTAGCGAGCACTTTTTACTAGGCGAAAATAAACCCTAAATTACATTTATGTACCAATGATTTTCGCTTGAGCAAATATCACACTGTCTTAATTTTTGCTTAATAAAAAACTATTAATTTGAGTAAAATACCATCGTCAAAGGCTACCTCTTCCATGTCACATTTTCACTTAACTAAAAAATGCCAAAGATAATGAAAATGAACCTCAAAAACACATGTTTCTAAATATTCAACTTTTATTTCCTCAATACATACTTTAAAAACTCACATTTTCCATCAATAGAAGTAAAAATAACGTTTAGTTACTTATAATTTTAACAACACATGCTTATGAAATCAACAACAATCACAACCTACAACTCTTATAAATCAAAGATAACATATAATTTTATTTTCAAAGAAAATAAATTAACCACACACAAAAATCACAATTGAACTTTATTTTAATATATTTTTCACATAATTACAATTTATATATTTTTATGACAATATAATGAAAATATAGGAGAATTATTAATAAAGATTAAATAATAATAAATAATAACATGATATAGGAAGAATGACTAACTCAGATAGTCTCTTGTTCTTCATCTATATTAAATGTTGTTCTATTGGAGAAACAAGTTGGGAGCTTGATGCATTCATTGAATATGACCTTATAATCACATATTCTTCAAAGAGCTTATACATCTTGCCTTTTATATAATTAATTTTTTCATCACAAGTTGAAAGATCAAGCTTCGAATAATAAAATTGATGAGTTTCAAGCTTCATCGATGGGTCAAGAATGAAAACAATTGAAGAATTGGGTCAAGAATGATAGCAACTGAAAGAATGATTTTATATTCACTCCAATACTTGTTAAATTTTTCCATCATCTTTTTTTTACATGACTTTCATTAATGGATTATCACATTTGAATGTTTCCTTTAACAACCATTCAATTTTCCGTACTTGCATGAAGTATACATTAGAGGCACGATAACATGTGCCTAAAATCAAGTTGGTGATCTTATAAAACGGCCTTGAAAATTCACACAACCTTTTAACTCTTTTTCACTCATCATTTGATGGACAATATTTGATATTTCTATCATGAATAATGAAGCTTTCAAAAGCACGAAAACACCTAAGACCAATTTCAAGCATGAGAAAAATAGAATTTTCTGTAACCTCAAGCTCACCTTAGTATCAATACTCGTCTCTCTTGCACCAGACATTTTGTAAATATCATTTTTCCTGTCTCTAACCCTTTCACATATTTAATGATATCTCTACTATTTTGCAAAACAATTTCAAATACTATTAAATTCTTTTGAATAATAAGATTTAAGATATGAGCACAACATCTCACATGAAAAATTTACCACCACATAATAAATAATTTTGTAAGCTTAATTGTTCACCCAAAATTTGTCGCACACAATCATTAGCACTAGCATTGTCTAAAGTTATGAAAAATATTTTCCTATCAATTCCCCCACTTAGACAAACATTCAAATACTTTATTTGCTAAATCATGACCTCTACATAGTTGTTCCATTTTACAAAAAGTAAAAATCTTATTTTTCAATCTCTAATTATTGTATATCCCTCCTAAGTAGAAGCAATCCAAATAATCTATGTCAAACAAATTTAATTATGACATTTATGTATTTTATGTTTCAATTTCTCCTTCATTTTAATATGAATTTTTTAGACAGTACTACTATATTCTTATTCACATGTTTTATGTATGGATTTAAACTTGAAAGCAATTAATTTCCTAATTCATTTATATTCAAATATTTTAATAATAAATCGTGCTTAATTATGGTCATGATCATGATCTCACACGAACACATTTATGATCAAGTTCCTTACTCCTTAACTTTCTAATATTGTAAATGTTCTACCTACATCTTGATATTTTGAACTAATGTTACAATTTTTCAAATGACACAATCATGTTGAAGTACATATTTTTAGACCTACCAATTTTAATTTTTATGCCGAAAATGTAAGTGTTGATTTATAATGAAATTTATGCAACAAAGATAGTTTGACTCCAATTATTAAATTATTTTAAATCATAAAATGAATTTAAAAATTCTTCTATTTTTTACAATTTAAAAAAAAAAAAACGTCATTTAATAAAAAATATAAAAGTAATAAATTTTTTATTGTCTATTTCACCTTAAAAAAACTATTTAGTTTTAAAAAAATTTAAAATAAAAAATAGAAACAACACACTTTTTATTTTTCATCTTAATTTTCAAGGATTTATATATTCACTTTTAGACTTAGTTAAGAATTTTTTTCTTTAATTAATTAATAAAAATAAAATTTATTATCATACATTCTTCCCTTTTATTATTATTCTAAAATATAAAATAGAATGAAGAAGGAAGTGAAGTGAAAGAATGTGCACACCCAAATAAGTAAGAATCTAGTCCAAATAAGTTGAAAAATAATAATTTCTTACTTGAAGGCTTGCACATTCTAATTAGAATGTTTGTTGAATAAAATATTTGTACAATCAAGATTGTGAAGGAAAAATAAGGATAATAAATTGCTTAATTGAGTAAGTTATCTTTTAACTTAGCTAAGTGAGGATAATGAGATTTGGGTATGAGAAAAAAAGAAGACTTCACTTGAAGAAGATAAAAAATTTAATATGGTATTACTCTTAAAGAAATGATAAAGACAAAAAGAGTATGTTTGTTATGAGAAAATGAGAAAAGAAGAGAAAAATGATAAAAGAAATGTTGTAGATGAAGAAGAAAAATATAATTGTGTGCTCTCACAAAAAGGAAAATATGGGTAAAAAATTTGTGAGAGAATCTCATAAAAGAGTTAGGGTATTTTTTTTTCTTTAATTACATGAATATTATCTTATTTCCAATGTTTTCATTTTAAAAAATACACACAAAAACACTAAAAAGGATTTTATAATATTTTCAAAACAAGAAAACATTTCTCAAATACAAGACAAACATGTTTTGAGTCTCATTTTTTTAAAATAAAAACATAAAATCTACAAATTAAGTGTCACTTAAATTTTGTACTTGATAACAGAAATATTTCTCATATTCTTGAAGAACCACCAAAAATTGATTTACTTTCTTTATCCAATTCACAAATAAATTAAATGTAGTACTCATTATATACGATTACGAAAACATAAATTGAGATCATTTGATGTCAAGTCACAAGTGATGAATACATAATTTTGTTTTATAGTCTATACTCAACTAAATGTTTTTTGAAATTAATTCTTATTTTAACTAAGGATTTATAACAACTATTAATGAACAATTAGATTCCAAACTAATTTTCTTCTCATGAATTTATTGATAATATATACAAAACCTCACTTATATACCATAGTTCGGCCTCACCCTCCCCTCACGTCGAGGAGTCATTCTCAACTCGAACGTGACCCAATCTCGGTCCAACTACATTGCTAACCATTAAGGCTCTACATAGCGGCCCGTTAACAACTCCTCAAACCATGTAAAAGGGGATCATAATCTATTAACAGGTGGCCCAATCTAAGCCCAACAACTTGTCAACCAAGGTTCAGTATATTAAAGTGGCCGAATCTAGACCCAACAATCTTGTTAACCTGGCTCTGATATCATGTAGAAAGTGATTATTAGTGCCTAACTCACCCTCAAAACCGGTTCAGAAGGTGAGGTTTACACCTCACTTATATACCATAGTTCGGCCTCATTTTTAGTCAATGTGGGATTTCTCAACAATTGTAAAGTACAAAATTTCTTTTCATGGTATATATTTGTAATTATTTTAACATCATGTGTTGTATAAAAGTTGATGTTATTGTAAAATAAACTCTAAAAATTGTTGATAAATATGTGAACATGTAAATTATGCATTATTTATTTGTATAACCTTATTTTACAATTATATAATGTAATAAGACTAATGTGAATCTAAAGAAGTGTATTAGATATAAGGAGAAAAAGTGAAATAAATATTATCATATCCAATCTATTTTATATTATGAAAAAAAATTATATAACCTAAGATGCAAGGTTTCGATTATTAGTAATTATTAGTTAAAATGGTTAGTAATTTATATGATAATGAAGTCACATAGTCTTTCTGATATGAAAAGAAAGTATATTTAACCTAATTTCGTAATAAGTTTTTATGTTTTTGAGATTAGATAATAAAACTTACTTCTCTATATTCTTCAAGTAATTTTTCACATTATCCTTAAAGAATTTAATTTATTTTTCTAAACACGATTAAACATTTCCATAACTTCTTTACTAACTTTTTTAAATTTTATTGTATCATGATAAATTTGGGACATGTCCTATTTATATAAAACTCAATTTTTTTTTTATTGTTTGATACATAATTTTTAAAAATATAGACTTGTTTGATTAATGTAATTTGGGCACAAACTCCTATAAAAAAAATAAATATTTTAGAAAAAAAAGCTTAGATTAAAAGGTTTAATCATAAGTTTATTTTTAGATTCAACTTGATTATGATTATTACTGCATCTAGACTAACAAAAAAATTTATCTTCATTTCTATTTTCCTTTTCATCTCACTCTTGTATTTGTTGATTCATTTATTTCTTTTTTTTCGTGACCTTTGATATAATTACCAAAGTAATTTTTAATTCTTTAATTAATACTTTTTTTATCTTCTTCCTTTTTTGAATGAGATCAAGACTTAAATGATTTTTTTATATGATTGTCATCTAATAGTTTCTTAATCATATCTTTGAATAACATATTTTATATTTTTTAAGAAATTTATATATATTGAATTCAAATTAGTTTTATTTTAAATTATTTTATTTTTTAAAACAATTCAATTTAATTGGAATTACTTTTTAAGTGTATCAAGAATTTTTTTTTCCTAATATCAATTTTTTTTCCTTTCCTTGATTAAAATAAGTTAACGTTTTCCATTAATGTCAGCAACAAATATTTCTTTTAATATTGATTAATAAATAATTCAGCCTTATATTAATGGAAAAATAATTTAAATGATATCAACTAAAATGTAATATTAATCATCTTCGATAAAAAGATTGTCATTTAAATAGAAAAAAAAATCATATTTATATTAATTTAGAAATATTGATCAAGAAAATCTTAAAATTAATATAACTCAAAATTATGATACATAATAAATAAAATTTTGATCCATGTTATAAATAAAAAATTTCAACTAATATTAATTAAAAATAATTATATTTAATATCAATAAAAATATAAACCAAACGTTATTTGACTTAAATTAAAATATTATTAATTTTAATATCTTAAAATATTATTATTTTATTTTTTATTATTAAAAATAAATGATACATATAAAAAGAGAAAGAATTTATTTCTTTTTAAGAATAAATATAAATATATTTTTTAATTATTTATTTTAATTAATAATTTAAATAATTTATAATGATTAAATTATTGAATAAAAATAAATAATAAAAAATAAGAATAATTTTCTAATTTTTATTTTTAAAATAAATATATTTTTTTATATATAAATAAATAATATGAAAGAGTATTTTAAAGCAGATATTTTTATAGATAAAAAAATAAATTCAATAATTAAAAAAAAATTAAAAAATTAAAAAAAATTGAAAATCGATAAGTTATTATGTAAACATACTTTCAAAGCCTACATCAATTTTTTTAACTATTTTTTTATGTAATTTTTTTTATGATTTTACTCTTATTTTCATAATATTGTAATAAATATTTACTTTTTTATTTATAATAACTGCTATGATAAATATTACTTTTATTATAATAAACTTTTTATATTTTGTTACAAATATATAATAAACTTTTTAACAATATTCAGGATAGAAATATTAAAACAAACTTTTAAAATTACAAGATTAACAATATTAATTTTAATCTGGAATCAGAAGTGCATTTCAGCTTTTCGTATTAGTTTTATATTTTTCATTTATATCTTAATTATTTTATCATGTATATTTACTTTTTATTTTTAGTACACCAATTAAGAATTATTTTTTATATCAAAAGCTATTAATATTTTAGCTTATCAATCGCTATGCATGCTATATAAATATTATAATTATAATAATAATAATAATAATAATAATATACAAGAAAACGCGTTTTAAAAAAATTATAAGTATTTCACTAATTAGTTAATAAAAAATATATTTATAATTACATTTATTTTATATTATTTTTTCCTTTTTATTATATTTCTGCTATATATTTAAAATTGTATTTATTCTAATTATTATTAGTTTTTTTTAAAATTAATTTTAAAAACATTAAAAGTAAAATCCTCGTATACTACATATGTGTAGTATTTATAACTTTTTAATTATTCAAAATGTATTTGAAATTTTAATTAATATATTTATTTTCTTTCTATTTCTTACCATACATATAACATTTATTTTTAATATTTGGAAACATAATTAATATATATATTTTTAATTGTTGTCATCATACATGTGGCATTACTTTTCATCATTTGGAAACCTAATTAATATATTTGTCTTTTTTTTTCTATTTGTTGCCATCACATATAAGCTATTGCTTTTGAAGATTTAGAAATGTATTCAATATATTTATAATTATTAATTCTAATAATTAAATTTGTATTGTTATAACTATTAATATTTTTCTAAAAAATCATTTAAAAAAGCATTTAAAAAAAAAATGTTCCTGTAATACACATGTGTGCATACAAACTAGTATTTATTATTTTTTTAATTATCCAACTTATTTTTTTGCAATTTTAATTAATATATTTATTTTCTTTCTGTTTCTTATCTATAAATATATCATATTTATTTTCTGGGAACATAATTAATATATTTTTATGTGCTGTCATCATATATTAGGTATTGCTTTACAAGATTTAGAAATTTATCTCTACATTATTAATTATTAATATTGGTGTAGATATTTATAACTTTTAATAATTTAAATAACTTTTATCTTAGTTTGAAAAAAATCTTTTACTTTCATTTTTACCTAAATAATTTTATATATAATTTATTTTAAAAGAAAAACAATGTAATAATATGATTAAAATACAAAATGTAAGTAGGTTATTTGGTAACTGACTGAAATTATTAGTTGTCCAAATTAAACTGATACAAACAATTTTAAAATTAAACTACTTGAAAAAAAAATCATTTTAAATTTTAATATTAAAATAAATTTTTAATTAATATATTTATCTTCTTTCCGTTTTTTGTCATGTATCTACGTCTCTTTTCACAGTTGGAAACTTACATTACATAGATGCGTCACAAACGGACGGCGTGAATCGTTATATTACGAAAGTACCCTCAGAAACCTGCCCTTATTACGCTTTAACCCTTTTTGTTGAAGAAAAATACAAATCATTTCTCTCTCCCTCTTGGGCTTTCATTTCAGAGAAAACAGCTATGCACAGAGCTGTGAGAAAGAGAGAGCACAACACTCACTGATTGAAACTCTAGGTTTTATTCCTCTCGATATGGCCTCGAAGTAGATTGAAATTCAAAGATATGTTTTTTTAATTTTTTTTATTTCGCTTTTATTTATCATATTTTGGGTTCACTTGGTGGGGTTTGAATTAGGGTTTTGAGGGATTGGTTATTCTTAAATTGAAGTTTGTGGTTGTGTTTGGGGGGGACTGGGGCACCTTGTGGATTGTGTTTTTGAGACAAATGATTTTGAAATTATGTGACGTGAGTGAAGTGGGTGCTTTTTAGGGTTTGTGTGTGTCTGGTTTCAATGGGGAGTATGAGTGACTCGGACCGAAAACGACGTCACTTTAGCTCCTTGTCCCCAACACCTGCAGCTGCTACTGCCAAGAAGCTACCCTTCTTGCCAGTTTCTGAAGACAAAAAGGTGCTACTTTTTTTTTTTTTTCTTTCCCTCGAAGATTTATTTATTTTCCATAATATCTCTGAAGCTTGTGGTTCATATATTCAGATTCTCATCCGAAACATGTCTCTGATTTTATTTGGTTGGTATTTGGTTTTATTTGGTTGGTATTTGGTTGGTACTTTCATTCATTGAGTGAAATTACATAACATGCATATGCCTGTACCGAAAGTAAAGGCTGGATTTGAATTAGTCTGAACCTTGATTTAATGGAAAACAAGGCTGTGTATTGATCTATTTATCTTTCCCACCTAGTGAGGTACAACTTGGTTGCTGTTGATGTTGATCTGAACCTGGGCTTTAAGCTAATGCCCTATGTAATTTGTGTATTAGACCTATATCAATATGTTCTGTTACTATTTTGTGTAATTTCTGTAATGGATGATATTTTTATTTGTTAGTGTGAGTGCATTACAGCTTATGACTTTATGCAATGCTTTTTCAACTATTTTTTTGCTTAATTGTTTTTTGTTTAAAAAATATTCGTGCTTTGAACATCTGTAACAACGTATTGCTTAATAAGAAGTTTCAATATATGTGTCTGGTTTTGCGTTGCTTTGGATATAATTCATGTTTCTATGGTTGTGTTTTGCATTGCTCATAGCAATCCCTTTTCTAACTTTGGATTGGGGATGAAAATTATGTTGCTGTGTGGGAAGTGAAGATTGATACTGTTACACTTTATTTGGGAGGTAGTACGTATACTGGTTTAAAAGCTGCAAATTCTTTACTAAACTGATTTAGAAAAGAGGATTTTATATCTATACAGGAAACTGCTGATTTAGTTTCATTTCTTCAAAACTTAATGCTTATAAACTGAGATTCCATATCCTGAATAGACATTATTACCCTATTGCATCTCATGGGACTTCATTTTAATGGCAGTATCATGTATCTAGTACATTTTATGCATTTCATTTACTGGTCCACTAGAAAAACTGAGCTAATAAACTGTATTACCGTCTATATTTAAACTTACATTCTCTTATGTTTCAGCTTGATATTGTTGTACTTCAGTATCAAAATCAAAAGCTTATACAAAAATTAGAAACTCAGAAGTTAGAGTATGCAGCTCTTGAGAATAGGTTTACTCAACTGAAGGAGAGGCAAAAGTCATATGATCCAACTTTAGCTGTGGTCAAGAAATCTTGGGAGCAGGTAATTGGCTCCCATTTCATTTTAGCTTATTAAGTACTGTTATATTACATGATTTCTTAATTATTTTTGTATGGTTTCTTATTGGGTATTTCCATCTTTGCTTAGCTGGTTAATGATTTGGACTTGTGTGCTGAACATATGAGAGAGTCAAGCGGCAAATCAAATTATAGGTTTGCATCAATCATAGAAGGTGAGAAAATTTGCTCATGGCCATTAATTTTTTAGTCTTGTTGCTAGACTGATTTAACTCTTTGTTTAATTGCACGTATTGACACTAATATAATTGGTTTGTTCAAATAACATCTGATCCATTATTTTTCTTCTTGGTGGAAAGGATTGAAAATTTAGTTCCAAAGTTTCAGTTTATATAAGTTGAGGAAGATTTATTGCTATCTAGTTCTTCCTGTGTATATTCTATAAATTTTAAATGAACTGATTAATGAAAGACCAAATCATTCTACAGAAAAACATTACTTTCTGTATTGGGTGTAGATACAAACATTAAATGTATACTTCTGTATTGTGGTTTTTTAATTTTGGTCCTTCATAAGTGTACTCTTAAACTAATATTTTCCATACCACATTGATGTAAATTATGTCACAAGGCTTTAAAAAAGTGAAATAAATTTTTGGAGTTTTTCTTTGTTCAAATGGGCATTGTGCATCTCATGTATTGTAGAATAACAGAGTATATGTTAAGAGAAAGAACTGAAGATTTTCGTTATTTAACTTGTGATTGTGGTAAGGTATTTATAGAGTCGTTTTGCTAAAGCTCTAAATCTGACTAACTGACAGCTGTTAAAACAAACTTACAGCTTTCATAACACTAAGGAGTAGCTCTAAGCTACTCACAGGTCTATTCTACTTACAATAGAACCTATACATCATATATACTATCATGTGTGCATTACTTTTGAGTTAAGAATAGAAATCAACTAGAGTGATAAACTGTGTAGGCTTACCTTCCAAAAACCTAACCACTTAAATTATTGCTACTTGTGTCTATCGTTTCATACCATTTCTATTTTTCTATTTTGGGGTGGGGGCAGAGGAGGAGCATTTCTTGGAGCAAAGCAATCTAACCTGATACCACAGCTAATATAGCTGTGTAAAAGCTAATTCTAGCCCTCAGTGGATTGTATCTCTTATTGTAGGGATCCCATTGGAACCTTACTGAGGTCAACAATTTAGCTTTTTAAAAGTTTTAGAGGACTGGAAAGCTTCATTTTAAACACATAATTTTGATGCCCTCCTTATTTATGGACTTGACTACAGGGAACATAGTTTGTCCATTATTTAGGTCTTACTAGGTCATTGTTTTATGTTTAAATTTGGAATCTTTGATTTGCTACATCATCCTTAGTTTGGTATTTTTGTGGTGAACCTAATAACTTGGATCTCTCTCTCTCTCTCTCTATATATATGTGTGTGTGTGTGTGTGTGTGTGTGTGTGTGTATATGTTTAAATGTTGAATCTTGGATAAATTTGGATGAGTCTATACATGGACGTGTAGAATTAAGTTTAAAGAGCTAGAGAGAAATTCCAATGATGAAACTTAAATTTATATAAATGAGTTGAGTTGACTACCAGTTTATAGAAATCATTTATATGTATGCATGTATGTATGGACACAGTTAGTTTGAAATCTAACTAATTTAACATATCACTAACTCACATGCCACCTCAGCATAATATAGTCTGACACCGAACAACTATTGAAGATGCAAATACTATTGCATTTACTACTTATACTGCAACACGATGAAATGTAATCTTTTTTTTAAAGGCAATGATCATATTGATTTTATATGTCGAGATACTCTTAATTCTGTAAATTTCTTAAATGAATTTGTTTTCTGCAACTTGCGACAAGGCTTGATCTGATTCCTTATCCCATACTAGATTCCTTGATAGTCTTTAATGGATGACCCTGTAACAAATGCCAAGAAAATCAATTTTCAAATCATTATTTAGGTCAATACCCCCTGCTGGTATCAATTCAGTATTTCGTAGTCACTTCTGCTTTGCTTTGTAACCTACTCTTGCGCCAACCTCTGACATATGTTTCTTGATTTACTGGTACATTCCATCCTAAAAGTAGCCTAGATTCTCATTTAATCCTCTGCTGATCTAAGTCTCAAGGTCATTATTTGGTGCAAAAAATGTAATTCCATTGATTAATATTAGGAACTAATAAACTTCAATGTGAATTGTAATTTGATTTCGAGTTTGGTAGAAATAAAATCACATGAAGTAGTTTTTATTTTGGTGTATGAGAATGGATTCAATTTAGTATAGAAGGTCTAATTGATGTAAATCAAATAAATGGTTTTAATTAGGAAAATAAGATAAAAGCTTAAATATTTCTTTTCCATGTAGATATATAACATGAATGTGCATTTTTTATATTAGTAGTCAAACTTATTGAATGGTACTTAGTATCATTTTTAAATTTAGGAGGGTATATTAGGAAAAAAAATCTCAATTTAATATTTTCTGGAGGAATGGCATGGAAAACAGTTTTTAGTTTGGTATGTGATAGTGGATTCAATTTAGTATAGGAGATCTAATTGATGTAAATCAATAAATGGTTTTAATTAGGAAAATAAATTAAAAGCTTAAATATTTCTTTTCCATGTAGATATATAACATGAATATGCATTTTATATCAGTAGTAAAGTTTATAGAATGGTACTTAGTATCATTCTTAAATTTTAGGAGGGCATATTAGGAAAACAAATCTCTATTTAATATTTTCTGGAGGAATGATTTTTTGCTTTTTAGATCGGAATCTAACCCTCCCATGTACACGTTAACGGGTTGAATTTCCAAGGTCCTTCACTATGGTACTATCTATACTACTGCCACAATTCATGTACCTTCTTTTTCTTTTATTGTTGTAATTATATTTCTTTTTCTAGTTCATTTTATTTTCTAAATTATCTAAACACACTTAAAATAAATATAAATTTGTAAATACTAAATGATATTTTAATCTTGCATTGGTTACAAATTTTGTAAGACAAGAGGTAATGTGATAGAAAATTTGATCCTAGGGGAAAGGGATAATCTATTTTATTTTTTAAACTGGGTCATTATAAATCTGACCCAGAAAGCCCAACTAACTACATGAGCTGGGTAACTCAAACTGTGTAACATAGCCCGAGCTCGAACAAATGCTTTCAGGATCAACGTGATGCATGATCTGCCTATTTCACTAGCAAAATCACGATCCCACAATTATCCGTAACTTCCATATTCTGCCTTGTGCGTTTACTCACCTGGGTCTCCCATATTTTACAGGATTATGTGGGTTTGTGATTATACTTGTGATTCTGACAACATTGTCTGAAACTGAATTTTTTGGGATTAAATTCCTCTTTGCCTTTTTTTATTTTTTTTTTAGTCCATAAAAATATTAATATTATTCATTTGAAGTCTTCATCGTGGTGTGGGACAAAATACTATTTTTGTCAGATGTTAGGACTAAAATGAAAAAAAATGAAAGGGGATTAATTATTAAATCATATTTTCTTAGCCAAAAAACATTTTTATTCCTGATTTAGTATTTTATATTAAATAACAATGTACATTTATCAAATGACTAATTGTGATAAAATTTTCCCAAAAATCAGTTAAATTTAATAGCCAAACCTTTTAGGACAATATCCATTAAAGCTAGCTTGTATAAATATTTTTATAGACATGCATGTGCACATGTCATAACTATATTTAGTTTTTACTACTGTAATAAATTTTGAATGGCATGCTTGGAAATATAATGGTATCTCAATTCTTTTGGGAGGAATGGAATTTCAGATTACAAGTGCTTAGGGTGTTCTTTGCTTCCATGATTAAATCCTAAATAACATTCCATTTCTTCTTTTGCCAAACAAAGCTTTAGTGTGATGTGCATCCATTTATCCATTTATGTCGATAGATTTTACCATTTGTTGGCCTTTTCTGGCTATGAAACCGACTACACTCTGGGTGATCTTTACTAACAAAAGAAGGGTGGGAGCCTGAAGTAAGTGAGGGTTGCAAACCAGCTGGCAGGTTGAAAGAAAATTGTGTTGTTTAACATACACTGCTTTGTTTATACAGTTAATTCTCTCCATTGTGTTGACTTTCCTATTAAATGTTAAAAATGACTAGTTACGTATTATATATGATGTCCTTACCACTAACTTATATTGTTTCTAGATTTGGGAATTATTCAACAAGTGCATTTATGGTTGTAATTTTTTGCCATTGAAATATTTCCAACTTGTAGTGTTCTTGAAATTAGAAAAAAATTTCTGTATTCTATAAGGCACTATACATCAATTTACTTGAGTGGGATAAGGCTCTTGTTATTGCTATTGTATTTCATATTTTAATATGCTGCATATTTTCTTAATATGTGCAGTACTTACTAGGAACTAACGGCCTGGAATGATTTTTGGTATTTCCTGCTTCTGTTTTTTGTGTTTTTGTCTTTTAAACCTGCAATAGTATGTGTATTTTTCGTCAAGACACCCTTGAAGTTTGAATTATTTTCATTGTATGGTGTTGGTGCGACCCGTGTTTTTGGGGATTGGATGATCTCTCTTTAATTTACTTGATTTTTTGATATTATGTGAGGAACTTTATTAGTCTGACTTTGGGAAAGTGTATTAGCTAATGAGGATCCTTTGATTTTGCCAGATGGTGGTCCATCTACTGTTCAGGATGTATTTCTTAGCCGTCTAATGCAAACTGGTGCAACTGAATGTGCAACCACATATAACTTTGCAAACCAGACAGAAGAGCATAGAGAAATTATTACTGAGAAAGCTAAAAGCATTTTAAAAAATATGGCAACATCTGTTAATAATCTTTGGGTTCTGATCAATGGAGTGCATACTGCAATACTCAAAAAGCTTCCTGTAGATGGTAAGATATGAGTGCTTGTTGTATATGATTATTGAATGTTAGGATTATTCTTTCAGAGCAGTCTCTCTGCTTTTTTGGTTACACTGCTTGTTTATAGTTTTGTGTAGGCAGAAATTGTCCTCTGATCTTGATGTGAAAGTTAAAAACTTGCGATTGGAATTCAGTGAACTTCATTTAAAGCACAAGTCTTTATCAAGTGAGTTCCAAATTCAGAGAGATCTTGATGCCAAAAATAAAGCTGACCTTGAAAGATTAAAAGGTAAAATGTCTCTACTGTGTTCTGATGCATTCTATCCCCAATGTGAACTATGGAGTCTTGAAATGACTTGTATCAACTACAAAAACTGTGTTGAAATCATGTAGACATTTTAGTGCATGTTAACTATGTAGAAGCCTATGTTTGTTTTGTATGTGCTTGAGTGTTTTTCCAGTTATTTAATTGACAGAAAGGAAGAAAATACTAGGTGGAAGAGATATCGTTTGAACTAGAAAAAATAAAAATAACACGCATGAAATAAAGATTTAAACTCTGAATAATATGTTTGACTGCCTCTCTTCAACAATGGAAATGAGTTGTTTGACTGCCTCTCTTTAACAATGGAAATCAGGGTTGTCTAGATCATGAGTAAGGTCAGATAATTGCTGTATCTTATGCCTTTTAGAAATCTACCTTTGCTGCATCAGAACTGGGATCTTGATTTGGTTGGATCAAGTGTGACAGCAAGATTTCTGGGCCATGCGCTCTGTGGTTGTCCAGTCCTAGTCTGTTATTTTACCTGGATTGATTGTTGTGCTCTCTGACCCACTTCTCAAAAACAAACCCATTTATCTTAACCTAATTTTCTAATCAGCCGTCAGCATCCTCCTTGGCTGTTGTGGGATCACGGCGAAGCATGTGTGGCACAAATCATGGTCTGCATCTGCGGCGGCTATGTCGAGAGATGAAGAAGCACGAAGATGAAGAGCAGTCATTCCTTATTATACGTAAACCTAACTCTTCTTTCCTCTGTTGGGCTTTTAAAATGAGGCCCAACCCAACAGCACAACACAATGCTTTTTTTTTTTTTTTTACAAAATGGGTGTTGGATCATATGATGATACAACCCAACCCAACACCAAAGCTAACATTAACCTACGGCATGCTGCCGCACCGCCTGACGGAGATGTATATAATTTTGTTGTTTTGGACAGGACTTACACTTTTAACATCTCTTTTATGCATTTTGGTTGGCATGTGATATGCAATTTATTTGTCTTGCTGTTATTGATTTGCTCAGGGGAACTGGCTAGTGCTGTTGCAGAGTTAGAAGAAAGCAATCACAAGCTTGCAACACTTAAGGCTGAGAGAGATGCTGCAAAAGGGGCAGTTCTCCCTGTCTTAAATGTTGGAACTACACACATTCCTAGTGATAAGATCAGAGACAAGCAGAAGGATTTGCAAGATATGGAATCTACCTTGAAGGAGCTATTGGTATGGTTCCTGGATCTTTGGTTTAGTTTCAGAATTTGTAGACCTTGTACCTTAATTGTTGAGTTTCTCAGGACCAAGGTTCTACTCGATTAATGGAACTGAAAAGTCTTCATGAGGAAAGAGTAAGAATATTACAGCAGTTGTGTGATCTACAGGTTTGTTTCCTTTAGTACTCTGCCACTCCAGTATTTTAACTAGTATTTATATTGTACAATGCATGTATGTGTATTTTCCTTTTCTTTTTATTGGTATAATTTTTGGTGTTGAATGATTGTATCAGAACACTTTGAAGAATTTGAAGTGTATTACTTCTTCCCATGCTTTCCAATTGGTTAGAGATCAGATAGAAAAGTCAAAATCAGATGTTCTGGAGTATCAGGCCTTATATGAGAAACTACAGGTTGTAACTGGTCGGTAGTTTCAGTTATGCCTTTAGATTGCTGCCTCTTTTGCTAGGATATAATACTGATTATGAGTTCCCCTTCCAAACCAAATTTTTGCTATATTCTGGTAGGTTGAGAAGGATAATCTTACTTGGAGGGAGCGGGAGTGGTACATTAAAAATGATTTGGCAGATATTTTTCAAAGATCTGTGGCAGTTTCAGATTTTAGAGTGGCTGATCTACGCTCTGAGATACAGAAAAAGATTGAGGAAAGAAATATGATTGAAAATAAGCTGAAAGAAGAAGCAAGAGAGCCAGGTTTGGATCCCCCTTTGCTTTATTGTGTAAGGCATGCTATCTTATTACTGTATGGTTTTATAATATGTGATACCTTTGCTTTGGCTCCAGGGAGGAAACAAATTATTGCTGAATTTAAATCTCTGGTTTCTTCATTTCCTGAGGAAATGGGGTCTATGCAAAGTCAACTAAGAAAATATAAAGAATCAGCTTCAGATATCCATTCTCTGCGTGCAGATGTGCAGTCTATTTCTAATATTCTTGACAGGAAGGTTGGTGTATTTGTTTACATGAACTGCACATTTTGGTATCACAAATTCACAGGTCCTGAAAAGTTTGTTTTTGAATAACAGGTAAAAGAATGTGATGCATTTTCTGTTAGTTCTGCTGGTCAACTTGCTGAGATAAAGAGACTGCTTGGTGTGGTATGTTGTATTTGACTCAAACTTCAGCTCTGTTGCATTAGTTTGGTTATTTGAGCTTGTCTCTGTGTTGTATATAAAACATTATTTGGTATTCTCTGTAGTATTGACATTTCATTGACTGGGATAATATGTAGATTATTAATTTAATCATTCTACAAGATGTATTTCAATTGTCAGTTCCAATATGAGAAGAATACGTTTAATGAAATTAATGTTACATACAAAGTCATATAAATGCTATACAAGCAGATTATGTTGATTTTCTAATCCTCCATTTCCTTTCATGATAGAAACTTTGCTTTGCTTTTGATGCAGTTTCAAGATTTGAAAGAAAGTGAACGGGACTTGACGTTGATGTTGGAAATGTTTAGACGTGAGTCCATTGATTCAAGGTTCGAGTTTCAATCATGATCTTGAATTCATTTGATATTCTGAATTATTCTGGTTTACATTTTTTTCTAACTAGATTTTTACATTTCAAGAAACTTTCTGGACAAAATGTTTAGGATCGAATGAATTTTGGAAACAAGTTGAAATTTCTTTTTATTGGACATTTGAAGAAATATTAGGAGCGTAGTTTTTATCACTCCTGAATAGCAGTGTGGACTTGATGACCATGAAACTGCTATAGTGGGATAGTGGGATGAACATTATTCTGAAATTTAAATACATATGTTAAAACTCATGGTAGAGAGAATATTGTCAATCAAATATTGAAAGAATATGATATTGATTTAAGCTGATACTAGATGTATTTTTAGGGAGGGATTAAATAATTGATCCCTGTTACAGTTACACCAACCTAATGAACTGTAATTGTCACTACATAATACTGGATCTTGATTTTATGACATCCTCCTGTAGATCTATCTTCGAGGATTAAGCTGCAACTTGTAACTCATCCAATTTTTCTTGAATGACTAGGAGAGAAATTTGTCAGTATATGTAGCTTTATCTAGAACTGGATTGTCTACACAAAAGTGCCAACTCTTCTCCTTCTTGAGCACTAAAATGGTTGGGGCAGAAGACAGTGTGTTTGGTTGAATGATGCCTGTAGCTAACATTTTACCAATTTCATTCTTTTTTGTATGAGGGGGGTATCTGTATGGCCCATGTTCATAGGATCCACTCTGCCTTAATAGCAATTTTATGCCTTAATATAAATTTTATGGTCACGGTCATTGAAGCAGGAAACCTTCTGGAATGGAAAAGAACCAACTGATTCTTATCTAACTTTTGTTGGAGCTGTATGTCTTGTTCTATTTTGTTCTCAAACCCCATTGACTGCCTTTCATCATTGGATTCTCTTCAGTTGCTGGTTAGAGACGAGAGAACAGGCAGGGAAGAGGTGAATTCTGAATCCCATTCCCATACCTTTATTAAGGATTTAGAAGAAATCACCGCAACAGTCAAGCCAAGGTCACCACTAACTCATAGAAATCCCCCCTGTTACAAAAATGATTTAGATAGTGTTCCAATGCACTTTTTCGTTTCCTAACACTGTGTCCATCCCTTCAAAGAACATAGAAATTTGTTGATAACCTAATAGTTAGCCAAATTTAATTTGAAATCCTTACAACTTTTCCCTGTGATTTCTTCGAAATTCATCATCCAGATGAATTTCAAAGGATGTGGTGGGTGTCACCTTCAACATTAATTTCTGAACAAGCTTTAGAGCAATGAAGACAAAACACACCAATTAATGCCCTCAACTTCATCGTCTCTGGTTGTGTCATGCCTCTAGAAGAATTTAGAGATAAATAGAGCCATTGACAGGACAGTGACAGGTTTGTTAGGAATAGCCAGAGGTCAGAGATGACTGGAAACTAGACATCACAGAGGCTGCAGAGCTTGGGGATGGCTAAAGCTCAGTGCTACAATGCAATTGCAACATGTGAGATTCAAGCATGAGATATATAAGGCCTTGGGCTCTCCCAACTATGATAATGGCTAGCTTTTGTGGTGTGGTCCTCCCAAGCTTTTTCTTTGGTTTCACCATGTATCTTAGCAGGGGGTGGTAATACATTGCAATGTTAGCTCTAGACTATCAGAGGGTTCGTATTGCCACAGCCTAATTTTCATTTTTGATTTGGGGAAATTGTCAACAAGCTTGTATTACCACAAGTCACTTCATAGACTGGGAACTTCCGGCTGATACTTTTTACTAAGTCACGTAATGAGGGTAGAGTTAGCCATGTCTGCATTAAGTTGGGTGCAATTGTGATTCATGCTCCAACTTTAGTAAGATTAAGCGTTGATGATATTTTAGTCTCTGTTTATTTGTTGTATATATAGTCTTGCACCCAATTGATACATGATTTTTCAAAACTATGATTTTTTATTCTGATGAAATTCTTCTATCAAATTTTAATGTAACAAAAAGTTGAAAAATAACATAAACTTTGACTATGGTTGACGTTTTGGTTGAACTAATAACATTTTGCCATGCTAGGTTCCCTAACGCATCAAACAGAAAATGTGGAATACTAACAGAGATCTGTGTCTGCAGGGATGTCATGGATGCTCGGGAAGCAGAATACAGAGCATGGGCACGTGTTCAAAGTTTGAAATCATCACTTGATGAGCACAACTTGGAACTTCGAGTTAAGACAGCCAATGAAGCAGAGGCCAGATCACAACAAAAGCTGGCTGCTGGTGAAGCTGAGATAGCAGACATGAGACAGAAATTAGAAGATTCTAAAAGGTTGATCTCTAATTTGATGCTACTAATTGACAGTGTGGTCTGTGTGTCGTACATGTGCTTACTGTGCTATGTATTATCAATTCTATTTTGCCTTACTAGTATCAGAGAAAACGTTCAGAGGGAAAATGAACTTTGAAATTATGATCAAGAGGACAGCACAAAGAGTGATATAGCTAAGCTATATGATTCACTGCTTAGTCAGCAACTAACAACAAGCTATACAAACTCTCTGCAGCAGATGTTAGATGTTCTTTTGGTCTTCTTTCCTTTTGGTTGCTTGGTTTTGTTTATAAAGAATAAAGGTGTTTGTCCAAAGTTATAATTTGTCTTTATTTTTTCCTCCCTGTTGCAGCAGGTGCCCGCAGTTACTTTTTTCTTGCTCTTTTATTTTATTTTATTATTTATCAAATAGAAATAAGAGTATAAGTTTTCCAATTAATCTGTCTTGATTATTTCTTTATGAAATTACTTGAGGAAATGGGGGGATAAAAGAGAAATCTTATTATTTTTGTCTCGGGTTTTCTTATTATTTGGGTTTTTTGTTTGATAAAACAAGAACTTGTCTTTTCTTAATCCTTTTCTATATGAGGTTCTCTATTGATTTCTCTTGGCTTCCATTTAATGAAACGAAATTGCTTTGCCTTATATTCTGTAAATACTTTTATGATTTTTTTTTTAAATTCTCTTGATGTTTTAATACAAGGAAAGTATAGTCATTCTATCATGTTGAAATGTACCTTTTGATGTTCGTATCCTTTGAATTGGAAACTCTACTTTTTATTTTCTCAGTTATTTGGTGATTTTGCTTATGCTTTCTCAATAGAGTGGAAGTTTGTCCTTATATTATGTGAAAACAGCTGAAAGTTTGTCTTTAATCTGTGTGCAACTGTATTTCCTTAACTCTGCTGTATTATTTATTGATGTTTAACTCCATTTGTCCATATTGTTTCCTATTTCAGGCAAATGTGTGATCTGTCTGATGTTTTGAAATCTAAGAACAAACAAAATGAGAACTACTTATCTGAAATAGAGGTTGGATATCTTATCTTAATGGGGTGGAATTCTTTGATGCTAATGACATTTTTACTGATTATTCTCTTTTATAATTGTTTCTAACTCTGGAAATCTTTTTGATCTGTTGCTGTTGGCATAATTTTCCTGCAGAGTATTGGACAAGCATATGATGACATGCAAACTCAAAACCAACATCTGCTGCAGCAAATTACTGAAAGAGATGATTACAACATTAAGGTAATTTTGTCTTGAAATTGTGTGCTCCGTCATAGTTTCTTTGAAAGTGATGATAATATTTTTCTACTATGTTTGTGATCTCCATATTAAAGATATCCTCTGTATTTTACAAAACATATATTCTTAGATGGGCATTGGTGAGGTTTAGCAGAAGTTAGAGCTAATCTGTTGATAGTGTTGTATTCTTGTTATTCTGCATCAATCATTTACGTTGCCTTACTTTAGTCTTTTATATTTTATATTTTATATCTTGATACTTGTCATAACTGGTTGATGCTGTGGTAGAGTATTCCCTGAAATTAATTCCCCCTCCGCTAATATCTGTAGCCTGCTGTAATCAATAGGCACAGTCTATTCTTTCTTTTATCCGTGAACTTATTGTCTTTTTTGGTGTGTGGGGATATATATAGTATAATATAATATAATATACTGCTTAGTGCCGTACCAGGTAACTCATACTTTTCTTTTTAAACTCACAAGTACATCCATTTTGTTTATGTCATAGATATGACCCTTTTTTCCTGCTGAAAGTAGTGCTGTCAAATTTTGTACTATCTTGGAGAATTTTGCTTATTTCCTATACAATAACTAGTTTTTGTGAATATTTAGTATTGAAACATTATGGAAATTGTATACATCTTCAATTAAATGACTTTAATGCATATTATATATTCTCTCATAAAAAATTATGTTTTCATATATTTTCATAAACAATATATCTTACATGTATACCTTACTGTTTAGTATTTATGATTTCATATACCAATACCCACACTCGTACTAGTGTTTGTGCAATGTAGCTATTAACATTTTAAGAGTTCAAAAGGGAAATGGAGAAGATAATTTGAAAGAAAAAAAGATAATTTTATTAACTATTTTGAATGTTACATCGGAGAACTTGTAGCTACTCTCAGACTGCTGAGCAAGCTGCTGAAACAGTTAGTGACATCTGTCTATTGACAGGTGTCATAACTCATTTCTAACTAGCCACACTTAGGACAACATAGTGACAATTGTTTATTGACAGTTGATAGAAACTGTCATAACTATTTTCTCCTTGTATTCTAAGGATCTTTGAGCTACAAGTGCTTTTGAGAGGGGCTTCTGTACTGGAAGCAGAGGTTTTTCCAGTAGTGAAGCTTTTAAAAGCATTTATAGCTTTGTATTCAAACAATTATTCTGGCATTTCTTGCAGTTTCAGCCCTTGTTTTGCTACTTCTGCCGATGTCTAGGGTTGTAGAAGTTTTTTCTTGTGAGAAGGGATGATGGTTGGAATTGTGAGACGAGGTAGGATCTGAATGGCTGATTTGAGGCGGTGGCTAGCTTGCCTCCAAATTGGGCCCTTCTATACCCAAAATAATTCTATAATTGGTGAAGGGTTCTTTGGCTGTTTTTTTTTATTCTTAAATATATACTTTTGTAAAACTATGAGATGATTTGTGATGTTTAAGAATATTTAGAAAGTATAAATAAACATTAATAAATAGCTATATATAATATAATGTGATTATAATTACATAGTATTATGTGATAGAGATAAATGTGAAACATCTAATATATGTGTGTATCAGAATGTAATAATTAAATAGAAATAATATAATAAAAATATATAAATAATAACTATAATAAGCATTAGAATAATATGATATATAAAAATAATACTCTTTCCATCCCTTTCAACTAATTCACACCTTTTAAGGAAAACAATATAAGTTAGTTGAAAACAATAAATTGGTCAGTAATTTGTATTGTTCCAAAATTATCCTTATCACATTTAAAGCTGAGTAGTTGAGAGAAGCTTTGATATCCGTGGTTGAAAACAATAAATTGGTCAGTGATGTGTGGATTACATGCCCTTGGCAAGGCTGTTAAAAGAATCTGAATGTGAGAATGCATGAGGAGGTTTTAGCCTCCAAAACTGGTTGTGTTTTCTGTGAGGAGATGCATCAGATCCCGTGGCCACTGATGATAACAACAGTGGTGGATGGCAACTGACTGTAGAAGTCAAATCACCAATGATGTTGGGATAAGGTAGTAATGATAAAAGGTATCAGAATGATGATGGGAGAATAAAATTGAGTGGGATCAAACATGCTTCATTACCAAGTTAAAGAACCAAGTTTTCAACATTTTGATTAACTTGCTTGAGTTAGTTGTACTCTGCAGCAGAACACATTCACACACACATCACAAAAAGGAGTATAAGAGGAGGAGAAAAGGACAGGTTCAATCTAGGAGAAGCTGCTCCTAAATAGGGTTTGGAAATACAATCAGTAAACAGCTTTTCTGTACCCTATATATGACTTCTCCTGACAACAGATAAAAACTAGATTTTCTAACAGAATATCGTCAAAATATGTTACAAAAACCTTAAATTTCTATCGGTTTATGTATCTAACACAACTTCAATTTTGTTATCCAAAATTTCTACTATACATTGAGAATTTATTATTATTCTTTAAGACAAGGTATATGTTTATATAATCATGTTTGTCACTTTTCTTGGATTTTTTTTATTGATATGTCTCATTGATGCAGCTTGTTTTGGAGGGTGTAAGGGCTAGACAGAAGCAGGATTCTTTGCATATGGAGAAGAGGGTAATTGAACAAGAGATCCAGCAAACGAACACATCCCTGAATTTATATGATATGAAAGCTGCAAGAATTGAAGACCAGGTAGCAGGGTCTTGATTTAAATCTTAAATTGTACTTCAGATATGACATTGGAATTATACTTATCCTTACTTGGAATGCAGTTGAAGTTTTGTTCGGATCAGCTTCAAAGACTTGCAGATGATAAGCTTCAAAGTTCTGTCACTTCAGAAAATACTCAAAGAAGGCTGTCCGATATTAGAAGACAAACTCAACAGATTAGGGATACAGTGGTGGAAATGCAATCAAAAATTGGTAGTAATCGGGTGACGCGAATGGAGTTACAAGTAGAACTAGAGAAAGAAAGGTATTTAGTCGTAATTTATACAAATATTTTTGTCAAATTTTTTCTGCAAATGGCTGTTGTGAACCTTGTGTCTTCTCACTAAGGTTTGCCAAGAAAAGAATAGAGGAGGATCTGGAGGTTGCTAGGAGAAAGTTTTCACGCCTTAAAGAACAGAATGAGGGCTCTTCAATAACTGAAAAGCTTCAGCAAGAACTTGAAGAGTATAGGGAAATTATCAAGTGCAGTATCTGTCATGACCGGGCAAAAGAGGTATTTTTCAAAAGAAATGTTATTTGTACAGCTTATTTCTGTTTGTCTGTCTCTTTGTACTTTCATTACATGTTATGATAATGGAGAGATAAACACAAAAAGTGTGTTATATAAATTGTTTGAATTTTTATATTGTATGTGTATCACATCACTTTTTTTAAATCTAAGCTATTAGATGTGGGTTTCACAAAACAATGTTATTAGAGATGCAATTGAATGCCGAGGGCTATTATTAACTTGAGGTGTGGATCAGTTGGTAAAGTTAGCTCCATGTGGGTGAACTTTATTATACCTGTGGTGCATGGGTCTGAAACCCATTTAAGCTTTTACAAATAGAGATTTGAGGATTGTTTAAAATTTTAGAGATTTTATGATAAGCTGAAGTTGTATTTTGTTTTGTTACAATTTTTAAATGGTAGTTATTATTAGAAATTGGAAGAGGTGTCTAACTCAACCTTGCAAAATGGCTTGTAAGATGAGGTTTACATTTTACTTATATATTATAATTTGATCATATCTCTAGTTGCTATGGGATTACTAACACACTGAGGAATGAATATCTCAAGAGCGTGGAAGTTATAGGTGGTCCAACCAACACACCCCTTCATGTTGAGGAATAGACCTCTTGAGAATGGGGTGATCTGATAACTACAATAGACCCAACAAACCTTGATAGGACAGATTTTGATACCATATATGATACCATATTTGATATCATATTAGAAAGTGGATATGGATCTAATTCAATCTTATAAACAAACAATTTATACCTCACTTATACATTATAATTTGATATCTTTAATCAATGTTGGATCACTAACAGGTATGATTCCAGCCTTCTTTATAAGCAGAAATCTGGTGTACTTTCTACTTTCTAATCTTTTTAAAAAATTTAAACAAACACCATAAAAAAATTATAAGTGATTTTTTCTGAAATAAAAATGCTTTTTGCTTTAAAAATGCTGAAACTATTAGTCTCCAAAGGTTTGTGGCGTGCTCAGGTCTTGCTAAAGAATTGAAGGTAATCCTTTCCTAATATAGCTGGGAAAGGAAAGTTTTGTTGCTGAACTAAATTCCCGAGCTATACGAGTTACCTCCAAGTTTGTGCTGGATTTTTTACCTTTATTTATGATCTGACTTTGAATAACAATATTAGTAGGCACAGATTTTATTGAAGACAAACAACAAAGCCTCATCCCACTAGGTGAGATATTTACCAATAACAATCTCTCATGATCAGTTTTTCCAATGTCCTTCTTGACCTCCCTCTTCTCTTTTTGGCCTTCTTCGAAAATGTCCAATCTACCTTATTTGATATATTTTTTTGATTCTTTTTCAATTGGTAGTACAAATTTTTTTTCTTGTATACACAGAATCATTTCATATCCCATGTTTTTGTTGTATAGCTCGTCCGTGTTAATATTCTCATTTATACTCTGATTTTTTTCCTTTTTCCTTGAAAGCCGAACATTCACTATCCCAAGGAAGATTTGCATGATATATTGGAAAGCCATGTGTTATTTGGCGTGTTTTAAGTTAGTTGTTGAATGCCTAACCCAACCTATCCTCCTATATTCGAGCTTGGGACAGTCTATGAGACCATGGGTGGAGTTACAAACATTTTACTTTTGTTTGATGGAAAAAGGAAAATTGACTGGTGTTAGAAAGCTGTCTTGATTGCAGTCACCCTTAACATGCCTTTGTTGTGGCCTCTTTGGGGATGTCTTAATTGCAATCTCAAGGAGGGTTTGTTTCACATTGACTAGAGATAAGCTTAATTAGAGCTTATAAAAACTTGAGTCGGTCCTCTTTACAAATCAGTTTTATATGATTGATTTAGATCCTAACCTAAATTTCTAAGAAAAGAAAAATCAGTTTTATAGGACTGGTTTAGATCCTAATCCAAATTTCTAAGAAAAGAAAAGAAGAAATTATAGTTAGGGCGAAGTTAACATACCGCATAAAGCAGAAAAGACTAGATCTGACTTTGAAAAGTATACAGAATAATACTGTGACAAACTTCTCACTCTGTATGTAGGAGGCAAGTGCTCCTCTAAAACAGCAACGAGTGAGCATTAAGGGAAGCCATGAGTATAGTTCTATCTAATAAAAGTTTTGGGGGAAAAATATAGATGCAAGCATCCATTCTGCTCCAACCAAATACAGTACAGTGAAATCACACTTGCTCCCAAAATTTTAGCATCCTCATTTTTACATAAACCTTCATATATGAAACCTGCAGAAGCTACTCTGCAGTTGAACAATATACACAATGCTCTCTAAGAACCCCACAAATAGTTCCATAGAGGCAGAAACTTCAGAAATTGAGTGGGAAATTTTCTCCACAAAAGAATACAATTTTCCTCCCCAACTGAATACATCAAATAACTGTACCCTGCTACCTTTTAGCCAATCCCTTGGACCTTTGGAAACTTATCTACAGAAAAGTATGGGTTTGGTGCTGACAAAAACCCTATAAAGATTTCCCATATTAAAATAGCTACTTTTAAATGCAGAAATAAATACCCTGTTGTTTCTGAAATATATTTACTCATGACAGACAATGGGGGAAAACATTTTTTTTTTGTTGAAATTTTGTTAAACTCTGATCCTAACCACAGGTCGATAGGTTATGAACATCTAAAATGTGGGGATGATAAGAACCACATATGTGATACTTCCTATTTTAAATTACATGTAACTTTGTAGACTTATGAGAATTCTCCATTCAATGATTATATTGATTGTTGGAAACTACACATCTTTTGGGAAGTGCAGTATTAAATGTTTAGGTTCGTGTATTCCCAGATTCATGGTGTACTTCTTCATAGGACATTGCATTTTACATACTAAATCCTTTTATTCAACTTTTATGGAATTCAATGTTTATAGAAAGTTATTAAACTGAATAATTTAGACAATGCTTATTCTTGAAATAAGTGGGCCCTTTCACTTCTCATGGGTGTAATAATCAACCAGAATTAAATGAACTTTATTTCAAAATGTGTAATTAATGTTAGACTGCAAGGATGTTTAAGTACTTCAATACAATAAATTTCACCAGTTACTAAGTCAGTTTAATTCAAAGTCCAACCTGTCTTAACCCTTCATTGTCTGGTGAATGTTCATTAATCTAGAACTTGGCATGTTACAGTTGCCGTCAAAGTTGATTCAGAAAGAAGTGAAGAAAATAGGCTAAATTAACCTGTCTGAACTATTTGGAAATGTTTATATAGGTCCTATACTTTTAAAGTTTGTAATTGAGTTCCTAAACTTATTATCATTTTTAATTAGGCTCCTTATGGCTAGGGTTTTGGTAAAGTTTGAATAATCTTAATCCTTGTTAAAATGCATGGACTTATTTAAAAATTCTCAAATAGTTTAGGGACCCACGTGATATAATTAGACTAGTGTGACTTGGTCCCTGAACTATTTGAGAATCTTCATATGGGTCCCCATAAACTGTCTGATTTGTACATCAAAACAAACGGACCCAGTCAAAGTGAGATATAAGCTCAGGTAAAAAAAATTAGAGCAAGTACTTTTTCAATGGATCATAAATGGCTTATTGGTTTATATGACCCATTCATATAATTAAATTCAAATGTTCTTCAATTTGTTTGTTTGACACCCTAGAGCTTAAGCTATTATTTTTTGATTTTCTCCATATCTATATGATTATACTTTGCTGCATTGGATACAGGCCCTATTTGGTTAAATTTCTCTAAAACTACTTATAGGCAAAGAAAATAAGGTAAAATAAAATAAATTTCTCCATAAGCTAAAATCAGCTTTTGGAGAAATTAAATAAGATAAGCTTTTCCCATAAGCGAAAATTAGGTTATGTATAAGTTAACAATTAGCGTATGAAGAAGCTTGATACAAATTTATTTCTCATTTCCTTCTTTTACTAGTCTGTTTACAAATTAAGATTTATATAAAACGAAACCTGACTCTTTCTTTCGGGTGAAAAGCTTATGTATCTTATTTTTTTGTCAGGTGGTAATTACAAAATGCTACCACTTGTTCTGCTACTCATGTATCCAGAAAGTTGCTGGGAGTAGGCATCGCAAGTGTCCACAGTGTGCTACAAGCTTTGGGCCTAATGATGTCAAGTCTGTTTATTTGTAACTAGAAACTTGGTTCTCTCCCGCATGTTGAGAAGAGGCCGGTGTTCTTTTGAAAAAGATCTGGTGTATGGATACCTAGGCGGTTCAATTGTATACTTATTCCCAACTGTCGAGATAAGGAACATTGGCTGCGATCAATGAGTGCCTTTTCCATTTGGACAAAAAATGATTATTTTTGCTGGTACTTAATCTTATTAGTACCGCCTGTGCGCATTTTTTGAATATGGGATCGTGTTTAGTTTAACATTTTTAATAGAAAGAACATGGAGCCATAGGAAACGTGATATTTGTTCTTTGCAGATTTATCATAATACATCTTCCAATGCCATTTGGAGAGGTCATGAAGGTTGGTCTTTGACCCTGGAATCAATAATTCAAATTATTCCAAAGCTGGAATTGGCCTTCATGGCAAATTTCCTTGGAAGTTTCCAAAGGTGGCAGCGACGATGTCTTACATCTGTAGTTCTGTTAGAAGGACAAATTTTGGTTTCAGGGGATTTGTATATATGTTAGATTTTATAAGTGGTCGTTCAATTTTGTTTATAACAGCCTGTAATTTGTGTAATCGTGGATGATATGCTAAGATATAATTGTAATTGATGTTGTCGAAAGTTATGAAAGCTCAATTTATTCTATTTACTTTTCAATGTTGCCAAAAATATTTTTAAACCCTTGCCCCTTTTAATACATCAATTATGTTGGAGAAACACATTCAGTGCAAACACCCTCTACGATGTGGTTGTATTTTAATGTATTATAAACTTGTTTTCATTGAAACCTGACTATTTTGAATTGCATTGACGCAGCTACCGGCATTTGTCCACGACTTACCTCAGTCTATGATCATGTAAGAAGTACATCAGTTTTCAAAACCTTTGTTTTCAGGATTTTGTACATAGCACAAATACATAAAATGTGAGAAGCAATATCAAAGAGGAAACAATGGTATCAACTGTTTCGTGGAGAAAGACTATAAACATCAAAGTTGAGACTCCTATGATAGCAATTCTCTGAATATTTTTTGAGTTAAAAATAAGAAAAATAAATTCAAAATTTATTTGAAAATAATAAATCTACTTAAAGATATAACCTGAATCCAATAGAGATTATTTCAAGGATTAACTTAATCTATATTTTAATAAAAAGAAGTCATGTAAAATTGAAAAAAGTGAAAGATGAAAATCTAAGTTGGAGGAAAGATCTAACCAAGTTTGTAAATGATTTTGAAACACAAAAAAGGTTATAAAATAAAAAATTGGATTAAATTATCAACAATAAGAAATTATATTTTTCATTTATATCTAGTTAATCATATTTTTCTTTTTGTATAAATTCTGGAAATATAATGAACAAACACTTTTATAAAAGATAATTGAGAAATGAAGAGAATTAACCTGTGTGGAAAAAATATGAATATTAAAATCTCAAATTATTTTTATTGTAAATGTTCTTAATAAAAAAAAGTCAAACTTTATATTGCTTCATGAATAATGGCTACACATAAAACATGATAAGAAAAAGGTTCATGTTTCAAGATAAAAGACCGCATGAAACATTTTTTTTAAACAATGAAAAAGGACAAGTGTTAAATATATGTAAGATTGATAAGAGATCTCTATCTACTATTGTTAATGTTGATTTAGTAAAAGATATAAAATACAATTTACTTAACATAAGTACATTTTGTGAAAATGGATATATTATAAACTTTTTAAAAGATTTATACATAGTCGGACGAACTAATGAGAGAATGTAACTAAAAAGCTTTTTAAGATTTTATCAATATTAAACCAAGTGTGTTAATACAAGTGATTATATTTACAAGTATATTTTATTATATTGACCTTTCAAATCATCTTCAAATATTGAAAAATTACAATATAAATTTTTTTATTGATACAAACATTATTAATCAATCATCTTAAGTAAGAATATAATATGTTGCATGACGTATACTTACCCTAATTCTTTATTTATATATATATATATATATATATATATATATATTTTTTTTTTTATTGTGTGTGATTATATTGTTTATTTGAATTTTCTTATTTAAAAACAAACTTTGCATTACTTATTTAGTAGCATGTTATGTCTGACCAACTTTAGAATAGTACATCTATTTCCATAAAATCTGTTTTAATAAAGTTGTGAGGTGAGAAAAAAAAAAAAACATTTTTCCTAAGATTGATAATCAACACGAGTTATAGAGAAAAAAAGAAGAAGTGGGTGAAAATGTGAAAAACATATGAAGCTTATCACCAAATGCTAAACTCTAACATAAATAAAGAAAAAGAAAAAACTAAGGTAACACCAATTATTTTAAAAAGGACAAGTGGTGAGATAACAATTACTTTTTGAAAATCAATATCAATAGAAGAGAAAAAAATAAATAAGGTGAGTTGCTCAATTATAAAGAATTTTACAAGCAATTTTTTTTTTTTTTTTTAAAGTTTTTTCTTTCATTCCTTGAAAATTATGTAGTTTTAATAATCTCAATACTTTTGTTATGTGTGTCATAAGTGATATAATATTTGTTATAGAAAAAAAATACTTATTCTTTAAAAATTTGAAAAAATTTGTCAATGAATACTTATATGACTAATTTGAAGAAACTAATAAAAGAAATATTCATATTATAAGTTAAGATTCACCTTGAACAATACTAATGAAATTTACGCAATTAATTAAGAACTTAATATAATTTATGTTAAAATTGAATTAATTTAAAAATATTTATACAATTTTTTATACTATTCTTATTTTAATAATTTTAAGGAAAATTTTAGTATTTTTATAAATTATTGTTTATCATTTTAATTATTTTTTTATGATTTTGAATTTGATAAAAAAAACTAAACATTCTATTTATGGGTTTTAAAAAAGTTTTTAAAATATCTATTAGAAATACGATTCATTTCTTTCTTCTTGTATTTTTCTTATTTTATACCATTTTAACAGAGATTGGAATTTCTATTGAAAAAACAAAGTCAAAGTTAAATATTCTTTTCTTTCGTAAAAGATGAAAGTTATTATATCACCCTCCCCTCATTCATTAAAATACATAATTTAATCTATTTAACTTAACATTATTAAAGTATATCACACAATTGAATAATAAATTATATTTGTTTCTTCGAGAAACGAGATATTAAATTATCCATCTCTCTTATTTTAAGATTTTATAATTTTTTTAATTAATTCAATATTGCTAAATAATATTTTTTATAATAATTTAAATTATATTTTAATTTTAAATGACATAATTTTTATTTACTCAGCTTTCATTCACCTACTCAAAAATATTTTTAAAATATATAACTAAATTAAAAATATTTTAAAATACTTTACCAAAATAATGAGATAAATTATAAATATGTAATTGTAAAGTGGAATATATTTGCATTTTCTTAATTGAATGGAGTTTTATAAGAAGGAGAGAAAAATGTGTAAAAAAGATATTTAGAGTTTTGTGGGGCTATGAGAGATGTATTATTATTTGCTATCATCTTCAACTCTAGATTTCACCTTTCTTAGATCTCCCATCACAACAAGTCACCATTTGAAATAAAATAAAAGAAAAAGTTGGGTTTGCATTATTGCAAAAAAAGTTAAAAGAAAGAAGAAAGAAAGAGAAAGATGAAAATTTATTTTAATCCTACTCATATATGAAATAATATATTTTAGTTTAATTTATTTTAATTCATCATTTAATTAAAATACATATATAAGTACCTAAAAATTTTATATTAAAATACACTACTTAAAAAATAATTTTAAATAATAAAATAGTTTGTATTTTTTAAATACTAGTTGATTCAAACCAACCACCTTAATATTGAAATTAATTTAATTTAAATTTAATAAAAAAATGAGAAATTGAGAGTAACCTAATCCAAACTATTTCAATTGAATATCTTACTCATGATCATCCTTAAGTTAGAAAAAGTCGAGAAACTGAAAGGGTAAACTGTTTTAGGTGATGAATATTGATTTATAAAATAAGCTATAATTTATTAATAAATGTGATTATGAAATCATAATTAGTTAAATTTATATGGATTTTAGCTGTAATTGAGGTGAGGAATATTGTTGTTGTTGGGATTCATCACTCAAAATCAATATATTAATCAACTTGCACCAATCATAACACTTTTGCCTCCACACTCACACACTACTATGATATTAATTAAAATAATATTATGAATAATTGCTTCTCATAATAATGAATATTCCCAACTCATACTATAATTAGAAATAATACACAAATATATTTTATAATTCAACATACTTTTTTTTTTTTTTTTATAATAAAATTTGAAACGAATCACATCACACTATTCTGTCTAACTATTAGTTTATTCGGTGGCACACTCTTGAAGAAAACTAGTTCCTACTTCTACAAGATAATTCTTTTCAACTTTCCAACAAAGGCTCAAGTGGATTTTACACCTATTCACACCTTTAATTTAATTTCTTTGCTAAATCACTAATCCACTTCTACTTTTTATTGTTAAATTTGTGAAATTAATTTTGACGAATAAATTACTAAAAATTAGGTTTAATTATAATATATAATTAAAAAATAAATTTTATATTTTGAATAGGATAAATTAAATATATACTTATTTTTTATATTATATTAAAACTCGATTAATAAAATTATTAAATATAGATTAAATTATTGAACTTTAATTATACATGATATAAATCCATTTTAAAGATGAGCTAAATGTTCATCAAAATTAATATTTAATTTTATTTTTATCTTCTTACATTAAGAATTCTCTCTTAATTATATATATTGGAAATTGAAGACTCTGATTAGATAAACCAAGTTTCAACAATTAAATGAACATGTATAAGGATTTCTTTACCAAAAATTGTTTTAGATTTCTGTGATGCATTAAACATGGATTATAGAAAAGGGGTGTGGGTTTTGTGATAAAAAAAAGAAGCATTCATCAAAAGCATACAAGTCTCTGAGATTTGAGAAAAGCACATTTCCACCAAACACCATTTTTGACATTGTTTCCAAATGTAGAAAGCTCAATTATGTTATGTATTAAGCACATTTTAGTTATGGCACTTACTCTTTCATTTTCACTTTCTCATCTTTCTATGTGATTCGAAGATATGTAATTTTGTTAGGAGTCAGATATTAAATAGATAAGTTTTTTAATATGATAATTAAGCTTTATATATTATTCTAATAATTAATACTTCTATTCATAATTGATAATTGGAATAGAAAAATGACTACTTATCTATTCCCTTTAAGGGCATTCAGAAGCATTTTCTATACTTTCCTTGCCATTTATTACTTGATTTCAAGCTTGCTTGATTCAAAATTACACCAATTGGTTGAGATTCAACATGAAAACACTTAGAAAAATATAATAAAAATAAAGAAAACAATTCCTAAAATTTGAATCCATGAAATTTTAGATAAAAAAAACAAAGAATTACTTTTCAATGAAAAGATTCTTATTCCTTATTACGTTTTTTTTTTTTTTTTCATTTTTTTATAACCTTCTTTCTCTTTTTCTTATATATTTATGCATCCTTAATTGACTTTCTTCTGCTGTTATCAATTAATATAAAAATGATATAATAATATTTTAAAGTTGAAAGAGATTTGTTTATATAAGTTATATTGAGATTTTTTTTTTATTTCTATAAGATTATATTTGATTATAGTGGTTAAATATTCTACTTTTCTTGATAACTTACTTAATTCCACGTATTTATACATAATATTTTGTATATTATAAGTAAGTTGTATGTGATATAAAAAATGAAAATGAAAGGCTACATGTAAAATATGAATATTAAATCTATTTTAGTGAAATAAAAATAAGAAAAAAATTTAAACTCTAAAAAATAATCTAAATTATATCCATAAAACTAAATCACTAACAATAAGGGATACCTAACAAGATCCATATGAAATACCTTAGTGGGATTCCTCATCTATCCTTTTTAGAGTCTTATTCCATGTTTGTGTCATTGTTGGATATTTCAATGATCATTTTTTAGTTTTTCTTAGGATCCTCCTCCTTCCATGGATCCCCTACTAGATTCATTCTTGTAGTCACGTTCATGATAATATTGTGTGTTTATTTTACCTATAAATTTGTGGCACTAGAAAATTTGTGATTAAAAGACTATTAGAAAATTTTTTACCAAAAATTCATAAGAAATTTCTTACAAACAAATTTATAAAAAATTTCCCACAAACAAATTTATGGGAATAAAAATAAATTTGTAAAAAATATTAAATGGGTAATTAATTTTTTTTCCACAAAAAAAATCTGTGAAAAATATTTCATAAATAATTAAACTTATTTTTGTAGTGATGTAGCCACATTCATGATAATATTGTGTGATCATAAAACTAACCCATACATAAAGATACAATTGATTTCTCATAATCTATTTTTTGAAAAATATTATGTATAGGATGAATCTCTCACTCACTCATTCTAAGTCACAAATAACATATTTCATAATCTCATATAAATGATAGAATCTATTATTATATTCTACTTATAAATTTTCTTTCTTAATCTTATCATATTATTTGATATTTTTATTCTCAAAACTCATCACCTGGAATTAATTACAATTATTTTTATGTTATGTCTCATTATTCGTATTTTTTATATTAATTTTGATTGAGTTAGATTATTAAAAAATAGATAATTTATTATCTTTAAATTTGATGGTGGTAATCTTTGTTACATAAAGAAACAAGAAAACAAAATTGTGCCACTTGTTAACCCTTGAAATTTTCAAAAAAACTTATGACTAAAATTTCTTTTACAAAATTTTGTATTCTCATCTACCAAATCTATTAAATTATATTATAATAATAAAATTACTTGTGATATTATTTACAATCTAATACGAATAAAACATGTTAAAGTAGACATATTTTTCATAAAAAAAGATTTAGAAAAAAAATTGTAAAACTATTTCAATTTAATTAGATAATTAATTAGCTAATACTTTTATGAAGATTATTTCAAATAAAATATTTTTAAATTTATTAGTTAAGTTGGACATGTATATTAAATTTATATGAGTTGTCGAAATTATTTTTCTTTAATTTCTTTTTTGATATCTTATACAAGAATTAATTATTTGTATTTATAAATTATATATATTCTATAAAAAAACGTGTTAATTTAATTCATATTTTTAAATTAGTAAATGAATGTATAATAAACAATTTCTACATTTTTACAACTTTCTTCTTATTTTCACATCCCATTCATGAAGAAACTTCTTGCACCTCTTTATTGTGCTCCACCATAATTTTTTCTTTCTCCTCATACTCTTCTCTAAACATGGTTCTCAACTCATGTTCTTCTCCTTCCCTGAGGTGTCATCTTCTTCCTTGCAACCCATGTTCATCATTATTATAGATTAGAAAAAGTTCCATCTTAACTCTGTATGACTCCCTAATATTCTTATTTTATTGATTTTTTTTACTCCATTACCTCTGTTGCCTATATTTGTATTAATTTAACAAGGCATGTGTTCTTTTATGAGAATACTTTATAGCAAATATTTATAAATTGGTGCTATAGTAAATGTTTCTCTTTGTAATGAAAGTTGTTATTGTTACCAAAGTTATTTCTCTTGTAATTTTTGTTTCCATGTTACGACATTTGTTAATTTTGTTTTGTTCTTCTATTATTTGGTGTATTTATAATTGTCTTCTTCATTGTTTAAAAAGTTTTCATAACCATTCGTTCTGAGTTTCTTAATTTGCTGAACTTTATTTAAATGGTTTCTCTTGAATGACCAATAACGTGGGTGGATATCTTTAAGGATGTTTGCACGTGAAGTCTATGAATACTTGTGAATCTTTTGACGAGAAGCTTATTAACTTTGTTTACAACTTTAATGCATGTGTATATTAACCAATACCCTTTCTTTAGCATATTCCAACAACCTTATATGAGAATTGCTTATTTACATTCTTTGTTAATATAAACAACATTTTAATATAAATTTCACGAACATAATTTTTTTAAATTAAAGATAATTATTCATTAAGATTTTTTTTTTAATTTTAAGATATTTATATTTATAGAACTCACTAAAATATATAAACTTTTTATTTTAATTTAAAAAAATTTATATCTAAAAAAATCATATTAAAATAGTATTTTTTGTTAATAAAAAACTCATGCAAATTATTAGGAAGGGAGTAAGCAACTATATTTTGCATCACAAGTTTATTTCTTACTTCATGCAAGACCTTCTCTTATGTAAAATGCACATGATTGTAATTTTTGTTTATCGAAATGCATAAAAATACAACTTTTTTATGCATTTTCTAGCTCCTTAATAAGTAAGGTAACAAGACCCTTTAAAATTAGGGTTATCTTGGAGAGATTGTGGTGATGTGACAGAGGTGAAGTGGGGAAAAGCTGGGAGTAATCATTGTAAGAATTTGAGATAGATTATAATTGGCCCATTGTAAAAATATTCGTGGACAATTATTTATTTAGTGTAAAAGATAATATAGCAGTACCTGATGTTGATTTTTTTTCTTTTTCTTTCTGTGATCTCATAGATTAATAATATTCATTATCAACTGTTAATTAAAATAACGAATCACCTTTGTATAATTATAAATTAAATTTATGTATTCTATTAGTTCTAATACATATATATAATTTAAAACTAATTAGAACTAAATGCAAAGAGTTAAAAAAAAGAAAGAATTAAAGCATCTATAGAAGCATCTAGTGAGATATAAATTTGGTTCAGTTAGTTGTCAACTTCTTGGACTCCTACAAGTGTGTATATACAAACAGGAATCAGATAAGTTTTCTTATACTTAATAATCATGAAACAAAAAGTGATGATGGAGGAGAATTATTCCATCGAGGAGTTCCTGATTTTTATATGAGCACAACTTGTTCCATTATAGTTTATTTAATAAACCAATTGGGTAAGAAATGATTACTATATGATGCATTTAGTCTTGTGGATATCTTTCCAACTGAAAGATAAAGAAAAGCAAGAAAGAGTTCAGGTTGCCTTGCTTTACAGTCAACAGCATCATGAAACCTTCATCAAAATGCTGAGAACAAAATCATGAAAGAATAATGTTCTTTCCATGCAAGATTTGTTCTTCAAATTACCAGATAAAGCCATACATGGTGAAAAAAGGATGGACTCCAATATCTCCCCAATCAAGTAAATACCATTCATTTCATAGTAAAAAGGAGAGAGACAGAGACTGAAATGAAATTTCAATGTGATGTAAGCACAAAGAAAGAAGCTTCTTTTATTGTTTATACAGTGCCAGACATCTGTCACATTTTGTCAAATTTTTCCCTTTATATTTTAATCCATAACAAAACAAAAATAACAATAGACAACATCAATTTACAGATTAAAGGGTAAGCTTTTTCTCTGAGTGGTATTCTAGCATCAGATTGCACTATTGCAGTAAACAGGAAGATAAAGCCTCAATTTCGAAGTCTTTTCTCTTGATATTATTATTATTTTTTAAAATGAAACAATGCTAGTAATTCTCCCACAAAAATTGCTCTTCAAGTCTGAATCCACTATCAACAGCACATAAACGCCAAGAAGAAGAATAGGAGAAAAGTCCATTGTTTCCATCAGGGAAAAGATCTGGAAGGTCAAACAGTGTGTCATCATCTGCAGTAGAGTGAGAAGTTGAAGACCCTTGAGTAGTGTCCATAGATAGAGTTGAAGATGAAGCTTGTTCTGCTTGAACTTGCTCAGTATTGTCCATGCATAGAGTTGAAGATGAAGCTTGTTCTGCATGGTTTTGTTCATCCGTTTCAGCTTCACAATGCTTATCATCATCAAAGAAAGTGGTTGCTGCTTTTGCAGCTGCAGCTTGAATGTCCTTGGGAGATCTGCTGATAGGCCTTGGAAGATCTTGAGCCAAATTGGGGAAATTGAGGTAAGCTGAATTACCCTTAATGGCTAAAGCTGCCACATCGTGTGCTCTGGCTGCCATTTCTGCTGTAGGGTATGTTCCAAGCCATATTCTTGACTTCTTTCTAGGCTCACGGATCTCAGATACCCATTTGCCCCATGCTCTCATTCTCACGCCCCTATAACTGGGGTGCTTGTTATCATTCTCATTTCTTTGTCTTTTCTTGCACTCCTTGCTATTCGGGGTCCTTTGATTTTGAAGTGCTCTTGAATCATCTGGAGGACTTGTTTGGGAGTCCTGCTTGGTGCATGAGTGTGAGCTTGAGGTAGAAGATGTTGGTGATGATGATAATGATGATGAAGAGATGGTGGTGGTGGTGGTAGTGGAGAAGGTTATGGATGTGGAGGAGGGGAAGAATGAGCCAAACAAGTTTTCCCCAGCATCACTTTCCATGTTGATATGTTTCCCAAGGAAGAAAGGGTGGGTGGGGTTTGATTTAGAGAGGCACAGAGAATGAGTGAAGGGCACATAAAAATAGAGCTGTTTGTCTTTTATGATTCCCCCAAAAGGAATTGGATTTATATAAAGAGGAAAGAAAAAGAAGAAACAAATTTAAAGAAAAGAAAAAGAAAGCCAAAGGAGGAAAAAAGAAAAAGGAATATAAACCAGCATGGGCTCCAGAAGAATGCTACAGTTCAGCTACTTGGTTTCCCATGTTGAAATTGAATAACATGTCTTTAGGTAGTGTGTAATCTATATTATATGCTTGAGTACATTACTTACCAATTAATCGTTTTCTAGTGTCTATATAGTCTTCTCCAATCTCCTGTTTCACGTGTTTCAACAGTTTGTCCTACTTCAGATAGCAGCTTCTACTTAGGTTCGTTTCATATGCGTTGCTTTCTTTAGCATGATTTTCACATGAATCTTCACATCCTTCTGATTTACCATTATTATGTCCACTGATTTCTGAGGGACATATGGGTCCACAGATATTACGCGGCCAATAATTTAAGCTCTCTATTTACATGTACGGATTTTTTTCTTGGTCAAGTATATAAAGTTGGTGCAGGAGAGAGAGATACAGAAAAGAAAAAAGGAAAAACAAAAATAAAAAATGTAATGAGTGGTTTGATAAGAAAACAAGAGAAAGATAGAAAATGATTGATTATAAATGAATATAAAAGAAGGAGAATGATGTGAGAGAATCATAATTATAAACTTTATAATAAGTTAGTTAAAACATAAAGTGTCAATGCCTCCTGAAAATCAGAATTTTATAATAAGCTTGCTGGTCTATGTCTTTAACTTGACACAATCATACGTCTTAAACTGATATGGCCTCATATCAGAGATTTTTCCAACTTCAAAATGTGTAAACTATCTTTCTCCAGTTGTGATATGAAGCCAGAGCCAATGGAATCTGGACTATTGTCATGATCTTTGGCGGAACTACTGTCAAGGAGGTTGAACCATTTTTTGGTTAATTTATGGCTTCCCACGTTGGTTTATTATCAATTAAAGCCACGCAACAAAGGGAATATTCAATTTTCTCTGCGGAATAAACTAATCTCATGCGTTATTCAGAAAAATATTAATCTGTATATAGCTGACTGAGTATTTTTATTCATCTGTGATTGTTCCTCATGACATAGTAAAGTAATTTTTTATCCAAGACACAGTAAAGAGGTTGAAAAACTTGGATATTTTCTTGAACAGAACCATGGTTAACGTACTCTGTGGTTCATGTGCAATGAAGTGACAAATTATGCAGGCACGTTTTTCTGCAGTCCAATTCTTAGTTTCACTTTTTCTCTCTCTGCATGATTGTTAGCCTTGATGCATGAATGCGGAGTGTACATAAAGATTGACAAAGTGACAAAAGCAATTATAAATAAATTATTGCATGTGAATTCATTGGAAAAGAAACCGATTTTCGACTTGATTAAGATTTTCTTTTATGTAAAATATACGTCTAGATTTAGATTTGTTGTATCAATAAGAAAAGAGAAAGAAACTCTAATGCTAAACAAAAATTAAGAATTTCTTTTGTAAAAGATGTGTGTAAATTTCTACCAACAAAATGCTAAACAAAAATATTAATGGCGTTACTTTTTCCTCTTAAGATTAATTAATTTAAGTTATTAACGAACACTACTTTATAATTCCATTGAGAGATATAGAATGTAGAAACTTTTAGATAGTACATATTGAACCAATATGTAAAAAAAAAAAAAACATTTTTAAATTGGATTTATTTCGTAACTGAAATAATGAATGCTATTTTCTTAAATTTAATTAAATCTAATATTAACAATTATCAGTTTTGATTAAAATTATATTAATTTTTAACTATTAAAATGATATACAATATAACGTAATGAATTTCATAAATTAAATAAATAATTATATATTATATATATTATTTATAATTATTATAAAATAATTTTTTATAAATATAAATTAGCTATTAAATACCATATAATATATTACATATTCAAAATATATTCTATCTTGCTAATTTAATTATTTTGTAATTTTTACTTATTTTCGTTATCTGGAGTATTATATATTTCCGTATAATAAATATAATTATAATAATATTTTAATAAATAAGTATAAAATAAATTATTCATTTTAAAATATAATTAAAATTATTTTGTATTATAAAATAAAATATTATATCTATCAAATATCATATAATAATTCAGATATTTTTCAAAAACTACTGATTATTATACCTAAACTAAAAAATTAATACTTATATTATAATATATTAGATATTATATCATAAAATTAATGATGTATTATTCTTATTATGATATATCTCTTATTTTTACCATCTAATTTTATAATTTACATTATCTATTTAATTAGTGAAGTCTACTCAATTACGTATTTATACATCACTCGATATATTAATTATAATATATAAATACAGTTGAATTTAAATACTAATTTTAAAGATTCAACTTAACCAACAATACTTATAATACAATTTAAGAGTTCAATTAGTTAAAAATTTAACACTTTAAAAAGTTGGACAAAAAATTTAACATCTTAATAGATTATACAAAAAGTTTAACATCTCAATATGTCGACCAAAAAAATCTTATACTTAAACAAGTAAACCAAATACTTGATATTTTGATAAATTGACCAAAAGGTTATCACATTTAATAAGATTGATTAAAAATTTAACACTTCAACAAATAAGCCAAAACCTAAGATCTCAATAAATTAACTAAGTAGGCCAAAAAGGTTGATAAAAGCCCTATCACGTCACCAGGTCAATAAGTTTAAACTTGTAATGAAGATATAATACACACTTTTTTTTTTTTTGCTTTCTCAAAGAGAACTACGTGAAAAAAAGATTCATTAATAATCATCAACACAGTCATACAAGAAAATATAAACTTTAACAAAGATTCTATCTCTACAGAATGTAAAATTCTATCTCACTTGAACATAATGCATAACCCTAGCAAAGAAGAACAGTGAAGAGTGTGATTCATGCACGCAAGTTATTGTGAATTTGAATAGACATGACTTACTAGCTGCAAATGTCCAATTACAGTGTATCTGTATCAAGAAATTTTCAACTGCATTTAATGATATATGGCCCCCATGTTTCAAAAGCAAGAAAAGGGTTTGTATGTATATAAATTATTTTTTTTAAGAAAAAAAGGAGAAAACTATATGATTGAGCATGTAAAAATTGATTAGATAAAAGCTAAAGAAAATGATATTTTTAATAAACTAAACTTAACCTATATACAAATTAAAAATAAAAATTTAGAGAAATTATATGAAAACAAAATTACATACTAAGTTATACATGAATTCCTTTTGCACTCTCCCTCATACGTTGAAACATTTTTGCGTAATTGAAATTGACACCAAAATGATAAAGTACTAGTCGTTACCATTTATAACAAAATTAGTATTCAGTATTGATACAATTTTGGAACAAGAGTTATGAGAAGAGCTTGAATTAAAATTAAAAAGGTCACTAGTTTTGCCCTTTTAGGTCATGCCAAAAGGTGACACTGATGTGATTGTTGATGTGTAAGTTAATGGTTAAAGATTGTTTTAAAAGCATAATCTGATTTTATTTTTCTAATTTAATTTATGTACAAGTTTATGTTTTTTTTTTAACTCATTATAATTTAAAAATATAATATTAATAATTTTGATAATGATTCCATCAATATTACACTTTATCCAAAAATAAATAATCTTAGGAGCATTTCTGGGAATGATAGTAATATTGAAAAATTTTAAGATAAAAACATTTTTACATTGGATTTCGTATCAATGTGTATAGAAAATGATTATCAGCGTCTTATTCATCCTCAAAACCGATTATACTTTCTCTCACATCGAGGAGTCATTCTCAACTCGAACGTAACCCGTTAATAAGTAGTCCAATCTAGCCCAATAACTTGTCAATCAAGGTTCAGTATATTAATAAGTGATCGAATCTAGGCCCAACAATCTTATTAACCAGGCTCTGATACCATGTAGAAAGTAATTATGAGTGCCTAACTCACCCTCAAAATCAGGTTTAGAAGGTGAAATTTACACCTCACTTATATACTATAATTTGGCCTTATTTTTAGTTAATGTAAAATTTTTTAACACAACTCATAGATAAAAAAACATCTAATTTCAAAATAAAAAATATCTAGATATACTGATTCAATCTAACGATATTATATAATAGATTTATAAAATATTGATATCATTTGTGAGAATAAATACGAGAATTTCAATCCATTTCTACTTTTTAATTCTTGATTGAGAGGTGATACACCTAAAAAAAAATCTTATATTAGTTAGAATTAAAGGTTAATGATAATTTTTAAATACCCTCTTCTTTTAATTCATTAATATATGTTTTTAAAATAAATTTAAGTCGGAAATACCATTTTTCAAAATAGATCAAAATGAATCATTTCGATAATATTTTATAATGTTAAATATTTCTCGTACTTGATATATTTTAGGTTCAGTACCCTTAAACAAAGTAAATAACGTTAATGACGGATAAGAAAATCATATATGTAGAAGGTAAAATAAAAACATTGATGACGTGGTGGGATATATGGTTTATTTTTTTTATTAATAAATAAGATTATAATTTGTCTTAATCATAGAGGAGTTAATCCTTCTAAATATTTAAATTCAAAATTATTATATGGAAACAATTTGATGCAAATTTATCAAGCTGCTCAATGTTACATCAATTGATAGGTTTAGTTGTATTGGAATTGATTAAATATTAGAAAGAAATTTTAAATATAAATCAATTTTATAAAACCAGTTTATGAGATAAAGTTTATATTTATCTAATATATTTTAAATTGATTTTATCTTTAGATAATATATATTTTAAATTGATCTTATCTTTAGGTGATATAGGATCTTTAACACATCCCTCACATTGATGTCTTCTCAACTCAAACGTGAGATTATACAATTATAAATGATTCGATAATGGATAATCCAATATGTTTAACCATTTTGTTAAGATAGATTAATATTATATTATAAATGAATTTTAAATTTAACATAATTCTGTAAAACTAGTTCATGAGATAAGTTTTCATTCAGTTAATATACTCTAAATTAATTTTATTTTTTGGTAACGTGTGATTCCTAACATTAAAATTCTTTTTTTTAAAAGAAATTAACTATAACTAATATTTTTATCGATTTTGTTTCTTTAAACTCTCAATTTTTTTTTTCTCTTTAAATATTCAGGATCTCATAACGGGTTAGAGATATAAAATAATTTTACAATTTAAAAAGCAAAAAATTTCTTAGAATAATTGATGAAATTAAAAGAATAATTGTGATATACACATAGTTAAAGAGAAAAATTTATTTATTTATTTTATTCTTGGTAAAAAAATTTAGTGAAATTTGAGTAGAGGATATGATAGATTTAATATATAATTATTTTGAGTTGAAAATGAAATGGTATATAGATTTCTACCCGAATATACCTAATTAGGAGTTTCAGAAAATACAAAAATAATATTACATTTTTTATATGAACGATAATAAAAAATAATTAACGTTAACCTCTTGAATTCTTCAAAGAACAAATTTTTCCAATCACAAAATCTAGGGATCATTCCCAAAGATTTTATTTATGATTGCCTCATCCAATCCTGTAAAATTAATTTAAATGATTGAGCAAAAAATATTAAATATCATTCTAGAGAGTGGTATTTTCTTTTTTACCTTGTTATATATGTAAAGTATGAAGTATGTTTATAGATAAATATTTTTTTATTAATTAATTTTAATAGGATGCTATTTATTTTTACAAATCACAAATTGGGAACTTTATTTAAAATATTAGTATTTTTTAAATGGTATAAAATAAATATGTTTTTGAAAAAAAATGTAATTTTGAATAAGTACTTTGATTATTTGTGAAAATAAATGTGTAATATGTAGATAGAGAATCATGTGAAAATATAGGGATTTTCTAAATAATATTCCCTTTAGAATTTAATACAACTACAATCAATTAATTATTTCACTAATTAAAAAAAAATTAGTTATATATATTGTAAATATTTTTGTTGAAATATAATATAAAAAATAAGAAAGATTTTGAAAATAAAATCTCAGTCAAATAAAGAAAAATTACAACATAATATCATTATTCAGGATGAAATAACGTAACATTAACATCTATTTATATCTAAAGCCTATTTTTTTGTTATTGTTTAGTATAATTGAATGTGGAAGGAGTAAAAATTATTTTTTAATGATAATTAAACTTGATAATGATTTTTATTGTCCTTATCATAAAAACTGAAAATTAACTCTAACCTCTTGAATGCTTCAAAGATCATAATTCTTTTGTAAAATTTATAAATCTTCAAGCCATGAAGGTTGTTTAAATTTATGATCGTGCCTCCATCATGCCATGTACTATAAAATTAAATAAATGTAACTTATTTGGAATTATTTTCGGGTTAAATATACTTTAAATTAAATGCCAAATTTGTTCGTGGTTATATATTTTAAGAATTAATTATTAATACTGAAATTTAAAAAAAAAATACGAATTTAGTCATTTAATTAGTTTTATGATTAAATATTATATTTAAATATAAAAAAAAATACTAAAACCATATTTTATCATTATTAATTCTATTAATGAAAAAAATATATTATTAAATGATAAATTTAGAAATAATTGATTCATATTCTCTCCATTATACAAGCATTTAAATTCTTAATGTGAAACTAAGAACACAATATTTTTTTTTTATATTAGTAGATAGATATGCGATTTTTCTTTTATCTTACGCTTGATATAATAGAAAAAGGTAATAATAGTTTTTAAATTTGAAAAAAAAATCTTTCAAAATTTTGAAAGTAAAAAAGAATTAAATATTTATTAAGAAAATTTTTATTTTAGTTAATAACATTAAGTTTATCTATAATTGTAATAATTTTTCAGCACTAACTATAAATAACTTAATATATTTAGAATTTACACTAATAATAATAATAATGGAATTTAATTTTAGAATTAAACTATTCAATTATCGGTATTCTAATAGTATGACTTTAAAATAGAGAAAAAGTTTAATTGTTAATTTTTTTTATTATTTTTAAGTGTTTTTATATTTGTAAAGAAAAAAAATGTGATAAGTTAATTAATCATAATCTTGAATATAAAATAATTTTATTTGATGAAAAAATATTTATAATTTTATTAGGTATGATTTTTTTTATAAATAAATATAATTTATTTTAGTTTAGATTTATTTAATTTTATCATGAGTTTGGTCTAACCATTTCAAGAATCCTTTATTTGACTTTTTATTATAATACTTTATGTTCTGAAAATGATAAATGACTCTACATATACTTAATTAGAATGTCTAGTTTTTACAATAATGTTTTTTTTTTTTTAAGTTAGAAAAGAAAGGTATAATTATTACTAAAAAAAATTGCAAATTTACATCGTTAAATTTACATCGATTTTTAGATAAACCGATGTAAATATAAACACAGTAGCATTTTTGTAAATAAAAGCAAAACTTATCGCATATTTACATCGGTTCTTAAAAAAACCGATGTAAATATGCACATATTTACATCGGTTGTATGAAGACCGATGTAAATATATGCATATTTACATCGGTCCTAAAAAGAACCGATAAACCGATGTAAATATGTTCATATTTACATCGGTTCTTAAAAGAACCGATGTAAATTTTTTTATCTTAACCTTAACTTTTTCCCGCATTGATCCCTCTCATTTCCACTCTCTAACATCTGCACTTCCAAATCACAAATCCTAGAAACCCAAACTCCAAACCCTAGGAGAGGGAGGCTCTCGACGACGAGATGATGACTCTCGAGGACTTCCTCACCAAGGCCGGCGCCGTCAACGACAACGTTTCAGAATGGAGTGGAAGGCTCCATCATAGAGTTCGGGAACGGCGTGGAGGTGGTTGAAGGCGGGAGAGGGAAGAGAGCGCGTCCTGTTTTGGAACAGCTGGATAAGGCCGCGCAACAGAGACAGAGGAGAATGCACTGAAACGTAAACATGCAAATGTATGGTTTTTAATATACTACATTTTACAGCAGCATTTTTAATATACTGCGTTAAATCTTAACCAACTAGCAGTTAGTAACTGCATTTTACAATCCCCTCTCTCTCTTCCCCTTTTAGATTATATATAACGTAACGTAAATATGCAAAGGTATGGTTTTTATTATACTCTGTTTTACGTTCCTTTTTCTCTCCTATTCTCTTTCTTCTTCTGTTACAGTAGTTTCAATCTTTTAAAACATGTATCTATAGCGATGTGGATATGATATCTGTGTGTTTGTTTCGATGTAGTTGACTTGTCTTTGTTGGTTGTGATGTGAATTTCGCTATTTCAGGCTTACCAAGTGAAATTGGAGTCCTTGGCAGTGAAACTAAAGGAGGAAAACAATAAGCTCTTGAAGGAAAATGTGTCTTTGATTTTCATGTGTTTTGAAGTTTTGTACCGAGGATACTTTCAGTTTCCATTAGCCATGCTACTTTTTTTTTTATAAATAAGCAAATTTACATCGGTTATTTCAATAACCGATGTAAATCTGGAAGCAAATTTACAAATTTACATCGGTTACTATAGAACCGATATAAATTTGCTTCCTACATTTACATCGGCTTTATTTACATCAGTTCTAGAACCGATATAAATAACCTATTTTAACCGATGTAAATTTGTAATTTTGTAGTAGTGAATTAGAAAGAATTATAAAAAGGGACAAAGACATTTAAAAAAATGTGAACAATATTTTATAAGTTTACTAGTTTCCTACACTTTTAGAGATGTAATTTAAATTTTTAGATTATTATTCATATTTAGGATTAACTATTGTAAACTACTAGTATCATTATCACAAGAATTGAGTAAAATACACATGGCAAGTAGGAACTATAATAGCCTAGGTTACAAACATTGTTTGAATTAGACCAATTTGGTATACATATTCCAAGTAATTGAAACTGTCACTTAGTCTTAACACCAAATTCAAATATGTAATAGAAAAAAAAAGTGTAGCTTATTTTAAAACAAACCAGTTAAGAAAAATAGGACATTTAACATGGTGGTGTATCTGCTCAAACAATTCCATTAACAGGCATAACATGCACAAGTATCCTATCCATATATAAGAAAAAAATATATTACATTATTAATTAACAATACTTTTATTTATATATATATATATATTTATATTTATTTATAATAATTTTTATTATTTAAAAAGTTCGGTTAGAATTCTCTTTATTTTTTTTTAATAAATTCTCACAATTTATATCTATAATATAGATTATTTTAGAATTATTGGTTAAGTATGAAATCAAAAATTACCTATCACCTGGATATATATTATAATTGATATTATATTAAATATAACTAATCTACATCTTGATCATCATACACGCAACTTGATCATCATACACACAAGTAAAACTATTAGTATCGTCTCATTTATTCTAGTAAATTTTCTGAAATACTCCATCAATATTTTCTATCGATTTCTCATTAATTAATTTCATAATTTATATAAACCAATCAATTAATAAAGGTTAGAATATTAATAAGTATATATCACACAAATAATATTTTTATTTTAAAATTGAGTTATATTATTATAAAAATTAAGGATAAAAAATTTATTTTAAAAAATTTATTTTTTAATTTTTTATTAATTTTATATTTATTAATTAAAAATATATTGAAATAAAAGGTGTTATTATTTTAGATACAAACAATTTTGAAATTAATATAAGAAAAATAAGTATATAATTGAATTTGTAAGCTCTTTTATTATAGTTTTACTATCATTCTTCTTTCCTTCATTTTTTTTATCACTTTGTTCTGTTTTTCAGAAGAGATTGTGAAAATCTTGCTGTCTTTTTTTTTATTGGACAATCATGTAATTTAAGGGATAAATATAATTAAAAAAAAAAAAAACAACGAAAATGATCCCAGGTTGTCCATGAATGGTCTCATAAAACTGTGAGTAAAAACTACCATCATATCCCATAAACAAACCACCCTACTAAACCCTAAAATTCAAACCTTCCATTCACACTCCTTCCAAATTCCAATGGCCACCAACACCTCCACTCCACGACCTCGCCCTCAGTACCTCCCCCATCACATTCCCGACCCCTCCTACATCCGCATCCTCGACACCACCCTCCGCGACGGAGAACAATCCCCGGGCGCCGCCATGACCTCTCAGGAGAAGCTCCGGCTCGCGCACCAGCTGGCGGCACTGGGTGTTGACGTCATTCAGCCGGGGTTCCCCGCTGCCTCCGAAGACGACTTCATGGCCGTCAAAATGATCGCCCAGGAGGTCGGCAACAGCGCCGGTGACGATGGTCACGTGCCGGTCATTGCAGGCTTCTGCAGGTTGGATTGTTAAAAAATTTCAACTGTAACAAACTGATACTAAACTAAAATCATTGTTTTCTAAAAATAGAACTGATTATTGTGTCCCAGTTATATTTACAAGAGAGGTTGATATGAAGAAAGTTCTACCTAAAATTTTATTTCAATGTAAAAGTTTTCTCTTATCATTCCTCTTCCCTATATACATACATATACAAATTAAGCAGAGTGAAGTTTAGTTTTAGTTTTAGAATATTTTTGAACCCTAATTGTGAATGCATTTTGTAAACCATTAACTGTAGGTGCGCTCAGAAGGACATTGCCCTTGCATGGGAGGCTGTGAAGGAGGCGAAGAGGCCTCGCATCTGTACTTCCATTGCTACGAGTGCCATTCACATAGAGCACAAGCTGCGGAAGAGTAAGGATGAGGTTATTCAGATCGCCAGAGACATGGTTGCGTTTGCTAAGAGTTTGGGTTGCAATGATATTCAGTTCGGTGCTGAAGATGCTACCAGGTATTTTTCACTATTGTTTTTAACCTTTTTTATGTTTAATCTTTGTAATAATTTGTTTATTTTTCTGATTTTTGTTGTTGTTTTAATATATGTTCTTATTGTTTTAAAGCTTATACTTTTTCTTTTAGTTTTTATAAAATGAATGTATTTGGTTTTGGCTTTTTTAATCAAAAACTATTTCATCCTTTTAATATTTTAAATTACTAAATTTTGTCTCTCTAAAACTCACCTACTTTTGAGTTTTGTTGGCAGTAAATTAATTTTTGCTAGTTTTAACTCTTTTAAAATTTAAAACTATTACTTTTATCTTTAAAGTTTATTTAAAGAAACAGATAGATAATATTTATATTTACAATTTTATTTTATTTTTAAATGTCACATGTTCACGTTATTTCATAACACTCATCTTTTGGCTAAATATGATTATTTTACTAAGGCAACAATAACAAATATTACATAATTGTAGAGATGAAAATAAAATTTCAATTTTAAAAGAATGAAAACTAAATAATTTTTTTCATAAAAAATAAATCAAAATTTAATAATTTTATAAATATTTTCATCCATATTATTTTTTTAAAAAATATATTAAAAATGCTTCTGATATTTATTAATTAGATTATAACTTGATAGTGACATAGAAAAAAAAAACTACAAATAATAAAATCAACATTTTGAAGAATTATTCGTTGAGCTTAAGTACGAAAGAGATATGCATTACGGTGATTACAGAATTTTTTGTGTTTATTTTAAAAGAAAAATGTGTCGCCTCATTTTTTTTTATATAAACAGATTGTTTCATACCTGAATCCTACTCATCTAATCATTTGATTTCAAAATGATTAGAGTTTAATAACGTGAAAATGTTATAAATTGAATATATTTATTGATGTGTTTTTTTTCTACAAATTAATTAATTTTTAAGTAGTAGGTTTGTTTCAATAAAATTATTTTAAAATATTTTATATTTATTATTAATTTTAATATGTGTGCAATAACCTAAACTGCACTCATTATGGAAGGGAAGAAGTATTATTATTTTATTTTTGTTTTGAGAATAAAAGAGTAAAATGTAAACAACTATACTAAATCCGTTCTCATTTATTGTATAAGAAAAAACTCATATTTTTTTTTATTAAATATGAACAGATTTGATTTTAACCACTCTTACTTTATTTAATGATTTTTTTTCTTAAAATATCTTATCTTTATTTTCATATCATCATATGTACTTTTTGTCTTTAAAAAAAAGAGAGAGAGAGGATATTTTAGAAAGAATATATTAAGAGATTAATAAAATTTAATTCATTTGATTATTTTTCTTATTTATGTGTTGTTTTTTTTATACATATATATGATAACTGAGGTAATACTTTCTTGTTCATTTTCAATTATTTTTAAGATTATTTAATAAAAATTAAGAAAATAAATAAATTTTATTGATTATAATGTTAAATAATTGTATAACTTTTTATTTTATTCATTTTTTCTCTATTCCACGCAATAAATATGTGTAAATTATTTTAAAAATCAAAAGACACATGATAATATAAGAGTATATAAAAAATAAAAGAATACTTAGAAAATAAACCGAAGAGCATATAAAAAATTAAAATGTAAAACATTGTATTGAACAAAAATCAAGATCGACATATTCAATTATTTAAATGTTATAATTTAATAATTGATATTTAAAAAATGAATTTAGTATAAAATTATTTTTGAAATATTATAATTTAAATATTATGGGTTTTTGAAGTCGGAATTTGATTCATTAATCTCTAAGGTTGGGAAGTGATCCATGATTTGTTATTTAGTATTGTAAGGATTCATGAATATTATGTAGTATAATCTTTTGTTGTAAGTGTTGAGAGATTGATGAATGTTTATTTTGTGTGAGAGCAGATCAGAGAGAGAGTTTCTGTATGAAATTCTTCGAGTAGTTATTGAGGCTGGAGCAACAACTGTGAACATAGCTGACACTGTAGGCACATTAATGCCATTTGAGTTAGCAAAATTGATTTCTGATATAAAAGCCAATACCCCAGGAATTTCAAATGTTATTATTTCCACCCACTGTCATAATGATCTAGGCCTTGCTACTGCTAACACCATAGAGGTAAATTTTTCATATAAACATTTTCTTAATAAATTCACAATTAAATTAATTGCAATTTTGACATAGTCAAAGCTACTCTCAGGGTGCTCGTGCAGGTGCTAGGCAATTAGAAGTAACAGTCAATGGCATTGGTGAAAGGGCTGGCAATGCTTCATTGGAAGAGGTCACTCTCAATATTTCATAATCAATAATTCCATATTTTTCTACTTCTTTTATTTCCCAATAAATTTTCTTACTCTTAAATGGTTTTTATAGTTTTCTTAATTTTTAATTTAATGTTTTTTAAATTAGTATGTGAAAGGATTTGCAAAAGGATATATAGAGACAGGATTCATCTTACAATTTCTTTTTTCTTATAATTATTTTTTTAATTTAATAATTAAGATAAAATTATTGGATTAAAAAAATAAATTATGAAATTAAGAATAAGTTTTAAAAATAGATTTCCTCGTTATATAGGTTTCAGTGAAACTCTTTTTCTTAAAATTCTAATGGATCTTGTTATTTTATTGTTTCCTTCTCCCTCACAATTTCTCGGTATTATATTATAACTCACTTATAAAAAAATATTTATAAATTAAAATATATATATATATATATATATTATTTTTCTATATTTATTAAAAGAAATACGTAGTTAGGTATTTTTGTGAGAAAATGTGTTGGTTAGATATGTTAAGAGGAATATAATATAGAGAAAAAAATAATGTAAGATTATTAAAATTTTATGTATTACTAACCGACTACAAACAAGTAACTAGCCATAGAAAATAATAAAATATATAAAAATCACAATTATTCACTGAAAGATGATAGAAGTAACAAAATAATTGTTATAACATAATTCACTTACTTCTAACTGATAAAAATATTTTCAACTTCCTATAAACTAGAAAATGGACTAAATAAGAGAGAAAAGAGAGAAGATAACTTTCTCCTATAAAAAACTACAAATTATCCAACTTTACAATTATGTATAATATAAAATTAGTGCTTCATAATAGAAAAAGGAATTTAAAATTATATGATATTCATTCTCATTCACTATCTAGGAAAACAAAATATTTATTGAATCACTTCATTCACATCAAACGTGTTATTAATAAACTTTTTCTTTTTTCAAATGCATTAAATAATTACATACATACTAGTTTTCCTTCTTATAAGATTCCATTTCAAACCTTTATTGTGAAAAGAAACAAGTTACCCTATTCAACTAAGGAGTAGTATAACTTCTAACTTAGAACAAGAAAATAAAATATGTACCAAAAATTCTATAGCTACCAAAGAAAAGGGACCACACAAATTAACTAGAGATTGACCATTCTTTTTTCTAAGATGATATTTAGTTGGGAACGTATTTCTAATACACCTCCAAACAAAAACAACAACATTAAGAAAAACATTTAAACCAAATATTTGACTTGTCGATCCCCACACTGTAGTTGTCATTAGGTTCTTTTCCCGTTGCAACTTGTCATCCCATCTCTATCTTGTTGGAGATCTCACATCAATTAGAAATAAGGTCAAACTAAACTTTATATAGTAGTACAAATCTCACCTCATTAAGCCGGTTTTATGAGGTTGAATTAGGCTTTAATCCACTATTAATATTGATACTAATATTACTAATATATCTATCAAGTTATACTAATCTGAAATCTGCCATAAAGTCTAGATATTTTCCGAGGAAAATCACCTTCTACACCATTGTAGATTCCATAGCCACCTATTATATATGTATCTAGGATCGCATATTCTTCATCATATCCTCTTTTTGTTAGGAATTGAGGAAAAGTCTTGGATAAATTAAAACCAAACATTTCTCTCTCCCTTTTCATCTATCAATACAAAAGTCTTGGATAAATTTTCCATCTAACCCTTTTCCAAAAAAATCTTCAAATTATATAGGAACCGTTCCAAGACTTTAAAAAAAAATATATATATATGAAAATGAGGGCTTGATTAGTATTTTCAAAATTAGTTTTTTAGTTTTCAAAAATTTTAAAAATTGTTCGATAATTATTTTTTTAAAATAAAAAAATTTGATAAAATGTGTTTTTTGATTTTAGTGTTTTTTTATTAATAAAATTAAATTACACCACTTGTCTTTATTATTAGTATAAAATTGTTGAAATCGTTATCATCTCCCGTCACCACTTTTTGTTGTCATTAATGTTATCTTCTTCAGTTTAAAATACTTTTCAAATTAGAATTATTAAATATTTTTTAATTTATTCTCAAAAATAGTTTTTCAAAATTAACTAATAAATTTTTTTAAAAATTAAAAAATTAAAACTAAATCATAAGGGTTGATTTATCGAAAAAAAATGAATGTTTTAATTAATAAAAGCAAATACACTGTATTATATTTATGTTTAACTTTCCTAATACCATTAAAAACCTATTATTATGTTACCATGTAATTTTTATTTAAATAATAAAAGTTAAAAATTAGTGAAAGTAAGGTTATTGCACCAAGAATGACTAATAATTTTTTTTAAGGATAGTATTTTTTTATTTTTTTATAAAGAAGTTTATTTACATCTCATCCATTACTTAAAATAACATAAAAATAATTTCTTTTATAGTGAAGATGGTGATCAAATAATATATATTAATTTGTTCTAATAAGATATATAATAACAAAACTCTACTTATAATATTGGTTGATATCAGTGGGTTTTATTATTACATTACAATATACAAATTATAGTGATTAACTATGAATGTGTTTTTAAGTTTTGATCATTTACTTTTTAATATATCTCTATACTATAATTGTTGAAAACGAACACTTGCTAATTCGACCATTTATAATGGGTTTATTAATAGGTTTGGTAACTAATTTGCTTAATCTTGTGTAACATATTACTTTATTATTTTTTGAACTTAGGTTGTGATGGCCTTGGCATGCAAGGGAGATCATGTCTTAAATGGTCTATATACAAGAATCAATACAAGGCACATATTAGAGACAAGCAAAATGGTTATCTATTTTTATTTAAAGTCTTTCTCTATATTTTTTTATTTTAATCTCTAATTTTTTAGTAACCTTTATTTATTTATTTTTTTTTCAAATTTTCACAACTAATATCAATAGGTTGAAGAATACTCTGGTATGCATTTACAACCTCACAAGGCTCTTGTTGGAGTTAATGCATTTCTCCATGCCAGTGGCATTCATCAGGTTATTCAATACATTTTCTACCATATAATATTATAAAAATATTTCTATTTTTTTTTTCGACAAAAATAAATATATTAATAAAATTGATACTGAAAATAAAAAAATAATTATAAATACATAATACAGAAATGTATAAAGATATTTTGAAAATTAAATAATTAATAAAATAATTAATAAAATAATTAATTTGCTCATTATTATTTAATGACTTAATCTATTCTACACATAATAAATGATTTATATATTATTGAACAAAAGTTTTAAAATTATTATTTATTCTATTAATGATCTATAACCAAGTTCTAATTTGAATTAGATAAAAAATCTTCTATAAACTTATTTTTTCATTATCAAATAACACTCTATTTCTATGTAACCAAATAGATTATATTATTTCAATCCAGAATATATTTCATACATTCTTAAATTGTTTATTTTTAATCATTCAATAATATTATAATAAATAAATTTTTAAATTATTTATCTTACATATATTTATTCTAAATTATAAATAATATTTATTCTAAACAAGACTAACTATCTTATTTTAAAAAAATATATATATATATATATATATATATATATATATATATGTTTGAACTTTTTCTTTTTCTTAGAAACAAGAGAAGTTGAATAATGAGTATAAATTACGAAATTTTATTGTAATTGAATATTCACATATAGCTTTACATGAATTAAGACACTTAATAGTTTTTGAATCTATTACCTTAATATATATTTGGATCTTACTTTTGTATTAAGATTATCATTTAGTATATAAAAACAACATACTTGTCCATATATGGTGTTCTTTTTATTTGTGTCCAATACATTTGAGTACAATGAAAAGTCATTTTTAAAATATATTAAATATTTAGATTCATTTCGAATTACTCAAAAGTTTTCCAATTTTTAATGCATGCTAATTTTGTAGTTAGGTTAGCTCAACTTACATGAAACTACTTGCAATATCATTAAAGTTTTTTGTTTTATTGATTTTGTACTTTGTAGGATGGAATGCTAAAACATAAAGGCACATATCAAATAATATCTCCTGAGGATATTGGGCATAAAATAACAACTGGAATTGGTATTGTGCTGGGAAAGCTTAGGTATGCAATTTACTTTTTTCCTCAGAAAGTTCTTAATAAGTTTAAGTTAGAAAATTTACTATGAATCTAAGAGATGGATTAATTGGATTAGAATTTGTTATTGAGTTTGTGAATATGTGTCTTTCTCTCGTTATTCCAATTTTCTTTTTGAAGTATTCAAATGACAAAGAAAGATTCAATATATTGAATGAGTAGATTGAATAGATTTTAGGTAACAAAATAATGATAGAATTCCTAGATAGTTATATCTTAGTAAGATTTGGAGGGAGTGTATCAAATCATTACAATCATCTTCAGGAATGATTTTGAATCATAAATCTAAAAAGTGATTATGGATTAACTTATCTCAAAATCGGTTTAGGAAGTGAAGTTTACATCTCACTTAAACGTGATCAGTTAACATGTGACCTAATCTAAATCTAATAATCTTGCTAACAATCAAGGCTCTACATAGCAGCTCGTTAACAAATCTGTTAACAATCAGAACTCTTCAAACCATATAAAAAGAAATCATAATTTATCTAATCTAGGCCTAATAATCTTGTAAATCTGTCTCTCATACTATGTAAAAAGTGATTAGGGTCTAACTCATCTCCAAAATCGATTCAGGAGGTGAGGTTTACACTTTACTTATATACTATAATTCAACCTCATTTTTAGTCAACATGAGATTTTTCCAACAGTAAACCTTTTAAATTATTCAATTGTTGGAAGGAAGATGATAATGGATATTATATTATATACTTATCTTACAAATTAATTTTATAGGATTGTAAATATTATATTTACTACATATAATTAGTATATATTCATAATGTTCCCAATAAATAATTCATTTATATTTCATGATATTGAAATAAATATTTGACATTTAGATTAACTTTAATAAAATAAAAAAATAAGATTAAAAGTGTTTTTTAATTTGAGTTTAATATTTTTTAGTATGAATGAATGTTTCACTTTTATTTAATAAAAGATAATTATTAATATTACTATAAAAACTAATAAACTAACTACACTTAACAATTTGTGATTAAACATATAAAAATATTTTACAATGGCCACTCTATACACTATATACTCTTGTTTTTATCTCATGAAGAATTTAAGATATTCATACTAAAATTAGTTAACTTCATTGTTTTGGTTGAATATATATGAAATTGTAAATATTATAACTAGAGGCCAAGTAGCATATATTAATACTTGTATATTTGTGTTATATAATTACATGGTATTGTCCATCCAATATCAAGTGAAAATGAGATTAGTTTTTTTAAAAGGAAAAAAAATGAGACTAACTATTCTTATTGTTAAATGGATTACTAGTTTAATTTAGAGAAATGTATTTATGTGTGCTACTATATTGAATAATAATGATAATTGTTCAAAATTTAAGTATTTTGAATAACCTTATGTTTAGTGGAATATTAATTTACTAGTTCACCAATAACATTTTTTTAATTATTATTTTTGTATTTAATGACTTATGTTTTCTTCATTTATATATATATATATATATATATATATATATATATATATATATATATATATATATATATATATATATATTTGTTGATGTAGTGGACGCCAAGCTTTGAAAAAGCGACTAGAAGAGGTATACATTTTTTTTCTTGCGTGTTTAATAGTGAATTTTATGAAATAATATCATCATATCCACTTCACAAATCTACTTTCTTTCTTTATATATATATCACTATTTTTCTTTTAATTCAATAATATATAATATCAATTCATCTAAACTATTAAATTAAAAAAATAATAATAAAAATAATGGATCTCTATGCTTATATGTTTTAGTGTAGAAAAAAAATTTTGTTTTCTATTTCATGTTTGGACAAATTTCACTCTTGAGTTTTTCTTATTTAATTATTATCATTATTATATGATAATATCAACCTGGATATTTTATTTTTTAAAAATAATTTTATGATAAATTTTTTTTTTTTTAAAAAGAAGAAAGTTTAATTATTCTTTACAAAGAAAAACAGAGGCAGGGAAATTCAATAAATGTAAATTAGTTTAGAATTTTTAATTATTTTATTGAAACACACTTTTAATGTTACCCTAGTTACATGGATAATTCTCTGTTTTTTCAGCTCGGTTATGAACTTAAGGAAGAAGAAGTTGATAGTTTGTTTTGGCACTTCAAAGCAATGGCAGAGAAGAAAAAGGTTAAGATAAGTGCTTTTATTTTCTCTATATAATGGGGTGTGTGCATGCATTAAGCTATGAAAAATGAAAACTAACATATATATATATATATAATTATATTCATGTTGGTATATAACGATTTATGAGAAATTTCTTATTGTTTGATTTGCATTTTGATGTCCTTAGCTTGTAACTGATATTGACCTCAAAGCATTGGTATCACATAAAGCATTCCATGCAGAACCCATATGGAAGCTCCGTGATTTACAAGTATATTTCAATTTATTATCAGAATTTTTCATATTTTCTGAAATTTTTTAGTAAATGTTTTCTGAAATTTTATAAAATAGATGTTTAATATAATGGCTTGACCTAACAATAATTAATATTTATGTAGGTTTCTTGTGGAACTTTGGGTCTTTCAACAGCAGCAGTAAAACTTGTTAATATTGATGGTAGAACACATGTTGCTTGTTCAATTGGTACAGGAGCAGTGGATTCAGCTTACAAGGCCATTAACATCATTGTGAAGGTTTGAACTTTATTATGTGTTTGATTCATTTTAGCATTGAAAAGCATTTTAAGAAATTTATCTCAGTTAAGTTTTCATGATTCATTGGATTATTCCTAACTTGAAAAACACACAACAAATGCAACTTGTCCTGAGACCTGTGTGATGCAAATAATCAAGATCAGGATCAAATCTCAAGATAAAGAAATCAAAAGCCTTCAAGTCTTCCAACATCAACCTTTACTTTGCTTTACTTTAATTTACATTCCTTGTTTTCTTCACTATGTCTTATACCATTTTATGCAGGAACCTGTAAAAGTTCTCGAATACTCATTGAGTTCAGCCACAAAAGGCACTGGGATAATTGCCACTGCACATGTTGTAATTTCTTGGGAGAACAATCATCCATCTACATATGCTTCCACAAGAGATGCTATTTATCCAACGTTTAGGTATGATATAATTCCATAACTTTATTTCTTTACTCTATCTTTTTCGATTTTAACTCTTAAACTTTCATTACTAATTAATTATTACATTTGTTATAGTGGAACTGGAGCAGAAATGGACGTGGTTGTTTCAAGTGTTGAGGCTTATCTAGTTGCAGTAAACAAGCTGTTACGATGCAAAGAATCATTACATTCTGAATGAATTCAAATTTTTGAATCGCTTTGAATATGTGTTACCTCCAAGGATAACCATTTTATTTCATGGTAGCATGAAAAAAAGACGATAAGAATATTCACTAGTTATGTGTAGGTTCTGCATTTTTTTCAAGTCTCAGCAATTTGTTCATTGTAATTGAATAGCAACATGTCATTAGTGAGAAAACAAGATAAGAGATGAGAAAAACAATTAATTATTAACTAAAGACGGTATAACATTTGTATTGATACAGGGTTCACTCTCGAAACCAACACACTAAGGCTGAAGACACCCCGATTTGACGAATCTCCCTATAAGAATAAATCGAAGACTCATCGGTAAAATTAATTCACTACTACAAAATTACAAATTTACATCGTCAAATTTACATCAGTTATTAGAAAAACCGATGTAAATATAAATACGGTGACATTTTTGTAAATAAATGAAAATCTGATCGCATATTTACATCGGTTCTCCAAATAACCGATGTAAATATGCACATATTTACATCGATTCTATGAAGATCGATGTAAATATGTGAATATTTACATCGGTTCATTGAAGAACCGATGTAAGCTATCAGCTGTTTCTTAAACCCTAAATCATCAATATACAACCTAAGTGAAATAGTTGTCCGATAAGGAGAAGTTGCCTCTGTTGCGGAGCCTTGGGAGCTGACACACGGTCTCGGGAACTTCACCGTAGAACCGATTGTGCTCCAAGTTCAGGTAGCGGATGTTTTCCAAGCAACCGAAGGAACGTGGGATGGGACCCGTTAACTGGTTTTTGCTGACATCAAAGACGGTGGCCTTGTGGAGGAAGCCAATCTGGTAGGGCAAGCAGCCCTGGAAGTGGTTGCCCAAGAAAAGCACTTCGACGAGGTTTTTGGAAGCTCCGATGCTAGGGGGGATTGGACCGGTGAGATAGTTGAAGCCTTTCATCCAGGAGACCGTTAGCGAACTGTGGGAGTAGATAAGGTAGCGAGAGGGTAAGAGTAGCGAAGATTGAGGTGGAAAGGAAAGTAAGTACCGAAAGTAGGGGCATAGTTGTAGAAGCGAAGGAACGAAGAGACTCTTCAGCTATATCAACAAGGGATCCCTTTAGTCACGGTTGGGCACAACAAAAGTAACGCCATTTTTCTATGGACTGCGCTCCTTACTAAGCAAGATGACTCCATCTCCTGACAAATGAGATGGAACTCAAGCCAAACAAAGGAAAGAAGTCACCAAAGACTGACTTACTTAACGAAAAAAGAAGAAAAACAAGATGAGATTCTCAGCAAGTGGAGTGCTCACGCACAAAACGAGAGTCTCAGATCCAGTTACTCACCTGCCTCAGGCTCCAAAGGACAGGCTTCAAAGCAGTAGTTAGGGAAACTAACCGATGTAAATATGTCAGCTTATTTACATCGATTGCTTGGACAACCGATGTAAATTTGCTGTCACATTTACATCGGCTTTATTTACATCGGTTACAGAACCGATGTAAATAACCTAAAATAACCGATGTAAATTTACAATTTTCTAATAGTGATTAACACATAATTAGAAAGGTTAACAACTTAAGGTCTAAGCATCATGCTAAGTGAAGACCTAGGGCAGAGAACCAGCCCAACAAGCAGGCCCATCTAAATGACAGTATAAATAAGTATAATAAATGAAAGGTAGGTCATTTTACAGTGCATTAATTGCTATTGATCTCATTACTGACTTGAGCGTTGGAGTGCCTTCGCAGGTACCCCCACTAGTCAGACCGAGGAGAACACGGAGTGAAGAGAAGGACAGCATCAGCCCAACACTAGGAGACCGAAGACTAGTCGTTCCAGTACAGATCATATCCTAAGAGTCACTGGTTCTAGTAAGAACAACATTCAAATTAAATGTCAAATTAAAACAAGATTCAAGAAGAACGAAAGGAATAATAAACAGCTAAATAGAAAGTTAAACATAAGAATTAAATAAGAGATAAAAAAATATTGTTCCATTTCTTTTGCTATTAAGTGAAAACGAAACACGATTTTTTATAACATAAGTTGTTTCCATAATGTAACAAACCCAAAAATCAATAATATTACGCTCATAAAATACAATGAATTTTAACAACGCATGATTTATAGAAGTATATAAAAATTTTACTTTGCACACCAAGAATTCGTATATACAACAATTAAACGTTCTAAAAAATTTTATAATATTCTTTTTCGCAAATCAAACTATTTACATTTCAATATAAAGTTTACATTAAAAACAGTTATCCAAAATCATCAAAATCACTTCCTCTGGGAGAAATACCTATAAAAATATCTACTCACATGTCGAAACACGATCATCGGAGTCCAACAAAATCACAAGACAAAGAAAAGTAAGGGTAAACTAATATAAACCAAGAATAATCTCTCTATATTTAATTCATTACATATCAGTAAAGTAAAGTAACTCTTTCCTTATTACTTCTCAAAAGTTACATAATTCATATTACAATTATACACTTCACCAAAATTCAAACATATCAAACATCTAAAGAAAACTAGACAGACTCATCCAGATAACGTATGAGATCCTTGACTTCAGAGGCTAACACCTGTTATGCTTAATGGTAACCGGGCAATAAACGTTATCCCTTACAGAGTCTTTTTCACCTCAGGACATCACATCTGTTTATCCCCATTCAGGCACCACATAGGGTAGTTCCCAAGCACATATCTGATAGCCAAGCCACCACAGAATAGTGCAAGCAGAACCTCCATCGACCTCTCACCACATGATACCCCGGTCTATATGACTAGGAATATCATTATAAGTCTGGATACCTCCTTACAAGTAGGTCTCGATAATCTCATACATACTAAATCTATGTCAAATAACACCCCTTGGTGACTACTTGACTTGACTCATTCAACACATCAATAACACTCCACATCTAAGACAACATCAAATCTCAACATCTCTATTAATCACAGTCCCAAAGATATTCCTTATATTTTCAAACACAACTTGACAATCAACACTCTCATTACATTATAACATTTCATACATGTTTCTCTTCTCATTCAATCCCTTGTAATAATATCATTCCACAAGATTTCATACAATCATAGCACATTTACAACACAATACTCTATTTAATCATTGATACAGAATTTATTTGAGAATTAAAGCATGTTTATATCTCACTCCATAATATTTTAAGTTCATCCTTACATAAGAAAATCAATTTGAAAACAGGGTATTTTCGCTCAAGCGAAAGTCTCGCTCAAGCGAAATGACTCCCGCGAGCAACTTCAAAATTTGACAGCATGACCTTTATTCACTCAAAAATTCATAACTTGAGTTCTACATATTATTTTCACGCGAAAAAAAAATTCATTAGTTAGATAACATCCAGACCTAAAACGTTCATGAAGGACACTTTTCCAAATTCAAAATAAAAATATAATAAAAGTGGTCCCTAAGTTAAAAACGAATGTAATTCTAGACAGTTTGACCTTTAATTACAAAAAAATTCATATCTTGAGCTATACATGTCCGTTTTATATGAAATAAAAGCCATTAGTTAGCTAACATCTATATCTACAACTTTCATGAAGACAATTTTTCGAAATTCCAATTAAAAATATATCAAAATTCTCGCTCAAGCGAGGCTCTTCTCGCTCAAGCGAAAATCAGCCCGAGAGAGTCTCAGGGTCACTCGCTTGAGCGAAAACTCTTCGCTCAAGCAAAAAACTCGACGTCCAGAACAAGGATTAACCATTAAACTTAATCAACAACTTGAAATCAATCACAAATTATGCATCATCCCAATCACAAATTACTCAATCATTCCATTCATTCATACACAAATACAAGATAATCCAGCAATCAAATCAACAACAACACAATTGCACTATTAATTAAATCAAAGCATAGTTAGCTTTCCTTACCTTAATTCCAGTAAATTTGATCATCCCCAAGTGTTCCAGCTACCAAATGTCACTTCAACTATCTACTTGCATTAAAATGTCTCAATTAATCCACTAATTATCACAAATTGTAAGAATCTAACCTAATCACCTATTTTTCCCAAATTAAAACCCTAATTTAAGAACACTAAGAATTGAAATTAAGATAATTCACCTACTTGCAAAATTACACATTAGGATGCCTTCCTTTAGAAGAGTGTTTCACTTTGATGGATGTATGATTGAGAAAAATGTTGTGGAAAATTGAAGGAAGAAGAGAGGATTTTGGGAGAGTGAGAGATGAGAAAATCTGAAAAGTTGAAAAATGATAGGGTTTAGAGAAATTTGAATTTAAATAGCTTTCCCTTCTCTAATCTCAATGGGTTTAAGGCCCACCCAATAACCATTAATTAAATTAAATCAATTACTAATAATAATTAAAAAAATCAATACATTAAACCTAACATATAATATCTAATCAATTCATCAACGTAAATATAATTAGTTAAAGATGCTATATATGTTCAGCATCAACTAAACTTTAATTAGTTAAAGATGCTATTTTCATTATCAACCTAAATATGATTAGTTAAAGATGCTATTTTGATTGATGAAACGTGACGTGAGGAAGAACTAATCAAAAGAGGAAATAGCTAAAGAGGACTATTACAATTTTTTTTTGTGGGTCCTTGTAGTATTAATATTTAAGGACTTAAGGTTTGTTGAAGTTTGATTATTCTTATGGAAGAGCTTGACCTTATATGCTAAACTTATAACTTACAAGAATAAATAATATTCGTATAACGTGTTTGATGAGGCATCGTGGAATGGTTTTCGATGTGATTTGTTCCCTAGCTAACGTGCTTTCAAACGTAAGTTGCAAATACAAAATGAGGACAATTTCTTCTTTCTCTTTCATTTTCAAGTCAATTCCAATTTGTTTACTGCTATACTTTCTATTTATAGTCTCTGCAAAACACTATTTAATGAAACTTGTTTTCCACTCCTTATTTCTTTAATTTATAGTTATTTTAAATAAAAATAACAATCTAATATTCGAATTATAAGTAATAACTTTTACCTCCATTAATATATTTTAATTTGATTTTATTTTTAGATGATGTGGATATGCAACACACTTCTTTATGTCAAGATTCTCTTAGTCGAGATTTCTCAAACTTAAATGTAAGATTAAAAATTTATAGATAGTAGTCTAATATTGATAGTCCAATAAGTTTAATAATTTTGTTAGAATAGATTTTGATATTATATTAGAAATGGATTTCAAGTTAAACTTAATTTTATAAAACCGATTTAGTGAAATTTATATCTACTAATATATCTAATTTAATTTTATTTAAGTAATGTAAAATATTTAACAAAAACGTTTGGTGCAAATATTATTGCATTTACTATTTGCTTTTCAGCTGATATTTTAATTGGTCAGATTTTGCGTGAGTTTCTTGATTCATGTCACAAAGAATCTGAACTTTTTGTTAGATAATCCATTGAGGTATCATTCAGTTTGATGTTCTTATTATCTTTTACTTCTTTATATTTATATATATATATATATATATATTTATTTATATTTTCTAACATTGGAATCATTAAGAAAAAGTTTGTATACTTTCTCAAACTCCAACTTTAACTATGTTAGAATATCGTTGATTTATCTTAGTCTGTATCTTTTATTTTTTATTTACATAATTTCATATAATAGTAATTATATTTTCATATGTATGAATATAAACCTATAGCTTATTTTTCTGAATATACTTTTTTTTTAACTTCTGACCGAGTTCTCCATCTATATTTTCATGATATATGATTACATATAAAGTAAGAAAATGGATTAAATAATACAAAAATTAGAAATAACCAAAGCATCAAATCTTTTGCTTGAAAAGATTATGCTCTACTTTACTTATCAGAAACATATTTTCAAAGCACATAGCAAATAAGTATTGCTTTAATTAAATTTGCACTTAAATTAATGGAAATGAAAAACCAAAGCAGAACCAGTAAAATTGAAAATGATATGCTAAAAGCCTCTGAAACTCGCAGCCACATCTGACAGAGTCTTTGTAGAAGATCCATCTTCTTTTATTGCATTAGCAGCAGCAATCTTCAGAAGTTCCATTCTTTTTCGAATTTCCTTGCCTTCTTCTTCTTCCATCAAGCCTCTCACAACCTTAGCAATTTCTTCTCTTTCTGTCAATCCACTGTTGTTAACTTTTGGTCTGAGTGCCACTTTTAGATCATCAGCTAGCATTGCTGCATTCAGGCCCTGCTCAGCAAAGAGGGGCCATGCTATCACTGGCACACCTTGCACAACACTTTCAAGCACTGAGTTCCAACCACAGTGAGATAGGAACCCCGCAGTGGCACTGTGACCAAGCACTTGAATCTGAGGGGCCCAAGAAGGAACAACCAACCCTTGCTGATTGGTTCTCTCCAAGAAACCATGTGGCAGAAACTGTAGAGGGTCCTTAGTTTCAGCACCTAAGTAAGCAGAATTGGCCGTACTGCTAGGGGCTCTCACAACCCAAAGAAACTTTTGGCCACTCAGTTCCAACCCAAAGGCTAATTCATTGAGTTGTTCTTGAGAAAGTGTGCCACCACTTCCGAAGGAGATATACAGAACTGATTTAGGTTCTTGCTTATCCAACCATCTTAAACACCCCACCCCATTTTCGTGATCAATCGAGCCAATCTGAATAATGGGTCCAACGGGGTAAATCCCGGGCTTGCCTTTGACTTGTTCATGCAAAACTCTTATAGCCTCTGATTCCAATTCAAGGAAGGTATTCATAAAGATACCATCCGGAACATGAAACCTTTTGGAACGTTCAAGAAACCCCTTGTAACCTACGCTAGAGAGATTTCTGAAAGGGGGAGGGAGATCTGTGGTGAAAATAGGTACACGACCAGGAAGCTTTATAGGCTCTTGTAGGTCCCTAGACTCAGAAGAAAGTATCTCATCTAGTTTTGGTGAGTAGAAGTACAAGGAAAGCAACATAGCGGATTGAGGGAGGTATATGTAAGACAAGAGGTTAAATTCCTTGGCAAAGTCCAATGCCCCATGAGCAAAAACATCCACAACCAAAGCTACAACCTTTGCTCTTGAACATAGTGACTCCAACTCTTGCCTCACGTAGGGTAGAGAGAGAGTGACTGAGAGTTCAATTTGGAGTGCAAGGAGAGAGGGATCTGGCTTCTGGTCGAGGGTGACGGGGGGAAGGAAAATGGAAGTTATGGTTGGTGGAAGAGTTTGAAGGTAAGCTTTGGAGGAAGTGGGGGGTGATCCAATTGAGGGAATGAAGCATGTGATGTGAAATTCTGGGAGGAGATGGAGAAGGCGTTTGGAGAACTCAAGAATTGGGACGAGATGGGTTAAGCCAGCACTGGGAAGCACTACTATGTGAGGTTTCTCCATTGAATTGTGAACCAAGGTGTGGTTATCACAAACCAAGCTTGTGGTTTGTGGTTTCAAAGTGATAGCAATTGTACAATTTGAACTCTTACATTGGAACTTTAGGTGGGGATTTGTGCGCAGACATCGAAGACTCAGAAGCCATGTTCGTTTTGGGAAGTGGGAATCTCCACTGCTGATACCATATATAGTCAAAGCCTCAAATTGATTTCCATTTCAATTTTCTTGCTACTTACGTCTAAGAATTAAACACCGTCGAAATTGTTTAAAAGAATGCTTAATTGAGGTATAGACGAATGGAGACCAACAGACATATTTAATTAATACTACCTACCCCTATTTCAAAATCACTAAATTTAAAGTTTTTCTTACAAATTAAAAACAGTAATAAATTTATCAGTTGTTTATTGTTACAGTTATTTTGTTAAATAACACAAGGAAATTGTGTGGTTTTGAGATATTAGGGTTCGTAAGGTCACGATCTCGAAAGCAAGGGACAGGGTTTATGTGGCAGAGGTAGGTGGTATGGTCTAATAGTTAGGTAGGAAGGTTAGTGGTGAAGTGTTTATTGGGAGCGAAAGAATATTCTTAGTAGGTTGGGCTGGGTTGGGTTGGGTTGGGTCGTATTCGCACACGGCACACCCACTTTCATTAATCCAACCCAAACCAGATTTAATATCTTTAAATTTAATATTAAATTCATTTGCATTCATTTGATTCATCGAATTAATTCAATATAATTAATTTAGATGATCTACTTGTTCGTTACTAGGACTGGGTACTTCAATGTAGATTTTCATCCGATTCTTCTTTTCATCTTCTTTACATAAGTACAAGATTTGTATTAGTTTTGGTTGGATTAGAGAATAAAAACTAGGAAATAAAAGATGAAGAAGTGAAAAAAATAAAGTGAATATGAAAGAAAAAGAAGGAGAAATAAATAAAACAAGAGATGGTTTAAATTAAAAGAAAAAAAAATAGAAAGAGAAAAAAAAATAATAAAAATTTTGTACTTAATTTTATTGAATTAAAAAATAAAAAATATATAATAATAAATAATATAATGAATGACTAAAATACTTTTAGTTAAAAATTAAAGATTATTAGATAATAATTAATATGAATGGATATTTTTTTTAATTTTAAAAATTATTTTCAATTAATTATAATATATTTAAATTTAATAGAAAAAGTTATATAAAATTATTTATATATAATTTTAAATTATCTATAATTTTTTGTTTGTCATATTAACTAAAAAATTGTTAAAATATAATAAATATATATATATATATATAAATAAGTAAACCAATAAAAACTACAAATTAAAGTATTAACATCAATCCACAAAATAAACATGTAAATATACTAAAATAATTTTTTTAAGTTAAAGTAAACCAAGTTTAAAAAAAGAAATAAAATAAGTAGATACATAATATTTTAATATAAAACACAGGTTTAGTAAAGACTATTTTAAAATTGTTCTAATTTGTCAACAACATTATTAATTCTTTAATAAACCATTTTGAAATTCTTATAAATTATTTAAATCTTGTTAAAATTCTTTAATATTTGATTAAGCACGTCACTGTTATGGTCTGTTTTCTAACCTTGACATCTTCATCACTGTTTATAAGATTTTCTTCGTCAAGATTTTGTTGATATCATAGTTGCCCCTACTATATTATTATACACTCCTACATTCATTTTTCATTTTAGAAAATTTGACCACTTCGGATAGTTTCAATTTTTTTAATCTAATCAAATCTAATTTGATTAACAATGCAGCTAATTACAATAACATTTCATTTCTTTAAAAATTTTCATATATATTATATGATCTGATGTGTTCAATTAATATAAATATTTTGTTTCATGAAAAAAATTTCTTCTCTAAATTGTACATAATTATTATTATTACATACTTAATCTTTCAACGAAATTTAAAATTTGATTCAAATAATATATTTAAAGAAATATTTTTTAAAGATTAAATTAATACAAATTTTTTTATATTATTTATTTTACAGGAATTAAAATATGTTTATCTAAAAAAATATATTAAAATATATATTATATTATATTAAAAAACCCAAAGTCCAACCAAAATTTAAAAAAATTATGATAACTTTAATCATGTATTCAAAACAAATTTAAACTTGTGAACAAATCAAACATAAATAATTTGTTAAGATTGAATCTTATATTTTTTTTACCGATATGTGTAATGTATTATGTAACGTCCAATTTAAAAAAATATATATATATATATATATATATAATTTAATTATTTGATTAAATAAATTATTTAATTAAATTTAAAAAATAAAATAAAATATTTTATAAAATAAAATAAAGTTAGGTGTTTAGAAAAAAATATGAAGAGTTGAGAGAATAACGTCTCAAGATATCGCACGTATCATCATTCGAAATAAGAGGGGAGTGAGAAATGTCTCATATGTGGGTAATGATGAAAATATTGGGTAGAGAGACAACCCCTAAGCCTCAATAAGATTTGGTTTGAGTTGAGATAACCATAAGACATCAATTAGTTTATGTTAATATAACAATTATGATGAGTTGTGATTTAATTGTTGAGTTATTTGTATGTTTTGAGAAGTTTAAGCTTTGGCTAAGCTGGGTGAAATTCAAGTTATGCTTAATCATTTGAAAAGTTTAAACAAAAACTTAACTGTGAAAACTAAACATTTCATTTTTTATTATTCAATTTCATCATCTCTCTAAAACTTCTTCTCTTTTGTAAAATTTCTATCTTCTCTTTAAGATTTATTATTCATCTCTCATCTATTTCAAGATCCGGACATATTACAAGGAAACTCTTGAGGAGTAGAGTACTTTGGATCTATTGGAATTTCCATTTGGGTAAGTCTCCAGTATCCTATTTTGCTTTGAGGTTTAGGTTGTGGTTGTTGTTTCAGGGGTTCTATTGTCCTTGCATGCTTATGTTCTTGGACCTAATTGGTTCTATGTTAGTGTGAGCCCCTAATAATGTGGTTGATTTGATCTTTAGGCACTTTTAGAGAACTTAAGATTTTGCTCCTTGGTGGATGTAGTGTACTTTTTGGAAGAACCACTTAAGGTAAGGGAAGTTAGTTGGTTTTCTAGAAATTATATAAATTCTAGGTTAGTGGTTAGATTTGAGGTAGAACAGTTAGGTTATTAATCTGTGATGGTTTGAAATCTGATGTACTGGTGCCTAATTTAATTTGGGAGTTTTTGGTTTGTTGCAATGTTACTTTAACAAGTGTTTATGTGTTGAATTGAAACTGCATTGTTTGAAATGATGAAATTAATGATGAGTGAAATGCTTTGGTTTGTTGATTTGAGCTCTCTCTCTCTCTCTCTCTCTCTCTCTCTCTCTATATATATATATATATATATATATATATATATATATTGTATGTCCTGGAATGTGAATTTGGATGTGTGGCTGAGTTGATGAAATGGTATTGGCATTTGTTGGTGGGACTCATTTTGTGCAACTTTGTTTTAAGAAAAAGGAGTTATGATAACAGATTTGTGACTGATTAAAGGTGTAGACTTAGTCCTAAGTTGATAAATTGGGTCTAGGATGTGAATTGAATCTTCTGTATAATATGTTGCTGCATAAAATCTGTTGGGCGCAACTAAATTTACTGAGTCAATTTGGTTCCAAAGGTTGGGGTTCTTTCGAGTTAAAATCTGCTGAGAGGATGGGGCCATTCCACTGAGCGAATTTCCTCGTGTTAAGAGGATTAGTCCCAATTTTGAGATTGTTCTCTAGACCCAATCCGCTTAGCAGAATTATGATTCGCTGAGCAGATTTTCCTATTCCAGAAAAAAGTAATTGAAGTGAAATTTGAGTAAGATGTGTTAAATAATGATTAGTATAATGTGAATTGAGAATGATGAGCATTAAAATAGGCATGAAGCCATGTAGTTCCTATTGAGAAGAAAGTTATTATGTGAATGAAATGCGGCATGTAGTAGCTTAGTGTTATGGATCTAGGAATATGGTATGAGGTATCTAGACCTCAATGTGAATCAAAGTCATATAGACTAAAACTACATGTACTGAGAGGTCGATTGAGGTTTTGTCGGTTGTTCTGAAAAGGCAATTAGATAAGACTACTTTGATGTGGTGTTAGCTATGAGTAGCGTGAGGATGATCTTGAGGTGAAATAGACTCAGTAAGTCAGTCGTAATGAAGACTCAAAGTCTCATTTGATACATCATGTGCTAGTCTCAAATGTTTGAGATCCATATAGTTTTTCGAAAGTCGTCAGTCTTATTTGTGGATGTGAAACTTATTATGTGTAAAACCTTATGTAGACTTACACTTATAAGTCTGTTTGTATTAAAAATCCTATATCACTAACTTATCTTATTTTGCTATGTTGTGTATCTTAAACTATTATGATTATGTATTTTACACAACAGTATATGTCAGTTCCGAAAAGAATTCTTCAAATAGAAGATAATAAGAATATGATTTATGTAATAGAATTTAATTATGTTATTAGATATATAGTTATATTTTGATTTTATTGAACATTATTTTCATTATGCAATAAAAAGTATATTTTAAATTCTGGATAATTATGGATTTTATATATATATATATATATAAAAGTATATATATATATATATATATATAAAAGTATATATATATATATATATATATAATTATGTATATTATGGCATTAAAATTTCACATACTCATTCATTGTTATACTAATATTTTAAATTTATATAATCTAATTTTTGGAGTGATAAGAAAACATAATTTAGTATTTTTAACAAATTTAAATTCTTCTTCATAATCCATGGTAAACACATATTAGACCTCAAAAACATCATAACTAATATTTTAAATTTATATAATCTAATTTTTGGAGTGATAAGAAAACATAATATAGTATTTTTAACAAATTTAAATTCTTCTTCATAATAAACACATATTAGACCTCAAAAACATCATAAGTATTCTATTTAACATAGAAAACAACAGAACCAGAAAGAAGTTTTCACCTTCAAAATTCAAATATAAATATTGAATTACTTTTGAAACTTTTGGTAAATTTAAGGGAACTAATAATATTTTTTTATCATATTTTATATAGGACGAAAATTAAATATTGATAATTTTAAAAAGCTTAAATTAAATTTCACCATCTATAGATATAATTTTAGAAAAATATAAAATACATAAAATTTGGGAAAAATTCATAAGTATCTCGTATGACTAAAATAATAATTTTATGGGTTCATTTACCTAAATATACTTTTTAAATATTTTATTCAGAAAAAGTTGAGGACAAATCCAACAAATTAGAAAGAATTTCATTTTATAATAGTAAACAACTTTTAAAAACTCTTAAACAATATCGAATTTTTAGATATTAGAGTTTAAATAAATTGGAGGCTTATATTAAATAGAAATAAGAAAATTAAATAATATATAAATAAAAAAACATTAAAAATCTATTAAATTAAAATAAAAATATATTCTTTTATATAATTTTAATTATTATTTATTTATAAATATCTCATTATCATTAACTAACCTTTTAACTTTCTTTTATATATTAAACATATATATATATATATGTATATATATATATATATTTATATAATTGCACTTTTCAAAATTTATATTAATTCATTTAATCAATTAATGTATATATCTGTAATTAATTAATTTTATTTTTTATCAGTTTAAAATATATAAAATAAACATATTTTCTCAACATGATTAACGAAAATTTTATTTAATTATTAGGTTAAATTTTAGGGTATTAAAGCCACTAGCATAACTTAGTACTATTTGGGTCACTAACTAATTTTATTTCTTTAACGACTGAATACACTAAGTCTCTAAATTATATATTTTTTTAGTGTCACAAGTTATAAATTTATTTATTTATACAGATCCCATTTTAATCTATTTATCTAAAATTCTAAATTTTCAACTCTTTACTCTATTATAAGAATACAATATTTTAAAATCATTACATAGAAGGACTAAGAGGGATTTACTTTGTGTAAAATGTATTTTGGATTTTGCAAAAATATTAAATATACCTTTTAATATATTTTTATTTTATGTTAAAATTTTTAGATTATATAGTGAATATATCAAATTAAAGTATATTAAATAAATATAAATTTTTATCTTTATTTTATAAAAATAAATTTGACTTATTTTATTTTTATTAATTTCTTTAAAATTTTAAACATATTTTCCTATTATTATTATTATTAGTAATGATGATAGATGAAAAGTTGATTTAGGCCACACTAGCTTAAGAATATCATCCATGTAAGTTATTTTTTATTTACAGATCTTTATAATTAAAAAAGACTTAAATTACTTTTGTTCTTTTTCTTCAAAACTGAACTGAGTAAAAAGCTTTTACTTGTTTATTTTATGAAGAATTTTTTTTTATGAAATATAAAGTAAAATTTGAAATTTTGTATTATATTTATCTTAAGAAAAAAAAAGGCCCAATCTATAAGTAATAGTTATGTAAAGTGCGTTCTAGCTCATAGGTTAAAAAATTGAATTTTTTTTTTTATACAGTTTTCTTTTTAATTTATATTACATCCTAAATTAACTTGGTCGTGGATTATCAATAGAGCTAATAAGAATTTTGGAACTTTTATTCAACAATGTATAAATTCTTTATCTTGTGTTGAATAGGTTAAGTCATTGAATAGTAATAGGAGGGATAATTATCTTGTTAATTGCTGAATTTTCAACATATCTTTTTACAACTATGTACTTGTAATTATTTTGGTACTTTTAATACTAATTTTATAAATATATTTATTTTTGCCAATTAAAAAAAAAAAATTATATGAGATACCTTTTGGTCCTTACTGTTTAAAGTTATAAGACTAAAATAAATGAAAAATATTATATACAATGACTAAGAAGGATTAAATTTTCATAAAAATATTATAAAGGAAATTTCTTCAACCGTGAGAACCAAATAAGTAATTAAACCACGAAACATAATAAAAAAAAAGAAAGTACTTATTAAATTTTTTATTTTCAAATTTTAGTCATTTTTTGTATTTTAAATGTTAAAAGATATTCCAATCATTAAACATGCCAACATATGTTTCAAAGCATCCAACTTTTACTTTATTTAATCATTGAGAGGCAACGAATAAAAGACATAAAAAAAGGAAAAAAATATATAAAATGGTTTAGAGGATTTAACCTTTTAGAGGATTTAATAATATGGTAAAATAAAAGTGGTTTAGTACATATGCACTTACATCATCACCTCCTCCACTATGAAAGCTATACGTAAATTAATAACTCAAGAAAGCAAAACAAAGTTTTGCCTCTGATTCTTATTGTGTGTAATAAACATATATCCAAATTCTACATATATTTAAAATATAGTATATAAGCACAATAATTCTCATTTTATAAATACATTTTATAGAATAAGTTGAGTCCAGATTCATATGTTAAAATAGTATGAGAAAACATATTTACTACGAACTTCAAATTCAAGATATCATAAGACAATGCAGTGGTTTGTTATATAAGAGAACTCTTATACCAGAGAGAGCATCACATGAAGCTTTCAGAAATTGTGAGGAGGTAAACATCATAGTCTGTTTTTTCATGGCAAAAACAACTAACATTGCTATTGTTTCAAGTCCTGGTTACACCCACCTGGTCCCAATAATTGAGTTCTGCAAGCGACTTATCAATCATCGCCCAAATTTTCATGTCACATGCATCGTTCCCTCTCTTGGGCCACCCCCAGAATCCTCCAAAACCTACCTTAAAACTATTCCTTCAAACATTGACACCATCTTGCTTCCTCCAATTAACAAAGACCAATTACCCCAGGGCGTGCACCCAGTGTTCCTCATTCAACTCACTACTACTCTTTCTCTGCCATCAATACATGAGGTCCTGAAATCATTGTGCTCCAAAGCCCCTTTAGCAGCGTTGGTGGTTGATGTTTTTGCATTTAAGGCCGCGGAGTTTGCGAAGGAGTTCAATGCCCTGTCCTATTTTTACTTCCCTAGTTCAGCCATGGCATTGTCACTGCTTATACACGGGCCAAAACTTGATGAGGAAGTTTCAGGTGAATTCAAGGATTTAACTGAACCTATAAAGTTTCCAGGTTGTGTACCAGTCATGGGGGTTGATCTTCCGGATCCAGCCCAAGACCGATCAAGTGAAATTTACAAGCACTTTCTTGAACGTGCCAAAGCAATTGGTACAGCTGATGGGATCTTGATCAACACCTTCTTAGAAATGGAACCAGGTGCTATAAGAGCGTTGGAAGAGTTTGGAAATGGGAAGATCAGATTATACCCTGTGGGTCCTATTACACAGAAAGGGTCAAGGAATGAGGTTGATGAGTCTGATAAGTGTTTAAGATGGTTGGACAAGCAGCCACCTTGCTCAGTGTTGTATGTTTCTTTTGGAAGTGGTGGAACACTTTCTCAACACCAAATCAATGAGCTAGCTTTGGGTTTGGAATTGAGTGGTCAAAGGTTCTTGTGGGTTTTGAGAGCACCAAACAACTCAGCAAGTGCAGCTTACCTTGAGGCTGCAAAGGAGGACCCTTTGCAATTCTTACCAAGCGGATTTTTGGAAAGGACAAAGGAGAAAGGCTTGGTTTTGCCTTCATGGGCACCTCAGGTTCAGGTCCTTGGTCACAATTCCGTTGGTGGGTTCTTAACCCATTGTGGTTGGAACTCGACTTTGGAGAGTGTGCAAGAGGGAGTGCCTCTAATAACATGGCCACTCTTTGCAGAACAGAGGATGAATGCAGTGATGTTAACCGATGGACTTAAAGTGGCATTGAGGCCAAAATTTAACGAGGATGGCATAGCGGAGAAGGAGGATATTGCAAAGGTGATAAAGTGTCTGATTGAAGGAGAAGAAGGTGCAGGAATGCGTGAAAGAATGAGGAACTTAAAATACTCTGCTGCTAATGCACTGAAAGATGGTTCTTCAACACATACCCTGTCTCAGTTGGCTAACCATTGGGAATGTTTCAGTGGGATTTAGGAAAGTAGTTTTTCTAAAATATTTTTATATCTTGGTCTTGAGTTTGATATTTCTAGTTAGCTGTGTTTTGTGTGTTTTTCTTTGCTTGTTTTCTTCATGAGGGTTATTGAAAGGATTATGTTATATATATTTTTAATGTAATAAAATCATATATTTAACAAGGTGAAGGTGAAGTGAAACTATTGTATCTTTGACACCCAACATAAACATAATTGGTTTTCAAGTTGAATTTCACTTTCAGGCCAATTTCCCTTTTCCACATTGCCAAAATATACAGACTAAAAATTTCCCTTTTCCGCATGGCAAGAATAATATAAGTAGACTAAGACATGGAGATGATGGACGTCGGCTATTTCCTACTCATTGACGTATCTGGTGTCTCTCTCATGAGACCGATTCATTGATTCTTTTTGGGGGGTCTTAGAAAAGTTAAAGTAGTACAAAGACATGTATCAGGTATACCTATGAATGTGACTCCCTTCATTTCATAAGTATCTAGATACTTGGTAATATGTTTCTTGTAAGCTGATTTGAAACATTCAACCTGCTTATACCGATTAGTCAACCAAAGTCCAAAAAATGAAAACTTTTCTTACACATTATTGTTGCTCTTATTCCAGAAAACCTTAGTCATAACTGAAGAAGGGTGTGTAGAATTGGCATTTCAATTTGACAAGACATGAAGAAACTCTTAATTGAGAAGAAAAAAAATGAAGATATGCTATGAGAAAAGAGTTATGGGTCGCTTCTGGTGGGTCTCAGTAAAAAGAAGAAGAAGAAAGACACTGTTCCTTAATCAAAGGCAACTATCGTGGTAAAATATATTAGTTATTTCATTTCCTACATAAGCAAAAAGCATATTCTCAGCTGTTCATTTTTTAGTATCTCTTGTTTTGTGCACCTGCTCGGGGCTTCAATTTTTTTTCTTTTGACCAGTCAAAACTCAGACCAAGACCATGTTTTGTATCTTCAGAATACAATTCTATATTGTATGTAGATGAAGTCAAGCCATTGTCCAACAATAATTGTTTGACACCTGTGACTCGAGGAAAGTGCACAACTTAGACTATTCAATTCAAGATTCTCAAAACTCAAGTCAAGATTCGGCCTCCTTACATCAATAAGATACATACAAATAGAGAGAGTATTTTCAATTTCTATTTTACTTAGTATAAAAAATACACTGTCAACTAATCAGAAACCATTTTATATATAACTTTCAAAGTAATAATTATATAAGCAAATTTATCTATATTTAAAGGTGAGTCTATATAAATCCCAAACCATACGTCTAATGAGCAATACAGATTCAATGGCCAAAACAACTCACATAGCAGTAATTTCCATCCCTGCATTTAGTCACCAAGCCTCCATTGTTGAGTTCTGCAGGAGACTCATTCATACCCATCACCACTTCCACGTGACCTGCATCTTCCCCACCATAGGTGCACCTCTCCCTGCCACACTCACTCTCCTCAAATCTCTTCCTTCCAACATCAACTACACTTTCCTCCCTCCTGTTAACGAACAAGACCTGCCCCAAGATGCTTCCTCAGCAGTGCAAATCCAACTCGCAGTCTCTCAATCCATGCCATCCTTCAAACATGCCCTGGGGTCTCTCCTTTCAACCACGCCTCTGGTAGCTTTGATTGCGGATTCTTTCGCAAACGAGGCACTGGAAACAGCAAAGGAGTTCAACCTCTTGTCCTATATATACTGCGCTTCTTCTGCCATGTCACTCTCACTGTTCTTCCATTTGCCAGCTCTACACCAGCAAGTTTCATGTGAATACAGAGATCACAAAGAAGCCATCAAAATCCCAGGGTGTGTACCAATTCAAGGCCACGACCTCCCCACGCATTTGCAAGACCGATCTAGTCTTGCATATAAGCTAATTCTCGAGCGCAGCAAGAGACTCTCTCTTGCTCACGGTTTTATAATTAACAGCTTCTCCAAAATTGAAGAAGGTTCCGAGAGAGCCTTGCAGGAACAAAGCATAGTCAACAAAAACAACAACAATTCTCGTGTTTATCTGATTGGGCCAGTTATACAAAAAGGGTCGAATAATGAACCAAAGGGTTCGGAGTGTGTGAGGTGGTTGGAGACCCAGAAGGCTAATTCGGTTTTGTATGTGTCGTTTGGAAGTGGAGGCACACTCTCTCGGCAACAGCTCAATGAGTTAGCTTTTGGGTTGGAGTTGAGTGGTGAGAAATTCTTGTGGGTAGTGAGAGCGCCTAGTGATTCAGCAGATGGTGCTTACGTTGCTGCTTCTAGTGATGACCCTTTACAGTTTTTACCAGATGGGTTCTTGGAGAGAACCAAAGGACGTGGCTTTGTTGTTTCTTCTTGGGCACCACAGACCCAAATCCTTGGTCACGCTTCAACCGGTGGGTTTTTAACTCATTGTGGGTGGAATTCGGCACTTGAGAGTATTGTGTTGGGAGTGCCAATGGTGACTTGGCCCTTGTTTGCTGAACAGAGAATGAATGCAGTTTTGTTAACTGAGGATCATAAAGTGGCTTTAAGGCCAAATTTTAATGAGAATGACATAGCGGAGAGGGAGGAAATTGCAAAGGTAATAAAGGGTCTGATGGTGGGTGAAGAAGGAAACATGATTCGTGAAAGAATTGAAAAGCTCAGAGATGCAGCAGCAGAAGCTTTTGAAGAAGATGGGTCCTCCACAAGGGCACTCTACCAATTTGGCACTCAGATAGAGAGCTTTGTGGAACAGTCATAGTGTATATTCTGTAGCTTTCTGAAGGAAAAAAAAGTGAGACAGCACCAGAAATAAATCTTGTTTGAATTCACAGAGTTTGATATTTCAATTCAGTTGCCACCTTGAGGCCAAATATAATATTAATTCAATCTATTTGACGGAAAAATTTACTTTGTTTATAGGAAGATCACCCTGAATGGTTCTATTTACTTATACTCTATTTATAAAAATTCTTATATTTGGCTTAAAAAAAAAAAATCTATACCCAAATCATATATCAAGAAAGATATAGAAAAAGAAGATAAATTGTAAATGGAAAAGAATGAGAGGTATAGAAAAGAAAGAACTGCGAATTTGGAATGTTTAATCACCACTAAAGAAAAGCACACACCACAACCAAGTCAAACAGTTCAAGTAAAACTATTTTCCTTAATCCCATTAATATTTTCCCATTCCCTAGCCAACTGAGACAGGGTCTGTGTTGCAGAGCCATGATTCAGGGCATTAGCAGCAGAATTTTTTAAATTGCACATTCTTTCACGCATTACTTTGGCTTCTTCCCCTTCCATAAGACACTTTATCACCTTTGCAATTTCCTCCTTCTCCACAATGCCATCATCGTTAAATTTTGGCCTCAATGCCACCTTTAGTCCATCGGCTAACATCACTGCATTCATCTTCTGCTCTGCAAAAAGTGGCCATGCTACTAGAGGCACCCCCTCTTGCACACTCTCCAAAATCGAGTTCCAACCACAATGACTGAGAAACCCACCAACTGAATTGTGACCAAGGACCTGAACCTGAGGTGCCCATGAAGGCACAACCAAACCTTTTTCCTTTGTCCTTTCCAAATACCCACTTGGTAAAAATCTCAAAGGTTCCTCATTTGTAGCTTTTAGGTAAGCAGCACTAGAAAAATTACTTGGTCCTCTCAAAACCCACAAGAATCTTTGACCACTCAATTCCAATCCCCAAGCTAACTCATTTATTTGTTGTTGAGATAGTGTTCCACCACTTCCAAAAGAAACATACAACACTGAACTAGGTGGCTGCATGTCCAACCATCTTAAACACTCATCACCCTCATTGCTTGACCCTTTCTGTGTAATGGGTCCAACTGGGTACAATTTGATCTTCCCATTTTCATACTCTTCCAAGGCTCTTATAGCACCTGATTCCATCTCTAAGAAGGTGTTAATAATTATCCCATCAACTTTAACCATTTCTTTGCTACGTTCAAGAAGACGCTTGTAAACTTCACTTGATCGATTATGGACTGGATCCGGGAGGTCAACCCCCATCACTGGAACACAACCTGGCAACTTTATAGGTTCTTTCAAGTCCTTGAACTCACCTGAAACTTCCTCATCAAATTTTGAGAGGTGTAGAAGCAAAGACATTACCATAGCTGAAGAAGGAAAGTAAAAGTAGGTCAACGCGTTGAATTCCTTTGCAAATTTCATGGCTTGAATTGCAAGAACATCAACCACCAATGCAGTTAAAGGGTCTTTAGAGGACAAGGATTTCAGAACCTCATGTATTGATGGCAGAGAATGAATAACAGTGAGGCTAATCATGTCTCCAACGTACCCTCCTTGAGGTAACTGTTCTTTCGGGATTGGAGGAAGAAAGATGAAGTCTATGAATGAAGGAAGGGTTTTAAGGTAGGCTTTGGAGGATTCTGGGGGTGAACTAAGTGAGGGAATGATGCATGTGACATGAAAATTCGGATGATGCTTGACAAGTCTCTTGGTGAATTCAATTATTGGGACCAGGTGGCCGAAACCAGGACTTGAAACAATTGCTATGTGAGTAGTTTTTGCCATGAAAACAGACTATAGATGTTTACATGCTCACAATTTCTTCTTGAAAGCTGTATATGCTATCTTTAGTATAGTAGATTTTTCTTCTATAGCAAACCACTCCACTGTCATATTGTAATATAATGCAATTGGTTTCTTTTTTAAGATTCGTGTTATTTAGCCAGAGCTTTAAAAGTATTAGAGGGTGATGCTGCATAAGCATATCCACGTCGTATCTATTATTTCTTACCTTTTGTCTTTCTCTTTTAACTTCATTTGGTTCACCCAAAATCATAAGAGTTTTTTATGGACGAGCCTTTGATTCTAACTCATCTTACCTTCAACCTTTTGCTTTCAAATCAATTTTTTTTTTCAAATAATATTTTTAACATATACCTTGATGGAGAATTTATATATATATTGAATTATTTTATTTTTTAAATATTTTATTCAAACAAATTTATTATATTTTAATTTTCTTATTTAAATAAAATATTCAATTATTATTAAATATAAAAAAATATATTTAATAATTAAAAAATATTAATGGATGATATTTATTATAATAAAAGAATATGAAGAGAGAAAATATAGAAAAAAAAATTTGATGATAAGATGAGAAAATCTTGAAACATACATAATATATCAGTATATAAATATAATAATAAAATAATAATATAAAGATTAAATTATCTTTAATTAATAAATATATAATATTTTAATATTTTCTCTTAAATTCATCATTTATTAACATAAAATATTAATAGTTTGTCAATTAAAAAATTATAATACTTAATAAAATGAAATTTTATAAAAAAATAAGTAATGTGAATAGTTAAAAAATAAAAGACAATATAATAATTTTAGGTTAAAGATGATGAGAATTTCAATATATTTTTGTGTATTTATAAAATCTTGAGTTATGAATAATTTGAATATATAGTATTGTCGTTGACAACAGTAGAAAAGAGTTGATCAAGAAAGAAAAACACTCAAATTAAAAAGAAGATAGCTCATATTAAAAAGATAACGCAATCAAATTATTTGAATAGTAATTAAAATCATAATACAATATTTAACTTTAACAGAATAAAAAAATCATATTTATTTCTTACTCTTTCAAAAAAAATAAGAGAATTTCCTAAAAGAAATTAAAAACAATAAAATTAAAAAAAGACAATAAATCTCTAGGTGTATATAGACAAAAAAATAATCACAAAAAATGTCAATCAAAAACATATAATTGTCATCTATTAAAAAAATAATGACATCAAAATTTATTTAAAATTAAAATTAATTAAAAATAACTCTGACTTGTATCAATGAAAAGGTAATTTAAAAAAAATCAATAAAAAAACAACCATATCAACATCAACTTAAAAATCCTTAATTAAATTGGTAGAAAAATAATTTCACTATCATCAATAAAACACACCTTAATTTCAGAAATAATTTTGATCTAAATGGATAAAAACATAAGTTTAGTCAACTTTAATGGCAAAACAATCTTAATTGAAATCAATTTAAAACTTCACTTCACGTTAATAAAAAAAATTATTTGACATTAGTAAAAAAAATATAGTGATGTTAGATAGAGAAAATCATAATTAAAATTGGTTAAGAAATAACATCAAAATAATCTTAACTATAATCCTGAAAGAAATCTTCGTTAACATTAGTTAAAACATAATATTTATTCGATAATATCTTAATTTCAACTAAGTTAACAACATTCAAATCTCTATCAAACTAACTACAAATCAATGGACGAAAGAATATAAAGAAAAAGACATAAATATTAAAGAAAAAAAATATAAATAAATTTAAATTCATACTTTCAAAATAAAATATGAAATTATATTATTTAATTTTAAGTAACCAAATTATTCTTATAAATATTTTATCATATATCATTTTAAACTTTTTATAAAAATAATTGCCATGTAAATTTTCCCATACAAAGACACTTTGCGTTGAAGTTGGTAGCCAATAGCTTTATGAAATGGAGATTTCAAATAATGGTTCTGCTAGATTTTGGAGCGGGTTGAAGTTGTAAATATCAGTATTATGTTTTCAGTGTGACTTAATTAGGTAGGAAATGTGTCTTAATCTAAGAATGTAGATAACTTCTAAAATTATGAGTTTCTTTTAAAGAAGTAATTTCATTGAGGAAAATATCATATCTAGAAGAATATTCAAATTAAGTTTTTGTATTTTGAATATTTGAATTTGCATCATCGTTAAGTTATATAATTTCAATGCGTTGAAACTTCTGATAAACAATAATTATAATTTCTGTTTTTGAATCTACATTATTTTTATAATAGAAGGATGACAAACTTGGAATTCAACTTAAAAATAAATTAATGTCTGTCATGTGGCATATGGCAAAGATACGTCTTCCAAACCATGCAATCACCATTAAACAACTTAGGAAAATCAAACAAACACAGCTACGTAAAATAATTAAAGAAGAAAACTAGTTTCCTAATTCCCACTCAGATTTTCCCATTGACTAGCCAACTGTGATAGAGTTTGTGTTGAAGAACCATCTTTGAGTGCATCAGCTGCAAAATCTTTTAAACTCTTCATTCTTTGACGCATTTCTTTACCTTCTTCACCTTCCATCAAGCGCTTTATCACCTTGGCAATTTCCTCCTTTTCCACTATGCCATCCTCGTTAAATCTTGGCCTCAATGCCACCTTTAGTCCATTGGCTAACATCGCTGCATTCATTCTCTGTTCTGCAAAGAGTGGCCATGTTATCAGAGGCACTCCCTCTTGCACACTCTCCAAAATCGAGTTCCAACCACAATGACTGAGAAACCCACCAACTGAACTGTGACCAAGGACCTGAACCTGAGGTGCCCATGAAGGCACAACCAAAACTGTCTCCTTTGTCCTTTCCAAAAACCCGTTTGGTAAGAACTGCAAAGGGTCCTCCTTTTCAGCTTCAAGGTAAGCAGCATTAGGTGAATTACTCGGTGCTCTCAAAACCCACAAGAACCTTTGACCACTCAATTCCAAACCCCAAGCTAACTCATTTATTTGGTGTTGAGAGAGTGTTCCACCACTTCCAAAAGAAACATACAACACTGAACAAGGTGGCTGCTTGTCCAACCATCTTAAACACTCATCACCCTCATGGCTCGACCCTTTTTGTGTAATCGGTCCCACAGGGTAAAATTTGATCTTCCCATTCCCCAACTCTCCCAATGCTCTTATAGTATCTGGTTCCATTTCTAAGAAGGTGTTCATAATAATCCCATCAGCTATAACCATTGCCTTGGCACGTTCAAAAAAACTCTTGTAAGCTTCACTTGATCGATCTTGGGCTGGAGCAGGAAGATCAACTCCCAAGAGTGGTACACAGCCTGGTAACTTTATAGGTTCTGCTAGGTCCTTATACTCACCAGAAACCTCCTCATCAAGTTTCGGCAGGTGTAAAATCAGGGACAATGTCATAGCTGAACCAGGACAGTAAAAATAGGACAAGGCCTGGAACTCCTTTGCAAATTCCAAGACTTGGAACGCAAAAACATCAACCACCAATGCAGTTAAACGGGCTTTGGAGGACAAGGATTTCAGAACCTCGTGTATTGATGGCAGAGAAAGAGTAACGGTGAGTTGAATTAGGATTCCAACGTACACTCCTTGGGGAAGTTGTTCCTTGCTAATTGGAGGGAGAAAGATGGAGTCAATGTTTGAAGGAAGAGTTTCAAGGTAGGCTTTGGAGGATTCTGGGGGTGACCCAAGTGAGGGAACGATGCAAGTGACATGAAAATTTGGGTGAAGCTTGACAAGTCGCTTAGTGAACTCTATTATAGGGACCAGGTGGCTGAAACCAGGACTTGAAACAACTGCTATGTGAATTGTTTTTGCCATGGGAACAGACTACAGAATAAGGTTTGTTTGTCTCTCAAAATGTGGAAAAAGCTACAAATGATGCTGATTTTGTGAGCATAAGAGTTCATGTATATATATATATATATATATATATATATATATATGCCAAATCATGAGCTTTTTGTCATCGAATTTAGACACTTCATAGGAATTTGCAGGAAGCAAACCTTGGTTTGGCTTTCTTGATTATGAACATTATTTACACGTATCTTCCAGATTTTGGATATTTTGATTTTGATGATGTAAGTGCATATGCAACAAATCGCCTTTATATTATCCATTATTAATTTCCCAATTTGTGTTTCTAGCTTCTACTTTTCTGACTAAAGTATGTGCCTTAATGGTTGCGTACGTGACTTTCGTCCTTTCATTCCCACTCAAACATTCGCAAGGTCGAACTAGAGAAGACAAAAAAACTATGTCCACACGTAATTTTAATTATACTCTAATGATAAAGTATCAAACATTAAAATATATTATTATTATTATAATAATAAAAAATATCTTATAGATATTAAATAATTATAAATTTTGACACAGCAAATATTTAATATATATATATATATGAAAATTTGAAAATTTTAATCATCAAACAAATCTTAAACTTGAATAGAAAGATAATAAAAAGTCAAGTAATTATAATTAAGGGAAAAAATTAAAAAAGTAAAAAGTGAAATAATTATTTTATTATAAATTATTTTTTTATTTTTAATATTAATTTTTTAAGAATAAATATTTATAATAATTTTAATATTTATTATTATGTTTAATTATTTATTATTATTATAAAAATAAAAATAAAAACACTCATAAGTAATTTTCTATTCCTTTCATCACATTTTTTTCACAGATTTTTTCTCTTTAATATTTTTGTTTTCTTTCTTCACAAATACTCATTCAAATTATATTTATTCTTTCCTTTTTCTATCTTTCCATCTTTGTGAATTGTTCATATATATATATATATAAACAAATGAAAGTTTATTGTATAAAATACTATGTTGTGTAGGTATATAAATCCTTCAAACTTGAAAGTCCAATATCATGTATTTAAGTCCGAGAACAAATGAAATTTGATAATATTTGAATGATAATTATGTTCGATAGTCAATTTATATATTATTTTAGTATTTTATTTATTTCTTATCATTAGAAATAATTGCATTCAATATTTAAATATTTTGAACTATGTATTTAATGTCTTTTATGAGAGATTTTCCTTTTTCATTAATCAAAATAATATGTTAATAAATATCGTCTTTATTTGACTTAATGTAGAAAGCTCCATAAGTGGAGTGTGTTTTTTTGGAATATAACAATTATAAAACATATTATATTTCACTAAAAGAATCAATGTAAAAAAATTTATTTAAGTCTAATACTCCAACTTTTTCTCCCATTTTCATCTAATATTGTTACTTCTTTTTTTTTTTCGTGTCATTATTACTCTTTTCATCTTCTTCTCATTTTTTTTATTTTTTATTCTTGCACACCTCCATGTCACTAACCTTGACAAAACCCCTTACCAACATATAAGTCTTAACCCTTGCGAGTCCCATCAATCTTCACCCTACATTCTAGTCTTCCATACGATAATGTCACCATCAGTTTCTTCCTTTCCTATTTTATTCTTGTATTTTAAAGTCTAAAAAGTTATTCGAGATATTTAATTCTTTTTGTATATATTTTTTAGCTATAAGAGCAAAATATGAAACATAATTTTCTGACTCTTAAAAATTCAAAATTACGAGGTTAATCTTTTTTTTTTTTTTTTTCAAATCGTATTTCAAAGTACGATTTCAAGTACAATTTTATAGTTTTAATTTTTTTTTTAAATATATTAAAATTGTATTTGATAATATGATTTTTTTTTAAATTTAAAATTGTGTTATAAAATATTATTTCATTTTTTTATTTTTAAAAAATAAAAGAGTCAATATTATTAAACACGACTTCATATTTTTTATAATAATATTAAAAAATAATAATTAAGTATGTTATTCATTTGTAATATTAATAATCCTAAAATATTAAAATTTATATTTTCTATTAGCTATTATGAATATCTCATTATTTACAAAACTTAAACAAAATTACATATGAAAAGATATCTATAATAAGGTAATGATTTTGCTTACTAGAATCAATGAATATACTATATGCATAATTAAAAAGAAAAAAAATTGTAGACATATCTATAATAAAGTAATGATTTTGCTTACTAGAATTAATGAATATACTATACGCATAATTAAAAAGAAAAAAAATTGTAGGAATAAGGAATGGGGAGCAACTAAGAGTAATAATTGTTACAATAAAACTGATATATGATTGCAGAAGAAGGGTATTAAGGAAAGGGGTCTGATCCTAAAATAATCCGTGTGGTGAAGAATGTAATTGATGATTTCAAAGAAAGATATTTGAATGTTCAAATACTGAACATCACACACCTCTTACAATATAGAAAAGAAGGACACCCTCTATCTATGCAAAAGAAGGACACCCCTCTATCTACATGAAACATTGAGATTTTCTAATATAAGAACCGATTACAAACCTTTAAAAAGAACTACAAAGATAAAATCATGTTTGATAGGACAACTTTTTTTAATTTAAAATATATATATATATATATAAATAATCGTATTATCAAACATGTTGTATATTTTTAAAAAAAAAAATTAAAATTATAAAGTGGTACAATAAAATTGTGCTTAAAACATGATTTCATGTAAGAAAATAAAAATAGTTTAATTTAACTCTTTCACGTAATTTTGTATTCAAAATAACCTTTTTATGTATAAATGCTGAAAAACGTAAATTTATCTAAAATGAAAGGAAGAAGTTGGAATGAGGAGTGAATGTAAAAAAGTGGATATATAATAATTATTGCTATATCTAATGTCATGTCCACTTTTTTATAATAAACAACCAATATAAAAAGTATTACATTTTATTCTTTTTTAATATATGAATCATATATAATATCGGTTATGGACTGAAGTTATATTATATATAAACATTTTATATCGATTAATAATTCATGTTAAAAATGAATAATTTTCTATATAAATAATATTTACATGAATTTAATAAATAATGTTAAAAGTTGAAAATAATCAATGTTAAAATTCATTTTTTTAATAATATTTTAAAAAAATATTTAAAAAATTATTACTTCTTACAAGTTTTTTTAAAAATTTACACGATTTTTTATATAACTTTTTCATTAAAAAAAATCAATAAAATACATCCTTATAAGTGACAAGGTTATATTACACATACACCTCATATTTAAAATATAAAAAATTATGTTTTTTTTTTCAAATCTATCTTTCATCTTTATATTTTCAAATCTATCAATTTGGTTCTTTAAAATTAATATATATATATATATATATATATATATATATTATATTTAAATTTAACATTTTTTAATATTGAAAATATAAAGATGAAAGATAGATTTGAAAAAAAAAACATAATTTTTAAAATTGATTTTATTTATTCTTTATACTAAATATAATATTTAATAATATTTATTTATTATATTATATCATGTTAATAAAAAATTAAATTCACATATTTTTTAAATTTGAAAAATCAAATTGATAATTTAAAAGTACAAAGACAAAAAAAGAAGAGAAATTAAAAACAAATCCAACATATGATATATTGAAACTTTTAAAATATTATAAACAAATAGATACCAACTTATTGAAAACTACCCTTCCATGATCCTAATTGCCCATCAAATTAACTACGAACTGAATTAGAGTCTTGGAAGATGACCCTTCTTCTTGCAGAGTTTCAGCAGCAGCATTCTTCAATTTCTGCATTCTTGTACCAATTTCTCTCCCTTCTTCACCCTCAATTAGTCTTCTTACAACCTTAGCAACTTCCTCTCTTCCCACCAAAACATTTTCACTAGCTTTTGGCCTTAGAGCCACTTTCAGGCCATCACTTAGCAAAACTGCATTCATTCCTTGCTCAGCAAACAGTGGCCACGCTATGAGTGGCACACCATTCATTATACTCTCAAGGGTAGAGTTCCATCCACAGTGAGTTAAAAACCCACCTGTAGCATTATGACCAAGAACTTGAACTTGAGGTGCCCATGAAGGAACCACCAAACCTTGTTCTTTGGTCCTCTCAATGAACCCATCTGGTAAAAACTGCAAAGGGTCATCACTTTGAGAATTAAGGTAAGCAGAATTGGTGGATTCATTTGGAACTCTCACAACCCACAAGAATTTGTGACCACTTAACTCCAACCCCAAAGCTAGCTCATTCAGTTGGTCTTGTGAAAGTGTCCCTCCACTTCCAAAGCTAACATAAAGAACAGAATTAGGTACCTGATTATCCAACCACCTTAAACACTCAGACCCATTTCTTATGTTACCTAATTCTGTTTGAACAATTGGTCCAATCGGATAAACATTGGGGTGAGAATGAGCATTCCCTCCCTCTGTCAACGCTCTTATAGGACCTTCTTCAATGCCTTTGAAGCTGTTAACCAAGACCCCATCAGCTTCATGGAGCCGTTTGCATCGTTGAAGAAAGAACTCATAGATTTGACTGGTTCGATCCTGGACCGATTTTGGCAAATCTTTACCATAAAGTGGAAGACAACCGGGGATTTCAATGGGTTCTGATAGGTCTCTGAACTCAGAAGGGACCTTCTGATCCAACTTTGGTAGATGCAAGAAGAAAGAGAGCGTCATAGCGGATGATGGGAAGTAAACAAAGGACAAGATGTTGAGCTCCTTGGCACAAACAAGAGCATCACTTGCGAAAACATCAGCGACCATGGCAACCGACGTTGACCTTGAACTAATCAAGGGCTTCAAGGCTTGACGGATAAAGGGTAGAGAGTGAGTGATTGTGAGTTTAACTTTGAGTGCTATTGGAGTGTCTTTGGAGAAGGTGATTGAGGGAAGAAAAGTGGAGTGAATGGTTGAAGGGAGAGTTTGAAGAATGGCTTTGGAGGTTTCAGAGGGAGAGTCAAATGTGGGAATGAGACATGTGATGTGCAAGCCATTGAAGTGCTTGATTAGCCTTTTGGAAAATTCAGTGATTGAAAGAAGATGGCTGAAGCCTGGACTGGGAACAATCACTATGTGGGTTTCCTTCTCCATGGGAATCTGTTGAGAGACAGAAAATGGTTTCAAAATTTGATTTTGGAAGGATTGATTTGATGGAGTTTTCTTAAGGCAACAACTACTCTTATATGTAATCAGAAATATGTTAATTTTGGTGGTTATCTCATGAAGATTAATATATTAGAATTATTTGTGAGCAAGAAAGATGGTGCCATGTGAATTCAAACCTCAGCATTTGAACAATATATTAATTGAGTTTTTTCTAGTGTTATTGTAATAAATAATTGAAAAGGATTAGATGCATATTTTGAAAAAGAATTTCATGTTAATAATTTAAGAAAAAAAAATTACCAGATAATTTAAAGATCTCTGAAATAATTTAATTTAAAAATAGTTAAAAAGTTATATCTTTGTTGTTTATAATTGTATCTATGCTTTTGTCACATCTAATTACACGGTAATGTGGAAGTCAAATTCCTAATGTTATAAAGAAATATTCTTTGTAATTATTTTATAATTGTTTTTTTCTTTAATTTGATTTGACTGGTAAGCCAAATTGGAGAAACAGGTCAAATAAATTATATAATTTTTATATATAAGTTTATAACCAAAAATTTGTAATCATTTCTATGTAAGCATGATGATGTAATAAAGATATTGTGCAAGTGTTTCTAGTCAAATAAAAGATTATTATAAAATCTCTTATTTATATAGATTTCGTAATTTAACTATCAACTTATAAAACTTTGACAAGTTTAGAATGTTTTCTAAATGTTTATCTATAATTTTGACATGTATCATCTGAATCATTGTCCATTGAAGTTGACCACTGAAAACTACCTTCCACTGAGAATTATTATCAGCTTTAAAAAAACTTAGATCCTGTGTTTCCTTAATTTTAATTTTTAAATATCAAATTTAGAAGATTAAATGAGATTTTTAAAATTGTTTTTAGTTTTCTAAATTTAATATTTAAAAATTAAAATCATATTTTACTAAATTTTAAGTATTAATTTTTTTTAATTTAAAGAACTGAAAAAGAATTTACCCAAATTCTAGAACTAAAAGTATAATTAAATTTACATAAATAGTTAACTAGTGGTTACATAATATTAAAGATAAAAATAATAATTTTTTATTTGAAATAGATTAAAATCAAATAAAAAAATTTACAGATTCAAAATCAAAACATACCTAATAATTTTAGAGAAATAAATACATATTTAAGCGTTAAAACTGTTATTAAATTTGACATTTAACCTAACGAGAGCCAAGATGGGCTTCTAGTAAAACTTGGGCCGAATATACAAAAAATTGTAAGTAAGAAGCCCATTACCCAAATTAATGAGGTGATACATTTCTTAAAATTTTGACTGAAGCAAAGTTTCACATCCTACAATTTAAAAAAAATACAAAATTTTGGTCTAATTTTCAATTCTTCACATGTTTCATTTATTTTATTTTCATTTCAACTTTAAGATATACCACCAAGAAATAAAATAATTAATTAAAAAATATAAAAAAAATTATGTAAAATGAAGATCAAATCAAAATTATAAATTTTTAAAAATCTAATTAAACCTAAAATCATGGAAGGATCCAAAATCATGTATATGTAAATTGATGAATCTATGTTTAAACCCCAAAATTAATATGATAAGGAAAGAAAAAGAGAAAGAGATGAATATATATAAAAAATTATTATTAGGAAGAATGAAAATAGCGATGAATGTGAATGTGAAAGTGATGCTTACGCGCAGTAGCAGCAATGAAAGTCAATGAAGTGACTTTGGGGTTGGCATTGAAGCACCAACGTGCAGTCATAAAAAGGAAGAGAAACCGATTCACAGCACTATTTTCTTGACAATTTCAATTGCAAACGCACTTCACGAACCTTCCTCCACCCTTTTCTTCTTCTTAAATTCACACGCCTTCAAATCCTCTCATTCCTTTCATCCTTCAATTCAAAGGTTTCCTTCTCTTCTTCCCCGTCTCTCATCGTTCTTCATCACCATGCTTTCGTCAAGGTTACTTCTCCTACCTCCCATTCTGCAGAAAACCTCCAAGGTCTTTTCTCAAATCCCTAAATTCACATTTTCTTTCTGCATTCCCAATTTTTTTCTTCTTTCACTGACACGATGTTATGTTGCAGGTGTGTGATAAAGTAACTTCGTTTCGATCACTGTCCACAAGTACGTAAGCTTCTTCGTCTTATTTTATTTCTTGGTTGTTCTTAATTATTTTTTAGTTGAATTGCTATGAACACCATGTGGAGAAAATGACTTGTGATAGTTTTAAATTATTACATAACTTTGAACTACAAATGAATTGAAATTGATTATATCATTGTTAACTCTAATGAAACTAGATTATTTTTTTTTAACAAAAGTTCTATATAGATGAAAATATAATATGATAAGAAAAGAAAAACTCCACTAAAATAATCTATTAATTCTTTATAGAAATTAGCTTTTTAACAAATCTATATCTGTAAGTTATTTTTAAATGATGTTTTTAAAATTAATTTTAGGAAAGAGAAATAAGATTAAAATTAAAATTAAATTTTTAAAAATTAAAATTAATTATAAAAGCTATAGCCTTTTTTTTAAAAAAAAAAAAAGTTATCAGCTGTGATGTATCGCTTTTGCATAATCACGTAAAATACAATTGTTAAATATAAGGAAATTACATGTGAATTTTTGTAGCATTAGAGTCAAACAATTATCATCATAATTTATTTTATAATAAAATTATCTATTATTTTTAAACATTTAGTTAATACTTATAATTTTATTTTATTTCTTTTTTTTTCTGTTGCATTAAATTATTCATAAAATCCATCTCTTTACTTGTTATTTAATATTTTAGGAATTTTTATTTAATATTTTAGGAATTTATGTAGTATATTAGTGTATAATGTAGATTAATGGTTATATAAATAAATTGTTTAAGTAAGTTTTAAATCCTAAATACTAAAATTATGACAGTGAAAAAGAGGTTTTTTTTATCCTATTATTATTTATAACGTTAATTTAGTTTAATTTTTTTAATTAAAAATGTAAGATAATATTTTTTTAATATATTGATTGATGTGACATTATTATGTACACATTCATAATAAGTCAAGAGTTTATATTAGAAGTGATAGATAATTTTATATTAATAAGCATAATTTGGTTAGTATCTGAAATTGTAATTTTTTATTAGCAATTGAATAATGCTGACGAAGAGATAATATGTGTTCACTTTAAAAATATATGAATAAATTAATTTGGTAAATAACAGAGGAAAGATAATGAAAAAAAGTTATTAAAAAGAACAGAAATGTGTGGGGAAGTTAGAAGTATACGACATTCCAGCATCATTTTCAAGGGTTTTTTCTGCGAAAAATGCCAACACAAACTATAACACTTTCTTCGTGGAAAGTGGAAACCACTTTGATAAGCATGACTATAGTCTTTAATAGTATTCATAGAAGAGAAGCACGACCCTCATTCTCTGTCGCTATTTCCAAGCATGAACACACGTTCTGTTTCTGTAGGTTCCATCAAAATGGCTTCCAGAGCAAACCACGGTGCCGTTTCCTACCAAAACGTCGTCGTAATGAGGCACGGTGAGCGCTTCGACAACTTCAACCCATCCTGGGCCCCCACCGCAGCGCGGCCTTGGGATCCACCGCTGGCCGAACCGGGCTCGAAACGGGCTTTCGAAACGGGCCAGAGGCTCCGAGAGAGTCTCGGGTTTCCGATCCAGCGGGTCTTCGTTTCGCCGTTCCTCCGCTGCCTCCAGACCGCCGTCGAACTCATCCCGTCCCTCTCCGCCGTAGAGGAGGGTTGCAGCACCACCACCACCACCGGCGGTGGTTTTACCGTTGAACCTTCCGTAGTCAAGGTCAGATTGTTTTATTTTAGTTTTTTGCTCCCTGATTGTAAAATGGTAATAAAAATCGAAAAAAATGGATTCATATTTCTTGAATAATAAATATTAAAACAAAATATTGTAATATAAAATAAAATTATATCAAAAGACTGAAGTCAAATATTTTTTTTCGTCACAAAGAAAGAGAAGACTAAAATGAAAGGAAAAAGAAAATTGACCAAATTAGAAAAAACTAAGAATCAAGATGAAAATAACTTTATATTGACTAAATAAAAGAAGGGATTGTGTGTATTTCAAAAAATAATAATAATAAAAGTTAAATAATAGGAATGGGAGTGTTTTGAAGAGTTTTTTTTTATGAAAAGTTAGAAGAGTTAGTTAAAATATGAAAACAGTTATAGGAATAAAATGAAACACGGAACAATACTAATACATAACCATTCATTTTGATCAAATGATCAAAACAACACCATCTATGTAGCTTTATGTAGTTTCTTTTTTTTTTTTTTAATTTTTTAGTCACTATGTGGAATGAATGTTGTTCATATGTACACCAAAACTAAGTTTGCAGTTTTGTTTGTCTAAACTGCAGGTCTCGGTTGAGTACGGATTGTGTGAAATGATGAACAGTACTGCTATTCGTCCCAATGTTGCTCCTAAAGATGGAAATATGAGGTTTGATATAGCAGAGTGTGAAGCCATGCTCCCACCTAGGATAGTGGATAAAAATGTTGAAAGGGTGTATAAAGAGGTATAGGGGACTTCAACTTGATATAATAATTTCTAAGTATTTATCCATGCTAATATAATTGTGGCTGATGGAAACTTTTTCTGCCTTATAAACTTCAGTTTCCCCAGTGGGGAGAATCAGCTTTACAAGCAGGGGAAAGATATAAGCAGTTAATTAAGGACCTTGCAGATAAATATCCTACTGACAACTTGCTGCTTATTACACATGGTAAAAAATCCAATTCCTCTCTATTTAACATAATGCAATTCAATAATGTTCAATTTCTATGCTTAGATATCTGAGAAGATACCTTTTACTTGTAATATTTTATTAATTTCAACTTAAATTTTATACATTTTGAGTGTAAATTTTTTTTTCAAGTAATTAAAAAATACGTTTGCATAAGGTTTTGGTATCTCCAAAATTGGTCCTATCAAAACTGGTACTTCAAAATTTTGTTCAGTGACAGTGAATTTGGTCCTGCTAGCCATTTTGTTACTTTTATATTAGTAGTGTGGACATACAAATTTTTGACAAATTTTGACAGCTAACTCAAGAACAAATTATTGTGAGGACTAAATTTAACCTTAAAAAAATATGATAGGAATGGTTTTTAAAGGTTTATGATAAAAGTAAACAAAATTAAATTACATGATAATTTAATTAGGTGATCACATAGAAACTGTTACTTCTACGTTGTAGCTTTTTACCCTTGGTTACTCTAATAGTAAGCAAAAAGAATCCAAATAAAATTGAAATAACATGAAAGTGTTTTCCCAAGTAGAAATGTAACTGACTGAAACATTTGCAGGAGAAGGAGTTAAGGTGGCTGTTTCTTCAGTGAGAAAGGATGCTGCAGTAAATAAAGTGGATTACTGTGGATATGTAGAACTTAGACGTCCCATTTTCAAGAAAGATGAGACATTTACATATGGAGAGTTCGATTTACTTACTCCTAGTGGTAAAAATGGCGTAAGATATTCCCTCCCATGCTCTTTGGAAAATGCCACCAACCAAACTTCTACATGATCAATCATGTCCTCTTATTCTTACTTAAGTTTACCATCTCCAATAAAAGATATTTAATGAAATATCCAAATAAATTATAAATTATTTAAAATAGAAATCTTAGTTGTTATATAAATTATTTAAAAAATATTTAAAGTTATTTTTTATCAAATAATTTTTCAAACAACTCATATCAATAAATATTATCTATGTTTAAAAAAACTAAAATAAAATTAAATATGAATTGTTTAATCATGAAGGAGGATAATAAAATTTATATTTTATATTTCAATGTGAGAATAATTTATATGGATTGTTATCATTATATATTTCATACTGAAAATGTCTTTTTCATGGTTTATAGTTATGTAATATATGATAGTTGAATCGGGTTAATAATGGTGAATCGAAAACCCATTATGAGTGAATCATGAATTGTATTGTGAATCGCAAGATTCATGAACATTAATAAAAAGGCGTAACAACGAGACAGACATTAAACTAGATCTGGTGCAGTGGCCAATCAACACGACGACTCTTGCAGGAGCAGCGAGATACCATTTTGAGATTAATTACTATGATCATGATTAGGAGAATAGATAAATTTAAAAAAAAAAATGGTAGGAGAAAATGAAGATTTAAATTTAAGTTTCTGATTTAAAATGGCTTTACATGCATTAATAAAGGAATCACATTTAATTATCTTGCCTAGAAAGAAGACGTATAGATTTTAACTTTAAATTACACGAAACCAAACAGCCTTTCTCTCTCTATATATATAGAGAGGAACGCAATTCATTTATCCATTTTAATTTATAAGGAAAAAAAGTTTGACAAAAATAAATATTTTATGTGAATATCTACTTTCTAAATGAATAAGGATATTATTTTCCACACTTTTTCGTATTTAACGATATTTGTGCTATATTTAAACATAAATTTGTCGTTATTTTTATTTAAATACGAGTTTAGATTTATTATTTCTTATATTCTTATTTAAACAAGATATGTAAGTACTATGATTTTAAATATTTTTTAATTTTATAATTTAGGAATTGCAATTAAATTTTATTTTATGTGATTTGAAAGGTAAAAATATATATAAAGTAAAAGTAATAGTGTATTAAAATAAAATTGAATATTGCATTCTTATGGTTTATGAAATAATTATCATATGATAAATATTTTTTGGGTTTTATTTAATTGTAAAGATGGGTAATGTAAGTCTTTTTAAATATTGTATATATTAAGGTTAAGAATAAAATTTAAAATTACATAAAGAGATTAATAATCCTCCATTTAAAAATTGTTTCTATCATATTCATATTTTTTATTTATTACTCGTAAACGAAATTGAAAATTTGATAATTATTTGATGTCGACTATAATTTTGGACATGATACATGTTTGCATGTCATTTATTTTTCTAGCAAAATAAACCATTTTAATGAAATTTCATCTAAAAAAAAACAACACGTCAAAACTCTAACATCATAATAAACAATTTTATTAAAAGTGTCAGTTATTTAATCTCATACCTTACGAAAAAATAAATCGAATGAATTAATAAATATGTTTATTAGTTTATATTAATTATAAAAAAATATTTAGTAAGACTAAAATATATTATTCATGTTATTCCTTAAATGTATTCTTTAAATTTTTAAGTCATGCACATTCCTACATGTTAAATATCATATAACTTTATTGATTATAGTTATACAATATGTAAATCAAAACATATTTTCACTAACATTTACAATTATTGAAAGTGAGATAAAGAAGATTTTGATATGATTTTTTTAACTTTTAAGACAACATGTAATATCTTAACAAAACTTATATATGATAATAGATCGAAGAATGATAATATTATCAATTTTATAGACTAAAATTATTGGATAAATACATATATTTTACAATTAATATATTGCATTTGATATATTATCTCAAGCTTCAATAAAAAAAATTAAAAAATATTGAATTGGAAAAACAAGTATTTAATATAGGTAATATATTTTTATATTACTAAATATTTTTTCAATTAATATAAGCTAATAAATATATTTATTAACTCATTTGATATTTTATTTTTGTCATAAAATGAGATAAAGGAGCTCATACTTCTAGCAAAATTATCTATTATGATATTAAATATTAAAGTTTTGACAAATTGTTTCTTAGTTAGATGGAACTTTATTGATAAATTAGATTTAAGTTTATAATAGAGGTAAAAAATATCATCAATCTCTTTAAGTTTATGAACTTTATTTTGAATGGAGTATAAAATTTTCCCATATACACACTAATAAAAATCACATTTAAAAGAATTAAATTGTAATTTGTTGGCATGTTACACGTAAATAATAAATATAATGAAAAGAATGTTTGAAAAAATTATGAATTTAATATCTAAGAATTATAAGATAAGATTTTCTTATTCTCAAGTTATTATTATATTTTTTCTTTTCATTAATAAATTAACACATTTATTAATTTAATATATAAAATAAAAAGAATTTACAAGACTTCTACATCTTAGCTTCTTCCAATTCAAAATAACGATTTTTAATCTTCTTATATAAGTCCAAAATTCATTCTCAACCATATAACAATAACACCCAATAATTTACTAATATTGACACTCACAATGAATGAATCAAAAAATTTCTAAGTAAAAAAAATTACCAAAATAAAAGTTATAATCATGATATGCCATATTTAATTCTTTTTAATGTATTATTGTTTCAACTCTAATTTTTTTTCTCCTATCAATTTAAACAAAAATTCCTAAAACTACAAAAATTTAAGAACATATTAAGACTAAAATAATACTTATATCATTAAAAAATTAAAAAATAAGTTTAATTATTTATAAAATATTTTCTACGAATTTTTTTTTAAATTAATTATCTATTGAATATTTATTACAATAGAAAATTTTTCATGACTACTAATTTTTTATTTGTGATAGTAAAAAATTTGGAGTAAATTTATAGAAAAAAAATGTATTTCCCACTTATTATAAATATTGCCTGTAAACTCTGTTTCATAAAAAATAATTTTTCTTTTTAATATATACACGACTTTTTCAAATTAAAAAAATAATTTAATCTAAATTTGTATCGGCATATATGACTTCTAACAACCTACGAAAAAAAAAAACTATGTTAGATAAGAAAAAATAAATAAAAACAACCATATAGTCAAATTATGTATCAGATTTCTAACCACATAAGAAAAAAAAAAAATTCTCAATTCCACTAATATGACTTCTTAACCAAAAAAAAATTAAAATTGCAATCATGAATTATAAAGTATGACTTCTTCATAAAATTGTATTTTCAAATACAACCCAAATTTGTATTTTTTTTTTTAAATACCCATTTTGATAATTTCAAAAATAAATTACACCTTCTTGGTTTTTTGTCTTTTGTTTCATTCTAGTCACCGGAATTATATATAAATGTCAATGAAAGTGGTAGGATGTAGTCGCTTCCTCCCATCAACACAACCAAATATTGTTCTTACAAAAATTGGAACATTTATTTGAAGCACTTTTGAGTATTTATTTGTTATATTTTCATTATTTTAAATGATTCATGAGCAGTGACAAAATGACACACGAAATTCTACATTGTAAAGTTAATATCTGAAGCTCTTTCAAGAGAAGAACACCAAATAGCCATTAACTGGTAGACACTGTTAAGATGGATGAGAAATAACATTTTCTCTTTTATTGAGGGGATAGTCATGAAATAATGGCACCATTGCTTATCCAAATAAAGTGTTGACTATAGTCCATTAGAAGTTAACTAAATAACATATGACACAACGGATAGTTGATGCACCAAATGGCTAAGGTATTGCAAAACCTGGGGGCAATAACTGAGAAAATCCATCAGGTGAAGTTTTTAACAAGCATAAGATTGTTAACTTGCGCATAAAACCTTCAACCCTTGCAACTACCATTCCATGAACGTTTACTATAATTTTTGTATCCACCAAGGAATCAAACCACCAGATATCAGCACAAGACATGGCTGAGCTTTATGTCACGAATCATCCATTTTCCTATCCAAATCAATATACTTTTGTTTCATAGAAGACCTATCCAAATATGAGTATGAACATTAGAAGGCCAAGAAAAACTATGTAGTCCAAATAAAAGAAATAATGAAGAGAAGATAATTCTAGAAAGGGATAACATAGGTAATATATTCTTCTATCTCTAGCTCCTTAATGACTACGTAAGAAATGAGTTCTGATTGAGTTATAGGCGTGTCCAAATTATATTTTACTAATCTCTTAATATTTGTTGCATTAGCACAATAAAAAGTAGCCAAATGATTCAACACATTAAAGCACGTATAAATTTCAAGAGATCTCAAAAAAAGGATACATTATTCCTCCATATTTTCAAATCTTTAAGCAGTTTATCTCCCCCTTTCCACTCCTAAAAAACATAACTTTGGTGAAATATAGTCCCCATCCCAACAGTTCACTCCATATTTGTATTAAATTTCAAGAGTCTAGCTAACAAATGTCCATAAAAAAGACTAAAATGCATTTAATGCCGTTCATTAAATCCTTTTAATTGATAAAAAAATATAAATGCTTTCTGAGATTTCAAGATATTAAATGCTTTTATGGTTTATTTAATGCTATCTAATTTCATCCAGTAATTAGTACCTGAGAACATTTGTTAGCAAATTCAAAATTTTAACATAGCACCAATTTTTGTTTTTCTTCCCTTTGCACTGGTAAGCAATATTTTAAAACATATGCAGAAGGTTTATTTGACAGTATTCAGATTGGAGATATATTTTCATTGTACAAACTATATACATATGCTTACTTATTCTGTGTCCGTGGAGGTAACCCAAGTTTTGCTCTTAAATTTGCACCTGCTTGCATGAGATCTTCCACCTATACGCAATAATATAAAGTAGGAGAAATTAGTCATGTCTTCTATAAAGCATCTGAGAATGATAACGAGCAGACATATTATTCACTGAAAAAGGGAACCAGAACCCACACTCAAGTCAAAAGAACATCAATAGTTCTCTTGACATCTATAAAAAGTTAATAAACAAAACATTTCACCAGTCATTTTCCCATCCTCTATTCCAAGTTTCAAACAACAAAACCATCTTCAAAATAAGAAATGGTAATAGTGACGCACAAAATACAATTGTCTTATGATATAACTCTCAATTTAATTTCTTTTGTATAAATCATGACCATCCATAGTATCATACATTCAAAATAGCCAAGTAACAATTATTGAATTCGTGATACTTAGGTGCCAAGAGGGCAAAGGTACCAAACTACCAATTACTAGTATATCCGTTTTTGTACTACATAGGGTTTGCACACAATAAAATAATAATAGAAGCACTGATTGATGCAAGAAATTGAAGAAGATATAACATCACATCTCCGTAATACCACGAAAGTTAGAAAAAAATACAAAAATAAAAGCAAAGGAAAATAACAAAAAGCAGATGAGAGGAAATTTAGGGCCAAGAATTAATCAACAATTCGAACTCAATTTTAATTTATATTATTATAAGGAAAAAAAACCAATTATTGATCCGAATTAACATGTTTTTTAGAGAGAACTATGGAATGAACTTAAAAATATGAACTAGATGTAAAGGCTAATGAAACACAAACAAACAAGTTTACAACTTTTTCCATGCACCAAATTCACAGCTGCCATGTGAATGAAGCATATGTAAGATTCAAGAGTTTGAAACATTACACCACAGAGACACAGATTGTGTCATTAGTTTATATGTAACTGAACCATTGGTATTTCTTCACAACCATTATGCAATTTATAGTGCAACCTTTGCATTTCAATAAAATCCATCAATACCTTTACATAGGAAAAACATAATCCTGGTTGACATAATTCCACCTTGACCTCAGCTGTAGCTTTATGTGCGAATGGATATTCTTAACCCTTCCTACTCTGACTTTTTGTCAGTATTTATCACACATTCCTAACATGCCTAACACTCACAATACTTTCATATTAAAAGTACAGCATAGAAAAACTAGCTTTGACTTCAAGTTTATTATGTCTACACTATTTAAATCAAGTAACAATTTGATCAAAAATACAAGAAAAGCATATTGGTGCTTCTTTTTCCCTTGTTTAACAACCTAAGGAATAGAAAGAACAGAAATATATCTGAAACTAAAGTTCTACATAATGTACAGATTCATTTAGAATTGACAAGTAATTTGATCTCATGTGAAATTAGTCATAATGACAGCTCTGTTCACCTAAAATATTTCTCGTCACTGTTCAACCACATGAACTATGCAGTCTGCACAAAAAGATCAACATCAATTTGATTTGGCCTCAATTATTCAGTATTCAACTACACCAACATCAAACATCTTGTTCATTTTGCAGATTTTATAAAAAATTATATCATTTGTCAATAATATAGTGACTGATGTTACTCAAGAGTCAAACAATCAATCAAGAGCTGACTGGGATGGATTATCATATCTAGATTTTCATGGAAGCCATGGGAGAACAATGCACTAATACGATGTAATCAGTGCTGGCAAATATGACCAAACAAACATTAATAATAGGAAAATAACATTTAAGGCATTTTCAGCAGTTAAAAGTAGTTTTTCTCTTTGGTCAATGATCTAAACACAATAGTCTAACAGTGCAATGGAACTAGTAATTTATTCCAGTTCCACCTCAAAATAACTAAAACACAATAGTTTCTTTCTTCCGACTCTAACAGCAGAGAGTATACACTACTATCCTCTTTCAAGCTCAAACTTCCTTGATAACTTGCACTGACAAAAAAACTAACTTTTTCCAAGGTATGAACAAACCAAAACCCACTTTACAATTCACTATGAAAATTACACGATCGTACAACGTTTTTCCTAGCTAAGAGGGCATTCCATCACCCCTAGCTTCAGTCTGCAAGTAACAAAACCTTAGTTGACCTGTCACTAGTCCACTGCCTAATACAAATCACAAAACTTTAAAGAACTCAGGTGACATTTCCTCACTTGCTTAGAAGCAGAACTTCTTGCTATCCCTTGAAACCAATAAACAAAAAACAAACCAAAACACATTTCACAATGCACTCTCCACAATCACCTAATCGCATAACCCCATCAATTTCTTTCCCCACTAAAACTGCCTTTCATAAAAAAATAAAGCGAGATAGTCAGAAAACAGAAAATGGAATGATGGTGAGAGCAGTACCCCGTTGATGCCGTTTGCTTGGAGGAGGAGGACGGAGGCGGAGGCGGCGCTGCCGACAAAGAGGGAGGCTACGGTGAAGGCTTTCAAAGGCATGAAGCGAGAATCTCCTGCGTACCCTTTGGTGTAGGAACGCATACCCAAACCCATTTGTGCAGCGCTGGCCACACCCCACCACCATTGGATCCCACTGTCACTGTTGTTGCCACCGCCTGTGACTTCCTCCATCTCCATCCTCTCTTCCGATTCAGGGTTTACAATTTACTTTACTCAATCAAAGAGGGGCTTCTTCTATCTCTGTTGAGGGACATGTACACACAGCTTGGAATTTTTCACCACTAGCAAAAGGGTTATTTAGAAGGATAAAACGTTTTCTACAATCCTATTTTTTGTACAATTCTTCCTCAATAATTTTGAATCATAGTTTCATTTTCAACAATTTTTGTTAATACTCTTTTTCGTTTAACTCATTTAAAATATAATAGGGTAATTAAGACACATTTTATATAAAAAAATGGAAAACTTTGGATTAGATTCCACTTCTAAAGTTGATAGGAATAAAAATTAAGAGTTATTGGGAGTGATCATCCTGTTATCTATTTTATTTTTCTCTTTTTATAATTTCATTGTAACTTTATTATTAGTATGTTAGTTATTTACCTATTTTTTTAGTTTTTTTTAGTTTTTTTTTGTTTTTATATATTTATTTATTTATTATTTTTTTAAAATAGTTATGAAGTTTTAATTTTTTTTCTTTTTATATTTTCTCCTAATTTTTCTTTTATAATTTTATTATTATCTACTTTATTTATTTAATTGTTTTTTAATTTTTTAAAATTTTTTATACATTTATTTTTTCAATTATTTTTTTTATAATGGTATCATATTTTTAAAAAGTTTAAAAATATTTTAATTTTTTATTTTTCTTTTTTATAATTTTATTATTATTTTTTTTTCAATTTTTATATATATATTTTTTAGTTATGTTTTCGGAATGATTGTAATATATTTTAAAAAAAATTCAAATTATTTTAACTTTTATATATGTATATATATATATATATATTTAAATATATAATTAAAAATAATTTAAATATGAAATTTTAATTTATTAAAAAAGATAGAATAATAAAAAATGTGAATAGACTGAAAAGGGCCTGTATTTTTTTATAGTATTTAATAAATAAAATTAATCTTCTAAATATTCCACTTCTTAACAGTAATATATTTTTAAGAGATAATGTTTTTATGAAACATACTTTCATCACTATTCACTTGTCCATAAACATTCATGTCCGATTTCACCACCGTGATCCTGACCTACCTCCCATGTCGTTTCGATCTTTCCGCTTTATCGCACGCTTCGCCAAACTCCACACCCACCCTCTCACCTCCACGCACCGTTCCCAACTATCATCTCTCCACGCGCCACCCCCTTCTCCCCACCTCGACGAACACCTCGTCCTCGATCAAATCTCCCTCCTTTTTCCCATTCCCTCTTCCAAATCCCAAAACCCCGTTTCGAAACCCCTCGAACCGCCGCACCCGGACGCGAAACCCGTGGATGCGTTTTTGCCACCCGAAGACAAACTGCGCGGAGTCTTCCTCCAGAAGCTAAAGGGCAAGGCCGCAATCGAAAACGCTTTGTCCAACGCTGGTGCTGACGTGGACGTTAACGTTCTCGGTAAGGTACTCAACTATGGGAACCTCAGTGGTGAATCCATGGTCACGTTTTTCAACTGGGCGGTTAAACGGCCAGGGGTTCCCAATGATGTTGGTAGTTACCATGTGATTGTTAAGGCACTAGGAAGAAGAAAGTTTTTTGTTTTTATGATGGGTGTGTTGCGTGATATGAGGCAACGTGGCATTGATGGTGATTTGTTGATGTTGTCTATTGTCATTGATAGTTTTGTTAGGGCTGGTCATGTGGCTAGGGCGATTCAGGTCTTTGGGAACTTGGATGATCTCGGGGTTCGACGTGACACCGAGGCTTTGAACGTGCTTTTGTCGTGTCTATGTCGTCGGTCTCATGTTGGTGCTGCCAATTCTGTTTTGAATTCGATGAAGGGGAAGGTGTGTTTTGATGTTGGTACATACAATGTGGTTGCTGGGGGGTGGTCTAAGATTGGTAAGGTGGGAGAGGTTGAGAGGATTATGAGGGAAATGGAGGCTGATGGGGTTCTACCCGATTGTAGGACATTCGGATTCCTTATGGAGAGCTTGGGGAGGGCAGGTAGAATGGATGAGGCTGTTGAGGTTTTCTGTGGTATGAAGGAGAAGAATTGCCAACCGGATACTGCTGCTTATAATGCAATGATTTTCAATTTTCTGTCTGTTGGGGATTTTGAGGAGTGTATGAAGTATTATAACATGATGTTGAGTGATAACTGTGAACCTGATCTTGATACGTTTGTTCGAATAATTACTGCATTTCTCAAAGTGAGGAAAGTGGCTGATGCACTTCAGATGTTTGATGAGATGTTGAGGCGGGGGGTTGTGCCTTCTATTGGGACCATAACAGCCTTTATCGAACGATTGTGCAGTTATGGTCCACCGTATGCTGCTTTGGTGATATACAAGAAGGCAAGAAAGTTAGGGTGTACGATATCCATGGAAGCTTATAAGATACTGCTTATGCGGCTTTCTCAGGTTGGAAAATGTGGGACATTGTTGAGCATATGGGAGGAGATGCAAGAATGTGGGTATAGTTCAGATTTGGAAGTTTATGAGTACATCATTATTGGTCTTTGCAATGTTGGACAACTGGAAAATGCTGTTCTTGTTATGGAGGAGGCTTTGCGCTTGGGGTTCTGCCCAAGCAGGCTAGTATATAGTAAACTGAGCAACAGGCTGCTTGCTACAGAGAAAACAGAGATGGCTTACAAGCTGTTTTTGAAGATTAAACATGCCCGTTCCATTGAAAATGCGAAAAATTATTGGCGCACTAATGGTTGGCACTTTTGAATAGGCATGCTAATTGGCAGATCTTACAGTAGATCGTCTTCTTTGCTTTCCACGTAGCTGGTCTCTGAGATTGCTTGGATACAGCTCAGAAGAGTTTCTCTACTAGATTAATTGCTGTTATTATTCAAGAATTGCATTTCGGTAAAATTATATAACAGCTTATAATTTTTGAAGAGGCTCTCAAAGAGCTTATTTTGAAGCTGATTCCAAGTTCGTCGATCTTTCCAGCTGATTCCAAGTGCGTCGATCTTTCCAGCTTGATGGGAGGTTGTTGAGTCAATTATTTGGAGGAAAATAGCTGTCTCAACTTTGAAATTACAATTTACAACTTGTGTCCATTCTTACCACAAATGGAATATGGTAGAGACATGAGAGTGGCACTTAATCTGTTGCCATTGTCAGGTTGAAGAATGCGTCACCATTGCTGCTTTCCTCTGTCATTGCATTTCTATGCCACTGTCTCTGCCTGGCATTTTCCACCATCATGAGTAGCTTTGGATTGGTTGAGTTTTTGGGACTTACTGAGGTATTTCGCTGCTTCTCATACCTGTTTGGTTGTTTGTGAGAATTGTAATCTCCTACTTGATTGATTGAATTTAGTTGCAATCTGAGTTACCAAATTGTTTCTATTTGTTTTTCTGGAAGATTGCCTGGTTTGAAATTGAATGTTTATGGAATTTTTCTAAAACGGTTTTGAAGGGTGTAGGAATTTCGGGGCTATAATAGCGTTTCTCTTAATTAGTTTCGATAAATTATCCTGGCAAATTATAGTTATTTAGTGGGTTTTGTTATTAGAACTTAAAAGATTTATCGATTACTGTTTGGGTAATGGCTGGCTATAAGTTCATATGCTTTGCCTTGGGAAAAAGATAACTGAGTTTGATATTTATCATTGGTGAATGTCCTTTGTTTGCTACATCATATTTTGCATAACATAACCTATTCTTGTGCTGCTATTTTCTTTGTGCAGATCAAGTCCATTACAAGCTGGGCATCGTGCGGATATTGATAAAATGGTTGGGAAGAATGGAAGGTAACATGAACCTTTAGAAGCAATAATTATGAATTTAGTAGTTCATGAACATTTCGTTCATTCGAAGGACAATAATTGCTACATTGTTTAGATGCCTGATGGAATGTTGATGTTTAATTTGAGCAGTATATAAAATTTGAATTATTGAGAAATCCTGGTTTCTTACTGTCATACAACATCCTCAATTATACAAGTGGTTAAATAGAAATTTGATTGGTTGCCAAAGTAAAATTTATATCAGCTAGTGCCTAATACTAATTTATACAATTTTCCAAGTTATATGATGCCTATACCCTTGGAGTTTGCTTTTGTGTAAGGGATTACAACCATTTGATTGGTACTTCTTTTTGTTGTTGGCAGCCAAGTTACAGATAACCTCAAAAGGTTCACGTGTATGGATTTGCAGAACATTGCAATGATGTTGGAAGTTCAAAGAATGTTAAGTGAAATCCTACAGTCTATAGGGGAATGGGTTCTGTGAAATTAGTAAAATGAAATGGATGATTAGATTCCAGGCTCAATCAGCTTGAAAATTTCCAGGACTTTTTATTTTATGATCAATATTTTAGTGGATTCCTTTGTTCTGGATTTATTTATTTTTGCTTTCTATAGCTTAAAGGCAATGATGGTTAAAGATCAACAATGCTGGGAATCTCAATTTAGAGATTATACTGTAGACTGAATCATTTAAGCTGCATTCCATTCAGACCTATGAAGCCGATAACAATTGTTACCACTAGAACAAAAAAATTAGGTTAAGCTATTTATCAGGGCTTTCTTTATTTCAAGTTTGAGCTGTTGTATGAGAAAATTGAATGTTTATAATTTCCTATGCAAATCAAGTTTTAGCCTTCATTGTAAATAGTAGTGTTGGGTGACTTGGTTCGAACCAGATTTATCCAAAGTGGCTAGGAGGGAGTTTTGATGGGTTTAGGTTTAAGAAAAACGGTGTTAGATGGGTTCGGAAAATATCCTAGATTGTCCCAATCCATTTTAAGAAAAAATTAGTTCAACGCAGGCTTAGAATTTAAAGCTTGGTAGATAGTATTTTTAACATATACTATCAACAAAATAAATTGTTATTTTAATATATAATCTATATTAATGTATTAAAATAAAAATTTATCAAATATTTCATAACTATATACATTAAAATAAATTATTTATAAATATTTTAGTCTTTATATTTTATAATTTTTATAATATATAATTTTAATTATTTTTTATATTTAAATTTAATATTTAATGATAATTTTTACCATCATAAATTTTAAAGAGCAATTAAATGTATAAATTATGTAATTTTAGTCTTTATTTAACATTTGATACTAATTTTTTACTTAAAAAAAATTAATATTTTTTTAAATGCAAGACTAATTAATTACTTTTTAAAATATAGGGATCAAAATTAAATTTAAATAAATTATAAAGACTAAAAACATATTTAATTTTAAATAAAATAAATTATTAAATAACAATTAATTATTTTGAAATTTGATATATTTATATAAAGTTATTAGCATTCTTCTTTCTCCTTCTCACTTATTTATTTATATATATAAATAAATAAATTATATCATGAATAAAGTCAGTTAAATTACATATTATAAAAATCTTGTCAGGTTTAGGTACATATTATAAAAATCTTGTCAGGTTTAGGAAAAAAACTGTTAGTAACCTGAAAATAAATTATCTCTCATCAATTCTTTTGTTAGTAATCTGAAAATAAATTATTTCTCATCAATTCTTTTATTTTATTTATTTTTTCATCTTTTCTTTATTCAAAGAAGTCTATTTATCAACATTGATTTACAATAAGATATAACATTTTTAAGAAATTGATTAATTTCAACTCAGATAATATCAATTTAAATTTAAGATAATAAAAATAAAAATAGGTTAAGTTTTAAACTGTGAAATCATTAATCTAATCGAGACACTATATTAATTATTATAACAAATTAAAAAAAAAAAAAAAAGGATGAGTTTACTGTTAATGGATTTTCAAATTCTTAAATGTTGAAATCGGATCGAATGTATTTTTAGTTTAAATATTAAATCTACTTCAATGATAGTTGAGATAGAAGATACAAAATTGAATACACGTACCCTAACCCTCCCTTCTATAATAATGTATTGGCGTGGTTTTGTAAGTAAAAAAGGTATTTTTATTAAAAAATTACCTAAAAAGGTACTTTCAAAGTACGACTTCATTCGGTAGAAGTCGTACTTCATAACACGACTTTACATTTTTAAGCACAACTTTATTTTTTTTTTTAAATAATTAAAGAAGTCGTGTTATCAAACACGACTTCACCCTTTTTTTTATTATTTAATAATTAAATAAGTTTTGCTATCAACACGACTTCACCCTTTTTTAAAAAAATTAAAGATAAGTTTTAGGGTTTGTGTAAAGAATAAAATTAATGTATTTAATTGTTGTTTAAAAAAATTGTTATGATTATATAAAATATCCACGTTGAATTCATTTTGTATTATTTCATTTTCAATTAAATTATTTATCTTTAATCTCATCTTTTTCAATTTTTTCTAATGATGAATTAAATAAATTAATCATAACTAAAAATGATGAATTAACAAAATTAAAATCCTAACTGAATAAATACAAAAATAGAGGTAAATTTAAAAAAAAAATTACAAAGTTAACACGATTTCTTTATTAAAAAAAAGTGAAATCGTGTTTAATATCATGACTTCTTCAAATATTTTTTCTTTAAAAAAAAGTAAAGTTGTGCTTGATAATACGACTTATTTAATTATTTTTAAAAAAATGAAGTCGTACTTGATAGCACAACTTCCGTGTATTTTCGAAAAAAAATTAAAAAATGCAAAATCATGTTATGAAACACGACTTCTACAGAATGAAGTCGTACTTTGAAAGTACGACTTGACCCAAAAAAATAAAAATGGACTAATACATTGTTATAGAAAGGTTAGGGTGTGTATTCAATTTTGTATCTCCTATCTCAACTATCATTAAAGTAGATTCAATATTTAAGCTAGAAATACATTTGACTCGATTTCAACATTTAAGAATTTGAAGATCTATTAACTCAAGTGAACTCATCTTTTTCTTTTTAAGATAATAATTAATGTAGTATCTTGATTAGATTAATGATTTGAGAGTTTAAAACTTAACCTATTTTTATTTTTATTTTTATTATCTTAAATTTAAATTGATATTATCTGAGTTGAAATTAATCAATTTGTTAAAAATATTATATCTTATTATAAATCAATGTTGATTGTAAATCAATGTTGATAAATAGACTTCTTTAAATAAAGAAAAGATGAAAAAATAAATAAAATAAAGAAATCGATGAAAGATAATTTATTTTCGGATTACTAACAATTTTTTTTTTTTTTAAACCTGATATAATTTAACTGACTTTATTCGTAATGAAATGGTGATTCAAAACACTTGTAAGTATTTTACAAAGGGGAAAGAAAGACATTCTAACAAAGTAAAAACAGAAGAACATTATTTCTGGTTGTGTTTATCTTGATTCAACAATTTCCAACATGTTTCAAGGCAGTAAAAGAGAATAAAATTAGAAAACAACACTGAACTGCATTAAGCTATATAGCCTTCTTAGGACTCAAGAGAGGAGATTCTTCTGCCTCTGTCTACAAATGGAAACCTTTATCACCATGTCATCACCACTGTTTAGGAGTTGGAACAAGCAAGCATCTCCTTCTTTTAAATCATTTTCCTTTGCAAAACCTAACCAATGTGTTGTGAAGTAAACTGATTTACTTGGATACTGGACCAATTTAACCTTCCATGATCTGTCCCCAACAACAAGAGTAACATATTGTTCACCAATTTTGGTGTAGCTCCCCAATGTGCCCTTTGGCAGATACTGCATGATATGCATTCACCTTACTCAAATTTCAATGATTTGATTGGATACATATTATATATGATTGTTTAGTTTGAGAACTTACAATGTAACTTTTAGTTAAGTAGCTTGATTTGATTATCACTGTGAAGGAAATATTCCCAGCAGCTTCTATGTTTCTCTTCCCTTCATTTAGATTCTTCAAAGTACCTGAAAGAGTAAAAATTATTGAACATTAGAAGAACTAAATTCTTTGTAACACACACATAGATTGATTCATTAGGACTCTAGAATCATGCCTTTGTGGTCTCTGACTTTATCATCAAAGGCACTGTCCTGCAAATTGGAGTTACACTTTTTCTTATTTGGGATTGTTTTCTGTGTCTTACGTGGTTGAATGTCTTCACTATTATTTCTGACCCTTTTGTGATTTGCTTTGTTGACAGGATAGTCTATTTCCATGCAACTCATATCACAGATGAGTACATGGAAATGCGATGCTCCATTGTATCTGAAAACCAAAAGGTGTCCATGGGCTATAGAGTGATACTCCACAAACTCTTTCCAACCTTGTTCAAACCAAACACTGCCATCACGTTTCTCCAAATTTACTTTCCATTCTGCATCGTTTGAAAGCTTAAGAAACATTGTGTTGGGCAATTGTTCTCCATATTTGCTCACAAACTTTGTTGGAAGCCTCTGTGGTGCGAGATTAACAAATATATAATAAGATAAAACATGTATTAACTGATTATAGTTTTGCTATATTCAACAACAAAATTCACCATACCCATTTGACAATTTAGTTATTAATTGCAAAGTTTTAAGGAATGGTTTGATTTCTGGGCTGCAACTCAAGGTTTTTAAAGTCACCATGGCCATATTACAACCGCAGTTGTAGTCAAGTAAACAGCAATTAATTACAGTTTTCAACATTATCAAGAATAAACATGTAAACATGATTTCTGATAATAATATAAAACCTTTACTAATTGCATCGATGTTAAAAATGTAACATTAATTGGTGAATAGAGTATGATCTCAATAAAGGAACCACATATGCTTACTTGCTTTCCATGTAGAAGGTTGTGAGATAACATGATCCTGAAAAAGTGGATTGGCTTTGAAGCACTATCTCCATGAGAGTCATCTCCTTGGATAAGTTTTGAATTCATTCCAAGAATCCAAAGGTATACATAAGTAAAAGAATTAGGATTTGATGGTATATGTATATATTTTCTTTAATCTTTATAAACTGAGAACAGCCAAAGGAGATGGAGTTACTGGAAAGGAAAGAGTTTTGCTAACTGGTCATAGCACGTTAATAAGGTTTGGAAAGTCTACGCGAAGAAAGAATAAGAATCAATATATTTAAGAATATGTTATCAGTTAATAATAGTGTTTAAAGTATGGATCTTAACCAAATCGAAATCTCTTATTGAAATATAATTATTTTTTTATTTTTATTTTAAATAAAAAATTTAATCTTTTATATTATAATTTTTATTTTGTTAAATATATTTTAAATTTTTTTTAAGAAATTTTATTATTATAATTTTGTTATCATATTATCAATCCTTATTCTAATCTATTTTCACCACACATTTTTACACCTTTTATTTAAATCATTTTGTTCGTTTTAAAGGATAAATTTTTCTTAATTTAATTACTCTTTAATTATTTCTCTTTTATTTTTCGTATTTTGATTTTAATTTCGTATTTATTATTTTATTATGTATTTCAATATTCACTAGATAAATATTCTATTATTTTTTTATTTTTATTTGAGATTCAAGATTTTATTTTAATTAATTTTATTTTAATAGTGAGAGATAAAAATTTTAGTATCTAACTTAAAAATAATATATAATCTCAATTTTTAATAACACTGAAAATTTAAATAATGGAATAATAACTACTAAAGTTTTTATACTCATTCTCATGTAATATTATTATTCTTGATTTTTAATTAATTTTACTTTTACCAAAGTTATTTTTATTTTATTTTTTATATTTTTACAGCGTTATTTTTCTTTATATTATTAGTATTCATCTAGGTTTGTAAATACAAAATCAAATTTGATGGATGAATTATTCATAACAGTGAGAGATAAAAGTTTTAATATTCTAATTTAAAAATAATATATGATTTCAACTTTTAATAACACTGAAAATTTAAATAATAGAATAATAACTACTAAACTTTTTACACTCATTCTCATACAATATTATTATTTTTATTTTGTAATTTTTTTGTTGTTTTCTTATTTTTTTCCTACTACAATAATTTATAAACTAGTATTATACATATAAAATTTCTAATAATGGTTATATTTAATATATTTTTCAATTTTTAAGTAAAATATTTATTATAATTATATTTTAATTTTAAAAATAAAAATATATTTATATATAATAAAAAATTAAATTAAATTAAAAATTAAAAATTACAAAAATTCATCTAAATCAAGTCATTAAAATTGGTTTGGATTGGTTTTGTTTTTTTCTCAAACCGAATAGTAAAAAATTTATATATTTAATTTAAAAATATTTTTAATAAAACATCCCTATTTAAAATCAAATTAATTAAAAAAAATTGAAATTTGATAAAAAAATTAAAAACACAATTTGTTTTTAATTTTTTTAATATATTATTTTTTAAATAATATCATATGATTCAAATTTTAAATAAAAAATAAAATAAAATTAAACAAAACTGTTAATTATATTTTAATATAAAATTATATTTTTTAAATTGAATAATAACTTACAAATATATTAATAAAAAATATTTTTATTATATTATTTATAATAATATATAAAAAGATTTTTCTTAGTTATATTTTATATTATTATTATTATTTTTATAATTATCTTAATATATTTTAAAATTATTTTAATTTTAATTTAAAATATATTTATTTATAATTTCCTTACTTTTTTCACTTTTTCTAATTTTTTATTTTGTTAATTTCTTTATTATTAATTAACTTTTTTTATTTAAATTTAAAAAAAATATTTTATTTATAACCATCAAAATAAATATAAATTTTTTTATTAAAATATAAAAATATATAAATAGATAAATGTATTTTTATTTTATTAATATTTATAATATATTTATATTTATAAAATATGATAATAAATTTATATTATAATTTTTAAGTATAAAATTATATAATTTATTTATAAATATAAAAATGATTAAAATAATAATTATAAAATTAAAATTATAAAATGTTTTTCTATTTAATAATTTTTTTATTATAAAATTATATAATAATTTTTTTAAAAACAATATTTTATAAATTTTTTAAAATATTTTTGTAAGGAAATAAAATTATACTTATTTTATGTTTATAATAAAATAATAATTTATCTTTATATTATTAATAATTTTTAAATATTATAATATATGAAACGATGAAATACATAAAATATATTTTAATTATTTATATAAAGTTTATTATTTAAAAATAAAATTTCTTTAAAAAAATATAATAAAATTTATTTTTTTTAAATAAAATTTTAAAATACTGTTTAATTTTTAGATCANACACAATTATCACAATATTATCAAAAAAAAAAATAAACTAATATAAACAAAATTAATTAAAATATATATATATATATATATAATTCATAATTTTATCTTCCTATCATTTATATAAATATATTTATATATTCAAATTATCATATTTATTCTCAATCACACTTATTTATTATATTTAAAAAATTTACAAAAATAAAAATAATATATCTTATTTAAATTTATAATAAACTGTATCTAATTTTTATGTTAAATTTAAATAAATATTTAATAAAAAAATTGAATCCAACCAAATTGAGTCATAATTTTTTTTTTCTTTCATGAAATTTATTAGTTATTACTAAATTCTTGGAAGTTTTTGGGAAAAATATTGAAATAACTGATAGTGAGGATAATCTAGTTTAACAGAAAATTGATAGGCTTTAGGAGAAGGGAATAACAATTTGAATAATCCTTTTCTAATTTATTTATGCTTTCTGGAAGAAACTAACAAGGTATTCAAATATATTGGAATTCCACTCAAAAATTAATCTATAAGAAAATCAAATACTTAATATTTTATTTATTTAATATTATTTGACGTGGAACTCAGACTCTACTAATACCTTAATCTCCGATGCAGTGGCTAATAAGCATTAATAGAAATCTAAGCTTCACATATAATAATATACAATGTTGGATAAAGATATACCATTTTGGTTTAAACATTTAGGTGACCAAAATGGTACCAATTTAGGTGACTCATCTTATGTTAAATACACACATTGTTTGTGAATGAACCCCAAAAATCTGTCATCAACAAACAAGAAGTTTTGGGGGGATTAAGATGTAATTATTCCAAATGGAACAAAGTATTCACAAATTCAGTAATGTTTCTACGTGAACTTCCACCCTCACCAACAGCATTTGCTGCCACAGTCTTCCAATGCATGACATTTCTCTTCATCTCTTTGCCCCTTTCACTGTCCATTACTTCCATGATACAATGCTTCAACACTTCTCTTCTTGCCACATGTTTTCCATCAACCGAAGCTTTGATTCCCACCTTCCAAACATCTTCAACATGCTTAGCATTGGTGCTTTGATCTGCCTCTTGAGGCATAGCAACCATTGGAACTCCCAAGCACAAAGCTTCCATTGTAGAGTTCCAACCACAATGTGTTACAAAGCACCCCACAGCCTCATGTGCTAAGACTTTTATCTGGGAGCACCATGTCACTACCAAGCCCTTCTCTGACTTCTTTTCAAAGCCTTTAGGGAGCTTGGTTTCTTCAGAGGCTCTAACCACCCACAAGAAGTAACACCCACTATCTCTTAAACCATAAGCTAATTCCTCTATTTGCTCCACATCAAGTACTGCCATACTCCCAAAAGAAACGTAAACAACCAACTCTTTTGGCTTATCGTCTAACCATTTGATGCATTCTTCACTTGTGACTTGTGCAAGACCATAGTCTTCATCATCTTTGGTATGCTTGTCTTTTGACATGGATGGAATAGATGGTCCTATTGTCCTAAACTTGGGCCAGATCTTCATCGTCCAATCAGCTACCTACAAGCAGATTAAGTAATATCAGTTGGTCTAACACATTTATGAGATGTTATGCATATGTTCATAATAATATCAAAGATGTGCATGTGTATATAATATCAGCAATGAATTTTCTCCTAAAAAAACAGAAACCACTTTATTCTCTAAAACTCTAAACTGAATTATAGACTAGAATTAAACAAAGAGCAAATTTAGCAGTTTCTTTTTCTTCTTTTTGCACAGTACTAATTTGACTCTAGTGGATTTAACAAAATTATCTGTTATGTGTGTGTCACAATCAAGACTTGAACTACCTACCTCTTTCTCCAGCTCGTAGAAGGAACTACAGATGATCCAATCAGCTTTCTCAATGTTAGAAAACTGACCTACTAAGAAATCAAGAAAAGCAGGATCTTTAGCATAGATAAAGAAGAAAGAAGGCATGTCCACAAGTTGAAGTTGGGGTAGAGCAGGAAGGAAAAACTCATTCTCTGTGAGGGGAGCTTGCAACTTTCCCAAATGGACATGATAGTATATACTATTCACAGCCATATTTTGAGTGAGAAAAACCACCCCAACAATTCCAAATCTCCTTGCAACTTCCATAGCCCAAGGCATAAATGAATCACTGATAAGACAATCAATAGGGTAGCCTGATCTAGCAAGCTTCTCAAGAAGCTCAACAAGAGTCTTTGGCCCAACTTGCCAAAAGCGATCCAAGTAGACCCTCAAGCTCTTTGCTTCTCCAATCCTACCACTGTCATAACCGTCAGAAATGGTCTCAAGGGAAATTCCAGTTGGCAGTTTCTGCATGTTCTTGGAGTAGAAAATGGTGGTGACAAATGTTACTGTCACACCTTCATGTTGCAGAAGCTTGGAAAATTGAAGCATGGGGTTGATGTGACCTTGAGCTGGATATGCTAAGACCAGACAATGTACACTGTTGTCTTTGCTTTTCTTCTCCATTTTGTTGCTCTGTGTCAGCTGGTGCAGGAGGAGTTATAACTTGAACAACTTTAAGCACGTCTTGGTTGATTAGAAACTTTAGTTTGATTTTTAGGCTTCAAAATAATGGAACTTTATTAATGGTTGATGTAAATCTTCAGTAGGTATACCAAATACTCAACCTCATGATCATATATTATTTCAACCTTGCATTTTTCTATAATCCTTATTGCACTTTGAATATCTTTGAAAACACTCTAAAATAATAAGAAAATAATCATTTGGCTTCCCAATTTTATATATAAATAAATTTCTCTGTAGATGACAAAAATAAAAAAGAAAGATATTTTTCATAATTAAAATTAATTTATGAATAAATATAAAATATTTTCTTAAAAAACAGTATAAAATTTTTTTCTACAAATTAATTTATGATACAACTTTTTTTTTTTTTATATTTAGAAAGACTTCTGTATTCTTATTTTCCAACTTTTTTTTGTATTTTCCAACTATTTCTGCAAATTTAATTTTTATGATTTGTAAGTTTCTCTAAAATACTATCTATATTAATATAAAAGACGGTATGATTTCCAGTATGTATAATTTTTATACATTTTTATCTTTTTCTATATTAATATAAGTTGGTACCAATTTTGATAACTTTTTCTGATTTATAATAAAGTTCTGGTAAATGTTATTTTATTGTGGTAATCTATATTAATACATAATGTGATGTCACTTGATAACCTTTTAGTATACATAATTTTTATATAATTTTATCTTTATTTCATATTAATATATAAAGAATTATATAAATTTTGATTTTTTTCTGGTTTATTCAATTTTTAATCCAATTTTACTCTTATTATAATAAGAACATTGTGAAAATTGTTTTTGTATTGAGGTAATTGATCTTTTTATAACTTATTTTTTATTACATAATAAAATTGTAGTCATATTATGATTTTATATAATGTAAGTATAAAGGATATAATTGCTTTTTCTTTTAACTTTAGTTATAAGGATCTGGTTGATATTATAAGAGAAAAATGAAATAATTATACTGATATTATAATATTTTCAATATAATAATAATAATAATAATTAAAAATAGTAATTCATCTTTTATTTTTTATTTTAGAAATAAGTATATTTAATATATATTTTATAACATTTTAATAAAAGAATAATAATTTTTATTTTTATCATACTTTTATTTAACATATACTTATTAAACTTTTGTCTCTCTTTTCTTGATTTTAGTCATATTATAGATTTTAACTCTGTTTAAGAAATCATATATAAATTTCTCTACCAATTTCATATTACAAATTTTGAGTCGTTCATTAAAAAAATCATTTCATTAACTTTATACTAAATTTAATTGGACAAAATTTTACAACAAAACAACTAACTCTAAAAACATCATAATAGTATTTAAACATTTTTTTCTATTTTATTTTATTTTTTAAATTTTTGTTATAGCATTAAAGATTTTTTTAAAAAAGTGAGTTAATATTATTCTTTCTATCAAAACGTTAAAAATAAATATACAATATGATACTTGTTCATATTCATTAATATGGTAATTTATTACCATATATGATATAATTATATGTTATATTTATTTTTATAATATGTTAGTCATCTTACCATAAATGGAATGTAATGTACATTTCAAAATAATAATAATTTTAAAAAAAAACTGAATAAAATTAATAATAAAATAAAATTAAAAAAATGAAAAGATAATATTTAATCTTGTCAATTTTGACTAACTTTATCGTAGGTTTTTATTTAATTAAATGTGAAGCCTTAATTCTCACTAAAATAAAAATAATTTTAAACTCAAACAGACTTTTTTTTAAGTATTTATAGATAAATATTAAAAAAGCTGAGTTGATAAATTACTTATGTTTAAATTTATTTGGTATTTACTATTTCATAAATGATAATTTTAATTCTTACAAAAATTTCATAGTATATTTGACCTTGAATTTTTAAATATATATATATATATATATAAATATATATATATTAGTTTATTTGGTTTTCTAATATATATAGAGAGAAAATATATTTATTCTAAAAATAAAAATTAAATATTTTTTTATTTTCATAATTCATTTGTTAAAGATGAAAAATAATTCTATTTTATTTATTTTTAAATAAATAAATTCTTCTCTTTTATATATATATATATATATATATATATATATATTATTTCAGTAATAATAATTTTTTTTTTAACGTTTTGACATTAGAATTTAAAGTATTGATATATTATGTAAATATGTACTGGTTTTTTTAACCATTACGTTAATTAAGACGATGAAACTATAATGTCAATTTAAAATTACAATATTTTTACTTTATTTTGAATGTGATTAAAATATTTGAAGATATAGTGTAACATGAATAATAGAATAAAAAAAGTATAAAAATATAATAATTGAAAGTAAAATATACAACCGAAGTAATTATCTATAAATAAATAAAATTATAATTAATAAAAAAACTAAATTTATAAATACTCCAAAATATTTTTTATTAATAAAATAAATTCAAAATTTATATAAAATAGCGAGTTGATGTTTATTTCAATATATCATTAAAGAAATATATTTTTTTTCTCAATGAATTTTATTTCTATAAATAAATATTTAGTTTCCAGGAAATACCCAAGCCTCTATCCCGTTTTCCATTTATCATTATTTTGTTTTTCTTCCAATATTTTTTTATTCATTCTATTACTATAAATTATATAGTCTTAGTTCCTAGAAGAAAAAGAGAAAAAAAAAAGGAAAAAGAAAAATTGTTTTAGACTTCGTCAAATAGAATATTTAAAGAAAAAAAAGAAAAAGATATTCGTATTAAAAAATGAGTGAAATAAATTAAAAGTGCAGTAGAAGACCGAGTCAACTATTATATATCAAGTCTTATTGCAAGTCTTCTGCTTTATCTAATTCAAGTAAATTGAATTATATTTGATTTTTATTTTGATATTTAGTTAAATTTAATATTTGATAAAAAAAATTTAATGAACTACAAATATCCTTACTCAAATCTAGTTTTATAATATATTAGAGAAATTAAAAATTAGAAATTATTTCTAAATTTAAATGATAGATTTTATTTTCTCTTAATTAAAAATTATTAATTTTTTTAATTTATTATTTATATTTTCTAAATGAGAAAATAATATATCTTAAATTTCAGTTGTCTTCTGTTTTTTTTTTAATGGAAACATTTTCAAATCACAAATATTTGAGTAATGATGTTTATTGTACAAGATATAGAGAAGAAAAAGATTGTTGTATAAAATTTTTTCCCTCACAAATATTTCAGAAAAACTTCTCCCATCAAGATAAATCATCATTCAAACAAATCTGAATCACAAAAAATAAAAAAAATATGACTATGACTATAAAAAAATGTTATTATCCATAAAATATTTTTTACTTAATTTTTTTTAAAGAAAAAATTAATTACTCATTAAATATTTTTTATAAATTTATTTTTACGAAAATTTTTTATAAATTTATTTGTCGAAAATTTTTATAAATTTATTTATAAAAATACTTTTTATAGATTCATTTGTGAAAAATTTTTTATAAATTTATTTGTGAAAAATTTTTCATAAATTTTTTTGTAAAAAATTTCCTACAATTTTCTTACCTACAAATTTATGATGGTGAGAAATTTGTAAGTAAAAAATTAGTAAAAAATTTTTTACAAAAGAATTCGTGGGAAATTTCTCACAAATAAATTTATGAGAAATTTTTTCATAAAAATAAATCCGTGAGAAATATTTAATAAGTAATTAATTTTTTAAAAAAAAACTTCATTAAAAAATATTTAATAGGTAATAATTTTTTTTTAAATGAACTAAAAATTGTTTCTCCACCCACTTCACTGATTTGAGATTATAAATAGATCATAAAAGCCATCATATTATCCATGCAAATAGAAAACTGAATACTCTCTGCAAAGCATTACTAAATATGTTTCCAACCATGAAGGCTATTCTCATTGCATTCTTACTCTTTGCATCTCTTTTCGTTCTTCCCACTTCAACTCTGGCTCGACAACTCAACGGTAATATTCCTCACTAACTTCTCTTCACTTCTTCAATTCTCATGCGCTCATTCATAACAATCTTCTATATTTATACATATATGTTAAGGTACTTTTCTACAAATTTATCTATTGATGATGTATCTACTATGCTGCAGAAGTGTCGGTTCCGACGAAAGATCCTAATGAGTCAGTTACTCAATGTGCCAAAGACCCGCATAAAGCTTGCTATCCAACAGAGAAACCACCATGTGCACCTTATATTCGTAATTGCTGAACAAGATCAAATTTGGATATCTGAAGATGTAATAGCTGAATGGAATGGATTAAATAACTTTACTGGTTGCAGATGCCTTTAACACTTGCTGTGTTAAACCATGGTGCTATCATCTCTATATTTTGCTTTAGATTTCCGAGTGCTTTTGGCTGAATAATGTGTGGTTTTCCAGTTTGCAGTTCATGTTGTGTAACATAGGTTTGGTCTCTAGGCCAATCCAATGAATAAGAACTTGATTGCGTATACTTTTCAATTTTGTTTAAGTTTGTTGTTGCATGTGTCATCCATTAATGAAGGTTGTAAAAGTAGTACTCGATTTCATGAAGTTGTAAAGAGGAAAAAACTGTCTTCCACAATCTTGTTTAACTCAATAATGCATAAAGTAGAAAGAAGAGCACAGAAAATATAGAGAGAGAGATGAGATAGAAATGTGTTTTTCTTTGAAAAGACAGGACCAAGAACATATCTTTACAGACAGAAAAATGGCCAGAAAAAACAATAGTATTATTTTCGATAATAAATAAACAAATTAAACTACAATACACTATTAAAATTTTTCATATTTTTATATGAATTTACTATTAAAGATTATAAGAAATAAAATTTTCTATAATTAACTGAAAATAATAAATAATTAATATCTTAAAAAGGTTATAAATTTATCAAAAAATAGAACTTAAAATAGTAATAAAGAAAAATAATTTGTGACTTAATTTATTTATTTTTTATTGAAAGCTGTTCTACGATAAGACAAGAACATTTTAAATGTAAACAAAAAAACAGTAATTACGTGTACAAATATTGTATAAACGCTTTAAGAATTATCTAATAAAAATAATTACTGTGGGTAATTAGTATTATTTTATAACATTTTCATTCTCACATTTATTAGGTCAATAAAAAAATGCATAATAAAACTGTTAATATAATTTTTTTTTATAATTTAAAAGAATCACATAGAAAATATGATTTATTATTATTGAATTAGATTATAGGTAGGCTGCAGAGGAGAAACACAATATCAAAATGAGTCAAAGTGATGATTTTTCTTAGTATCGTCATAGCCACTAGCTAGGGCACCAAATTTCATCTCTACTCGTGTTAATTTTTCTCTGACCATCAACGTCTAAGATTCATTTTCCGTTCCACATTACAAATCTTGGCCGTTCAGTAAAAAAAAACTATTTTATCCAAGAATATCACTAACATGGTGTTGCGTAAGTGGTACGAAAATGTGATTTAGGGGAATTTTAAATGCTATCAGTATCATTCTATTATATTTATTTAAAATATATTTTATTTTTTGGTTTTGTAAATATATATATATATATATATATATTTTAACGTGATTACCTTTTATTTATTTTAATTTAAAATCAATAAAAACAAATTATAAACAGGCCAAATTATTTTTAATGAAATAACTTCAAAATTTATATAAACTATTAAAGTAACATATTTTTATTTATGTATTTTTATATTTATCACCTATTTTTAAAAATAATTTTACTAAATACTTATGATTTAATAAGGTAGTTTAGTAATATTTTATTACCAACTTTTCAACATTCTACTACTTCCCACCAATTTTACAGATTTTAGTTAGTTTTTCCCGAATATTGCATGCGAGTTGATGTTAATTTCAAAATCATTAAACTAATATAAAATTTTGCCTCAATGAATTTAGTCCTGAAATTTAAGATGATTTTAATTTTAATATTTTTAATTTAAAATATTTTTGTAAATTAAGAAAATATGATTTCAACCCTTAATCATCAAATGAGAAATTAAAACAAAAAATTTAAAATTATTTTCAATCTTTGAAATTTAATACTTAAAAACTAAAATTATATATTTTACTAAATTTGAAGAAGTAAAATAATTTTTTATTCGTTCTATCACTATAAATAGTATAGTCTTAGTTCCTCATAAAAATAAGAAAAAAATGATTTAGACTTGGTCAAATATAATTTTTTTTTTTAAAGAAAAGGTATTTATATAAAAAAAATTGACAAGTAGTGAAATAGAAGACCGAGTCAACAATTCTTGGTAGCAAAATTCAATACTTTTCTACTTCTTTTCTGCAAGTCTTTGGCTTTTTCTTTTCAATCAATTAAGCATACATATGTAAATATAATAATATAGGACATGTTTTATATTTAAATTATATATAATATAAAGAATAATTTATTCGAATATTTCATTTTGATGAATTCTTGAAATATATAAATTAATTTTTAATAATTTAGATTTAATTGCATTCAAACGATCTCAATTTTTTTTTTTCAAAATATTTTGTTACTTGTGTATTCTCGGAGATTATCACAAGAAAATGATAATTATCTATCAAATATATAATCATGATACTAGAAAAATAAAACAAAAATAGAAATCACCTGTTGTTTTCCACGTAATAATATTTGTTATTATTCAACAACTTCAAAATTTAAATAATTTTGACCAAATTTAAATAATAGATTTGATTTTCTTTTAGCAGAAACTATTAAATATTTTCTAATTTAATATATATATATATATATTTATTGTTTTATTGAATTTGATTTTCTTAAGCTTTTTTTTTCTTTTAATGGTTACACTGCTAACAAGATTGAAAAAGGAGAATTAAAGAAAATGTATCTCATTTCCTTCTGGACAGAAAAAAAATATATTTCCTTTTGATAATAAAAGTATGAGAAAGCCACATGATTTGTAAGAAATAAGTAATTATATGTTGAAGACCCGTAATTGATTATGGGAATTTTTTTAATAATAATAATAAATATTAAATTATTATATATTTTTATTTTTAAAAATTAATTACTTTTTTATTGTTTTTTATTTTTTTAATCTAAACAATTTTATTTATTATTTTTTCTTCTGTTTCTTTTTCTATTCCCTAATTCTAAGCAATGTTATTTCTCATCAAATAAATGTTATTTCCAGGAAATACCCCTAAAATTGATGTGCATATATCATCCAAAGTCTAGTCAATGATTGACCATCACTAAGATATGACTAGTAAACATTGTTTCTCACCCACTTCACTGATTTGAGACTATAAATACATCATAACAGGCATCATATTATCCATGCAAAGAGAAAACTGAATACTCTCTGCAAAGCATTACTAAATATGTTTCCAACAATGAAGACTATTCTCATTGCATTCTTACTCTTTGCATCACTTTTCGTTCTTCCCACTTCATCTTTGGCTCGACAACTCAACGGTAATATTCCTCACTAACTTCTCTTCACTTCTTCCATTCTTATGCCCTCATTCATAACAATCTTCTATATTCATACATATATATGTCAAGGTACTTTTGTACAAAATTTATCTATTGATGATCTATCTACGCCATTATGCTGCAGAAGTGTCGGTTCCGACGAAAGATCCTAATGAGTTCGTTACTCCATGTACCAAAGACCCGACTAAAACTTGCTATCCAAAGAAACCACCATGCTCACCTTATACTCGTAATTGCTGAACAACATCAAATTGGATATCTGAAGATGTAATATCTGAATGGATTAAATAATTTTACTGGTTGCTGATGCCTTTTAACACTTTCTGTGTTAAACCATGGTGCTATCATCTCTATATTTTGCTTTAGATTTTTGACTGCTTTGGCTGAATAGTGTGTGGTTTTCCACTTTGCAGTTCATGTAGTGTAACATAGGTTTGGTCTCTAGGCCAATCCAATGAATAAGAACTTGATTGCGTATACTTTTCAAATTTGTTTAAGTTTGTTGTTGCATGTGTCTTCCTTCAATGAAGGTTGTAAAAGTTGTACTCGATCTGAAGATGGAATAAAAATGGTCTTCCACAAACCTGTTGAACTTTCTCCTATGCACTCCAAGTTGTTGAACTTAATAATTCATAAACGACAGAAAACACAGAGATGTGATCGAATTGAGTTTTGCTTGTCTCAAGACAGGACAAAATAACATATCTTTTACAAACAGAAGAATGGTCAGAAAAAAACAATTGTGTTATTTTCTGTCATAAGTAAAGAAATCAAACTACAAGCATAATTCATCGAAAACAAAACAAATATTAAATATATTGTTGCTGATGGAGAACTAAAGAGACAAAACCGAAGACTTGCAAGGAGACTCGAAATATCAGTGTTGCAGAAAACACTTATTATATCATTTTCTTTCAGCATCTTATGCCTTTTCTTTTCTGTTATGTCATTATTAATTTACTCTTCTGGAATTTATGTGTTCTTCTCCTAACTTGCAAATTTGGAATAAACTAAGCGTGTAAGTAGAAAATACTTATTAGATCCAAATTAGCTACCAAAGTTTTTAAAAGTTCCATTTTTTTCTTAAAATTAATGTTAAAAATACAAAAGAAGAATAATTTTTATTGGGAGAAAAAGAGTAATTTATGTTGCTTCTTTCTGAACAAAATGTTTTTACTACTTACCCGTTATATTAACTTTAACATGGGTATTGACAAATTTGATAAAAATATTTTTGGTTAAATATTTGTTCTTTTATTATTTTTAATTTATTTATTTATTTCATTATTATTTATATGTTAATTTGATTTTATTTTCAAAATTAATGTTATTTTATTTTTAATATTATTAGTTTATCTGAGAAAAATTAACATAACACTCACAAGTAACATATTTCGTGTATATATAATATATATATATATATATAATATAATATAATCCATATAATATATATATAGTATAAAATTAATAAACAATCACATCAATATATTTTTTAATTAGATAATTAAATAATTTTTATATAAAAAAATAATGTTAATTCATTTTTAAAAAAATAAAAATTAAAATATGATAAAATTAAAAAATATAAGAAAAAAATTATTTAACCAATATTTTTATAAAAAGAAATAATTTCTAATGAAAAAATAATAATAATTTTAAAGTTAAGAGAGCAAATAATTGTCACCCAACCTTCAAATATGTGATTTGTATAAACGAGGAATACAATAATAAGAAACAATAATAAGAAACAATAATAAGAAAGAATTCTAAATATCTCATATTAATTAATATTAATTAAAAATTAAATTAAATTATAATATATAATAAAAATATAAAATTTATTTTTTAATTTAATTTTTAGAATAAATTAAATATTATAATTTTGTTTTTATTATATAAAACACTCTCATTAGTATTATAAACATATAATGTTAAATTATATTAAAAACAAATATTGATTATGTGTACGATTAAATTTTTCTCATGAAATTAATCATTATTTTTTTACAATGAATAATATTCATACTTTGGTCATGATATCAATTTTTATTTGTTACGATAATATTAAAATAATTTATCATAAAATCATGATAAAAAAAAAATATATTTATAAAATCAATATTCATTTAAAATTTAATGATTTTATTTATAATTTAATCAAAATATACATTATTATTTATTTAATTGAATATAATAATATATTTTTACCAATTAAAAAATATCAAAAAAATTTAGAATTATAGTAATGTCATATGACATCCATTTCTATATAACATTTTATTATTATATAAATAAAGATAATAGATTTTATAAGATTATAACATATTTAAATTAAAGAATAATAAAATATTTTGGAATATTTATTTTTAAGAGTTAACTAAAATATACTTTTAAATTTTACCCATAATAATATCTTGGCCTTAGGAAAAATAAATATTAAAAAAATTAATGAAAGAATCTCACTAAAATAGTAAAAATAATGAAAATAGAAATTCAAATGAAACCAAATTTATTGATTTCTATTTTAGTTGTTTTCATCATTTTCTTTATCTTAAAATCTTTCATAATTTTTTCTAATTATTAATTTCTATTCTTATCCTTTTCTTTTTCTTAATTATTATTTCAAAATGTAATATATATATATATATATATATATATATATATTATTTTAGGGTGTATCAAACCATAAAGGCATGTTGAGAGTCATAATAAATTTTAAATAAAAACGAAGTGTAGGTTAATTATAGAGTGATAGAACAAAAAAACCCTAAAATTGAAAGGCACAAGAAAAATAACAACTATAACTCACATTACCAAGTAGTCAAATGCTGAAATATCTTGAATTATGCAATATATGAGAATCTTACAAGATTCCAAGTACAATTTCTGGCCTAATCTTAAATGAATTTCCTATTCAATTTTATGAGAAAGAAGCAATATTTTGATCCTCAGCTTCAACTCAGGAATACTCACTTTAATTTACAAGTCATTCTATAATTAGTTCTGATATGGAGATGAGCCTTGTTTTCAATTCCAATTTTTTTCTCCACCTTATCTCAATCCACATGATGCCATCACTAACATGCATGAGAAAGAAACAATATTTTCTCTTAAAAATCCTAAAGCTAGCTTAATATTACATAAACAGTTGTCTAATCAATGGTTATTCAAGCTATAGTAGCAATAAATTGTGACCATAACTAGTTGGTCCAAACCATGTTCAAAATTCACAAATTGGGTTTAAAAAATTGCATTGACAATGCTAACTGTCCAGAGTTGTTCAAACAGTAATCTGTTAATACAGGAAAAACTGAGAACAAGTGAAAAATTCAAACATCACATAAAAAAGTTCTGGATATAAATTGTACAACAAACATATCCACACACATATGATCAAACAATGGAGCCAATAATGAACTTCAGTATTTAACCATTAGCTGCAGGTGTTGCTAATATTTTACTGTCAAACCAAAAATACGATTCAATCATAAACTTTTAACAAATTTTCAATAATCAAAGCATCAGGGGCCCAACATCTCCAAATCTCTCTTCTTTGGTTGAATCAGACACTCACTAAACATATCCTTGAGTTTTTCATGCTCAACCATGAGATCAAGAACTCTATCCTCGAAATCTGCAAGCTTTACTCCACTATTCTTGAGCTTATCATTTTCAGCATTTTTATTTGAGAAAACCAGTTCAGATAACCGGTTCTTTTCTGCTTGTTTACAATATTTGGTGCATTCAGGGGTGCCCTGTGCAAGAAGATGATAAGTGAAAACAACCTTCTTTTGTCCAAGTCTATATGCTCGGCTAATAGCTTGCCTTTCCACTGAGGGATTCCAAACAACATCAAGAAGCACGACCCTCGAAGCTCCGATTAAGTTAATGCCTTCAGAAGATGCTTTAATAGAAGCAAGTAACACCTTTGCTTGGCTATTTGCATCATTGAAACTATGAATGAGGAACTGTTTTTGCTTCTGGTCAAGTCTGCCATACATATACAACACTTCCGTCCCCACAGTCCAATTGAAGGCTGACTCGAGTTGGTCCTTGATTAAGTTTAAAGTATCAATGAATTGGCTGAAAACAAGGACTTTCTCATTAGCTGCATCACATAGTCTAATAAACTCGATCAGAAATTTGGTTTTCACCCCTGCATATGGGTTCAATATAAGTTTTTCCAACTTATCCTTATTAAGGATAGATTCTTCTTTCTTTGACAAAAGGCAGGTGAGGAAAAGGGATGGATGGACTGAGACCAAGGCCAACTTGTGTTCAAAGTTTAGTACGTTTTGAGAACATTCAATGCTCTCTAGAGTTTCTTGCTGCAAACTGTCCGGCTTCAGAACCAGCACACAATCTCTCAACCCAGGAAGGTTCTTCTGAAGAATGCTACCTTTGTGAACATGAACAAAGGGATTCATCAGCAATTTTAGTTGGTTTATTTTCTCATCATCTGGATTTCCAGAAGAAACATGTTCCCAACTCATATCCTTCGAAGCTTTCCTTTGGTGCCTTAGTCTACCTTGGCAAAACTTCTTGAGTTCTTGTGGTATGCTGTCAGGAAACGATGGTTTCATTAAGCTCAAAATATTGTAAAGTTCCAAAAAATTGTTCTGGAAAGGAGTCCCTGAGAGAAGAATTCGCTTCTGAGTTCTACTTTCAGAAAGAACCTTCCAAATATAACTATTATGATTCCGAGGAGTGTGCCCTTCGTCAAGAACTAGCAAACCAGGATAGTCACGCAAAACCTTTCCCATTCCATTTTCAATGTACTCCCTGGTCCTTGCACGTTTCCTTTTTTTCATCTTTCCATTCTTCTTTAATTCCCCATCACCTCCAGACGTGGCCCCTGCTAGCTTCTCGTACAAATTGTAGCTGATTAAAAGAATGCTCTTCTCTTTGTACCATGAACACAACTTCATCATCCGAATGGCATCCTTATTCTGCCTCTGATTTCCAGACCAATCAACTTCATTGATGACCTGCTCGTTTCCTGATAATTCAGCACTGTTCAAGTTATGGAATGGAATTCCTATATTCCACTTTCTTAGCTCGTCTTCCCAAGTAAGCAATATGCTGGAAGGAGCAATGATAACAGGTAGACACTTTGGAAACAATTGCAAATATGTCTGAAGAAACACCATCGTCAACCTTGTCTTACCTGTTCCAGGAGCATGAGAAATAATGCAGCCACCTTCATTGCATGGGTCAACACTCTTCAATTTGGCAAGGTCAATAGTTCCTTCCAAGTTTGTCCATATAAACTCAAAACCTTCTTGTTGATGAGGATACAAGCTTTGTTTTATGTCAGGAATAAGGTTCCAAACTGTACCTTCATTGTGAGACCAAACTGCCTCCAAGTCCTCACCAGACTCGTTAAACAAATCCCTATTCAATTGTGAGGTGTTCTCTCCACCAGATGACACCCTTGTACCACCATATCTTTCAGAATCCACCTATTTTAAACACAAGGCAAAAAATCATACTTACATCAGTACTTACTATCAACCTACCAATTTCATTAAACATGACATCAAATCAGAACAAACATAAAGTAGCAAAAACTTATTTAAGCACTATGATTCCCGTAGACAACAGTCAAACCATGCTTTGGTTTTTCAAATAAGAAAACAAAAACATAAATACTTAATAATAGTGTGCATCATAGTTCCACAAATAATAACACATATCAGCCTTTTTGCCTAAGATGGGTAAGTGAAAAGAAACTATGACAAAAAGGGACAATAACAAAGTCTACTTAGCATCCTAAACATAATGAAAGTAGTTTTCTATAAACCATCATCAAATCCAAACTGTGCTTACAAATGGTGGCGTGATATATTTGATTTCAGTTGCAATCCAACCACACCATCTGCAATATATCCCAATCTGCTCATTAAAAATGGTGTCATGCTTGCACTGCAAGGTTGGATTTTCTTCGTTTTCTCTTGCTTCATTTGTTCCTGTATTATTAACCTGAAGATTATAAAATACAAAGTTATTAGTTACTAACTTCGGGTGAGTTTGCATTGCAATAATAATTTGTTTGAACATATTTCAATTCATGAAGAATTCAAGACTGAGCTCAAATATTCAAAATCACATGCTATCACCCTACCACTAGTTTCTTTCTTAAGCACTACTTGACTCACATATACACCTAAAAATACGAAGTTTAAATTTAGGTTCTTTTACTAGCTGAAAGACAAAGTGATTTACCTGGGATCCAATTTCTTCAACTCGAAGCAACATATCCATTTCACCCCACAACATATCTAATTCCTTCTCTTCCTCTGATTTTTCAATAGGTTCTTCTTCGTTCTTAAAGTTCCAATTCAAAGGGATTTGCCCCCTAGAAGTTAATGACTGAGTCTGACCCTCAGCAACATCATCATCCTTTTCTTCCAACTCATTTGAGTCATCCTTAACAGAATCATTCTTGCCCATAAAGCATTCAGTAAAAATTTTATAACATTTGTCCTTCAATTTAGATGGCATGCTTAGTACTTCATGCAGCTCTTTATTATTAGTTTCATCATCCACCACCCTTCCCTTATCTCGATTATTGCTATTAAACCAATATTTATGTTCCCTTTCCTTGTCCTTTTCCATTACAGCCGAATTGCCTATCTTGTTTTGGCTTTTTGGACAACAAGAAACAGTCCTCCGAGCAGTTCCTTTATCATGACGATTTTCTTTTCTTTCAATATCATCAATATCCACCCTGTCAACGTCATTGATGTTATTAATTTTCCCACACTTCTCGACCACAGTTGAATCTCCTATCTGTTTCTGCAATGTCGCATTTTGACAAGCTGTATCACTTTTCTTCTTATGCTCTAGTGATTCAGAAGGCATAGAACAACCTGAAGTTTCCCCGTGAACACCAAAGACGTCAAAATCAGCAACGACACTTCGCACTCTCTTTGCTTCATGTTTCAGTGCTGCATGCATTCCTTCCACATTATAAATCTCATATTTGCTAGAGGTCGCACTAGCACAATCAGCATCAATCCATTGCTCCTCCTCATCTACCTGCGCATTATCTTTCCTTTCACCTTTGCCTTTACAAATTTCACTGTTCTCAGTTTCACTATCCATCTTTCTCACCATACCACCCTTCACCATCTTTCTGTGAACCCCCCTCACACCATCATCATCATCATCATCATCACTGTCAGTTTCAGTCTCAAACCCGTCATCATCATCACTAACCTGAAAATCTTCATCACTAGTCTCACCAGACTCACTCTCTGTTGAAGACAAAACAAAATCATATGCATGTCCATCTCCATCTTCATCAGCCGTCAATACAATCGGGTTTCCAGACACACAACCATAGTCATCATGGTTAAAGTTCACAACTTTATCCCCCGACATAAAACTCCCTTTACCTTCCTCACTCTTACTTTCCACTTCAACCCAAAATATATCATTCTGAGAATCCCTCAACACCTCTTCAGCCTCCCTGCCGTTATCATCATCACTGATTTCAATAGGGTCGTCTGCACCACCTTCCAAATGATCAGAACCACGTTTCAAAAGAGCAGCAGCAGATGATGAGGACGACTCAGGTTCCATTTGCACACTTGTACCTTCACCTTTTAAGAGAATCGCTTCAAGTTCACGCGCCTTCCTCCTCTTCCGACTCATTGTTAAAGCACTCTCAAACAACCTTTTCTTCTTGTTGCGCGTTCTGCAAGCAATGGGAGCCCCTCTATTCATTTAACTCAGCAAAGACAACAACAACCAAACAAAGGAAAGAAAATTGGTTTCCGTTTTTCCTTTCTGGAACTCAAAATTGTTCCTTTTTTTCTCAGAAATGGTCAAAGGAGAATGTAGTATACGAGAAGGAAAACTTATGACAGAAGAAAAAAGAGAAAAGCGCAAACAAAGAGATTATGGGATGAGGAACTAATAAATTTGCGCGCGAACAACGGAGGAGGAGAATTTACTGAAAGAAAAAAACCACGCCATTGACATGAAAGTTTATATTTTCAAAACTAATTTTGATTTTTGAAATCATTAACAAATACTATATGTTACTGTTGCATTTTGATTTAATTTGATTTTTCATAATTACTCAAACTAAATAAAAGATTAAATTTAATTTATTTTAATTTAATATACAATTTTAATTCAGTGCTTTACTGTTCAGTTTATATTGCTTTTTAGAATTTTTATTGTAATAACATTATTAAATATTTTTTAGTAAAAAATAATGAAAGGTTATGATTTTCTAAAAAAATATATTATTATATTTATAATATTAATTCCTCTTAATGTTTATAAATAAATTATATAATCTTATATTTTTATTATTTAAATTTATTTACCAATATATTATAAAAAAATATAATAAAATCACAAAATAATAATATTTAAGACACGTATTTATATATATATTTGATAGTTTATTAATTAATTTTAAATAAATAATATTCTTTTTAATCTAAAATTTAAATCAAATAATATAATTTTAAAAATAAAGAAACATAATAGTTCTGATTGATTTTTAATTTCTTGAATTAGTTTTTCAGTTATTTTTTTTATTCAATTGACTATAAACCTATCACTTTAATATTTTTGTTTAGATAGACAATAAAAATAGAAAAAATTTATACATACAAAAATATAACATGATTTTTACATAAAAAAAATTATTCCAATTTTTAGTCATATAATATATAAGATAATCATATAATTATAAATATTTAATACCATAAATCATCATAATTTATATGTTTTAATTCATAATGTTATGATTCAAAAATATATGTTATTCAAATTTATAGTATATCTTAACTTAAATGTATTTATATGATAAGATTATGTCATCTAAACAGATCATATGTGATAAAATTTTATTGATTATTTTTTAATTCATAAAAAAATATTATTTTATTTAATTGTAATAACAAGACACCAATAACAAGTAATACATTTTGATTGAATTAATTAATTAAATATTAAATATGTCTTGATTTTATAATTATAATAATATTTGATATCATGTTTTAATTTTGTTTAAATTTATATAAAAATTAAGTTAAAAAACAAATTAATAAGATTTATGTTATTTTGTGATATATATATATATAGAAAATATATTTATATTATAAAAAGTTAGATTTTAGATTAATAACTTAATTTTAAAATAAAATTATATAACATATATTATAAGAAAATAATTATAAAAATTAAAAATAAATTATCATCTTTTATTTTTAGAAAAAATGAATTATTTCCCTTTTTATAATAAAAGAGGATTAAATATATTTTGCATATTATATTTTTTTAAAATTATCTTTGTTTTTTGTTTATATTAATCATTTCATTCATCCAACTTTAAAAAAAAATGTAATTTTAATAATTTTTTATCAAAATTTAATATTTAAAGATGGTTTTTTTATGTTAATAGAGTTGATAAAAAGTAATTTGGTTTCTCTCTTATTTATATTATTTTTTAACAATTAAATTTATTTAGTTAAAATATTTCACACACAAATAGAATCAAAACATTAAAAATTTTAAATAATAAAATAGGAAATATTAAAAGATAATTTATTAGTAATTTATATTATTTCTTTACTTCAAATTATCAAACTAAATTTCCAAATATCTTCAAAATTATTAAATATTATATTTAATTTTATCTTTCAATCTTTTCTTATATATTGTGACATTTATGTACCTAAAATTTTTTATTTAAAAAATATAAAAAGGTAAAAAAATTTCATATATTATTTTTCTAAATAAAATTTACTAAAATGAAAAAAAAAATCAAAATACTTATTTATAAGTTTTTAATAATAAAATTATAATAAATTTTAAGTTAATTTTTTAAAAATTAAAAATAAATAATTTATTTATTTCGATATCACATCAAATCAAAGTATCCAATAAACTAAAGAAATTAATTCATTACTCAACTCCTCTTCATCCTTATTAAATATATGTTCACTTATAAAAGTATTCACCCAAACAAAAACACAACACAAATAAAAAAGTGATAAATATATCCTAGATATGTTATAGATACTTATAAGAAAAATAAACAGAACTAAACACGTATAAACATCACACGCACCAATACATACTCAATCACAAACTCAATCTATTAACTGAAATGCATTAACGTTCTTATATTCTTATCTCTACATGCATGTGGTAAATCACACGAAACAAATATACGAGTAGTTTATGGATATATGAATAAGATCATAAAGACACTTACGATTCACTCTCAACTAGAACGAGTCTAAAAAAATCAGTCGGGATAATATAAATGGTCGTGGTTGTCCCTCATCCACTCATAGACAGGAGGTTCCCTACTCTAAAATCTCCGAAGTCAAGGTAAAAGATCATAGAAATCCTCTTTCATAGATCGCACCTATCCCAAGAAAGTATAAATAAATGAATAAAACATGTACACATAAATGCATAACACAAAAATATAAAATTCATCACACATCCCAAATAACCAAATATAACTTGGATTTCATACTATTAAGTCTATGCTTAGACTTATTAAATTATAAAAAAAAATGGATTTCTCCTACTAAGCCAAAATTTAAACTTCTCAAAACATAAAAGTAACTCGTTAGTACATAAAAAAAATTCATATTACGAACATCTCAAAACACATCACAAATTACCAAAACATTTCATTCATATTATAATTTATCATCACACATATTAAATATATTTATTTCACACATATATACATATAATCTATACATAATAAATTATTATTAAATCTCTTAAATTTTATATAATATCTTTCAAACTTTATTTTATTTTTCTAAGAACTTTCTTGATTGTAAAATTAATTCTTAATATTATATTTATTCAATTAGTTTAATTTTTTTTTTTTTTTAAATTAACACAATTATCTATAATGTTTATTTTGACATCAAGATCTGTTCATGGTTTACTATAAATCTAAGGAAAAATGCATTTTTTTTATTATAATCCTAACAACATAATTTTTTTTGTAAAACTAATGTCATTAGTTAGTTAATATTTAAGGTTATAATTTTGATAAAGATTATATTTTTAAATTCGTAATAGAATCATGCCAGAATGAGATTATAATCTCGAAACGAAATAATCTCTAAGTTAAAGTAATATAATTCTCATATATAATCCAATAATAATTTTAAATCCAATGAGTACAATTTTCATAAATATAATCTAAATATTATAAAAATGATACAAATATATAATAAATTAATAATTAATCATAACTCATCAAAATCTAATTGAGACTTAAAGTTGTATCAAAATAAATATATTATATTTTATTCTTAAACAAAATCCTATTTAAATTTAGGAATTGTCTCTATCCAAAATTTTATGAGACATTTTTCATTCTCTCATTACAAGAAAAAATCATATTTTCCATTAAACAAGTTTGTAGGTAATACTTAAAATTAATGAGAAATACAATTTTTCCCGCAAAACTATCACAAACTTTTCACCACCATAAATTTGTAAGTAAAAGGCTAATAGGAAATCATTTTCTACAAAAAAAAAAAAAAAATCCATGAAAAATTTTCTACAAACAAATCTATGGTAAATTTCTCATAAACAAATCTATAGGAAATTTTTTATAAATAAATATATGAAAATTTTTCCACAAACAAATTATGAAAAAAATTTGAATACAAATAAATCTGTGAGAAATATTTAATAGGTAATTAATTTTTTTTCATAAAAAAAGTCCATGAGAAATATATCATATGTAAATAAATTTATTCTTATAGTGTCTCTCTTACCCCAAATGACGATACACAATGTTTTGAGATGTAAATTTTTAATTAAAATTACTCTCCAAAATCTTTACATATCACTTCCTCTAAATTTTTTTCAAAATGTTGGAAAAATAAAAAATAAAAAATAAGGAAGATTTAATATGTATTTATTTATATAGAGTTATACTTCTATTAAGTCCAATTAATATTATTTTTTTAAATATTAATAATCTTAATATTTCTAACAATTTAATATTATTTTTCTTTTTTAACTATCAAACTTTATTTTATTTTATTTTATTTTATAAAATATATTATTTTATTTTATTTTTTAAACACAACTAAATATTTTAATTAAATAAAAATAAAATTATATTATATTTTTTTTCTAAAAAATTAAGCCTATTAGATATATTATTTAAGTGTCAAAATTCTAATTCTATTTTTGTTACTATAAAATCATATATTAAATTAAGCTAAAATTAGTGTTATATTTATCTTTTAATATGTAAGTATATTTATCCTTTATCAAGATTAAGTATCTAGGTTGAGTTTAAAAAGGATTAACTAATATGATTTGGACCATTGTTAAGATAAAAGTGGAAACTATTTAAATTAAACTAAAATTAATTTTAAAAAATAATTATAAATTTTGAATTATAATAGAATTTAGTGGGTTAACAAATATAATCTTAGTTGTAATATACAAAAAATGTATTATCATAATTATATAATTTTAATAGAAATTCAAAGTTTAAAGTCTATTTCTATTACATAACCAAGATGATTTCTAAATGATTTAAAATAAAGTTAACATTCTACTATATTACGTATTTGCATTATTCCAAAGAAAATTCTAAGTTCTACTACTTCTTCATTATTGAAGATCATTCTTTTGACATGTCATCTGCTTTAGTATAAAGAATACAATCATAATAGTTAAACAAACATAACACAATAGAACATGATAAGTTAGTGATAGAAAATAATATGCATAATTAATAAACATTCATATTATTCAAGGCAAAACATGTCACTAATTAGTAAAGGATTACCTAATACTTACAAATTACAAATTCACACTCACAAGCAAGACTAATGACTTTCAGAAGATTATATAAATTTCGAATATTTGAGGCTAACACCTTATGCATATTAAAGGATCTCGGGCCTTCTCACAACTGACTTACTAAGTCATTTTTACCTCAGGAACATCCTTTCACTACTTATAGCCAACATCTCATTAAGGTAATCCCATCCAATTATTTTTTTAGAGCGACTGACAGAATATGACCTCTCACCACATGAAATCCTAGTCTATGACTTAGATCAATATTTAGGTCTGGATACTTCATACTATATTCACTATGTTACCACATCCAAGGTTTTCAAATCAAGTAACAAATTCTCTACTCAAAGGAGTCACATTGGTCTCAATGCCATGTCATATTCATCATTACTAATCACATGTTATTACTCATCATTCAGATTATCACACTTGGAATTTAATCATAATCTTTTTTTCCTAGAACAAGCAAATTTGCTCAACACAAATCTCAATTCCGCTTAGCGGACACTTCATTCGCTTAGCGAATGACCAAATCCGTTGAGCGAAATTTCCTATGCCCAACATATTTCAACATGATAGCAGCTGAGACTATTCTGCTCAATGAATCTCTATTTCACTTAGCGAATTATGCAAAATATAGATTATGCATAAAGTTTAACTCACATTGTGGCCCAATATATCAACTTCAAATCAAGTTTACACCTCTTATAAGTCTAAAACCAACCATTATCACGCCCATTTAACAAAATATTTGGGTTTAAGAATATGAATTAATCCTTCCACACAATGATATCCATCGACACATGCCAATACAACTCAATCCAATTAATTAAAATTATACTAACTTTCCCCCAATATGGGTACATCCAATCCTTGCCAATTTACACAAAACATACAATCTAATTGTCCTCCAACATACATGCAGCAACTCAAGATTTTAGAGATAAAATAAATCATTCAATCATTTCACAAGACAACATGTTCAAATACAAAATCAATCTAAAATTCTAAATCACAAACAATCCCTCTAGGAGTTTCATCCAAGAATCGGACAAACAAAGCAACACCTACACAACTATGCCCAAAACCCCACTTTTATAAAAACACCCGCATTTGAAAGACCAATTCCTCTACCAAATTAAAACTACCAACTCATATGGCTCAATAGAACTTTTAAACTAAACTAGATTTCGTTACCTAATCTGGGGTTCCAAATAGTTCTCTACTACCTCCTATTGAGCAGGTTCTCAAGTACTTAATTTGTTCTATGAATATCTTACCAACAAACCAAACACGTCACTATGGACTCAAACTAGCATAGAGTCATATTGATGGAAATAAGGTATCTGCATGGGACTTAGAATCCTCTAAATAGCTGACTAGCCCAACCACTTCAAACAAATTAAATACAAAGAACTTACTCCAATGAGAATTTCAATCCGACAATATACTCTATTTTTCAAGAGTTTCTTATTGGTATGTTCGGATCTTGAAAATGATGAGAAATAAATAAAAGATCTTAAAAAAAATTAAAAATCCTAAAAATAAGAAAATTTAAAAAAAAATAGAAAATTAAAATAATAAAAATATAAAATATTTAATTTTTTATTTATATATTTTTAAAATTTATTAAATAACTTTATCTTTTATTATTAAATTTTCCATCTCAATCAACTATTTCCTTATTACATTAATAATGAAACTAAATTAGTATAATTTTTTTTATACTGTCTTAAAATGCTTTTTCAAACAAAACTTTTTTACAAACTAAAAACTAATATTTAGTATGATATTTAAAAATAAATAAATTGTTAACGCAATTCAACTTCTCATTGTATTTTTGTTCTTCAAACATCTTATTTGGTTTTATTTTTTGGTTAAAGTTTTGCTAACCTAGAAAAATAATTTCCAAAACTAAATATTCTTTATACTCGTCGCCCATTAAAAAGTAAGAATCATCTTGTTATATTTTAAAATAAACCTTCATTTTTAATTTGTTTTAAATTATAATTTTATTGTTGATATATGATTTGAGGGTGGCGTGCAAGTTTAGATAAACACTTGGCATAATCAATAGCGAAAAGAATTTACTCTCTATCTTTTAGAAATAGACCTGCTAAAATATAAACTAAGTCTCATGGGTAAAAAAAATTAAAAATAAATATGATGAAAAAAAACTTTATTATCTAAATTAAATAAGGTTATTTTTTTTCCTGCCGTTTAAACCTAATTAACTTATAAGTTTATAAACTGGTTAGTATTAAAATAATAATTATATTTTAAAAAATATAAGTAAAATTATTTTATTAAAAAAAATATATTAAATTATTATATTTAATATTAAAATTAATATTATTTATATAAATTAAATTATAAAAAATATATTAATTTTAATTTAAAATTATAATTGTAATACATTATAAATTTGGAAGTGAAATTTTGGATGGCCCTGAATCCATTACATCAGAGAGGGAATTAAAATATTTATATTAATATTTTTTTAACTTTCTTATTTTTTACTCCCATTCAGAATGTTAGTGAACCTCACTCTCTTATGCTCTTTCTCTCAAATTTTCCGAACTCTTTCAACTCTCCTCTTAGATCTCCTCTTAGATCCATTTTGATTTTAAGTAAGAATCCGGCTGTGCAATAATAGAAGAATCAATTCCACCTATTAATCTCTAAAATAGGTGAGTTATTCTAATTTTAATTTAGGGTTATTAATTTGGGGATAAATTTGGGGAGAAATTAGAAATTTTGAAAGATATTCTTGATAATTTATATTAATTCGGATGTTTTTGTGTATACATCATTGAAATAGCTTGAAATCTTTAGAAACTTCTACGGATCTTCAAGAATTGCTCAAAAATTAAGGTGAGGAAAGTTAATTGAACTTTCTGGTATTGAGTATTTCATGTATAATTGGTAATTGAAATGTATGTAAAATCTGAATTAGTAGTGTTCAATAGATACATTTTGCATGAGTTCGATTAGAGACTGAAGAAATTGTTTAAGTTGATTTAGATTTATGGACTGAACTGAATTATGATGAATGTCTTAACCAAGAATGATACAACCAAAAAGTGTCTTTATTTGATACATTAAATAAAGACATGGGTTGGTCAACTTTGGATTCTTAAAATAGTTTAAGGTCCAATCCTCCTCGTGAGTCCTGTTCCTGAAAAATACACAAAGATGGAGAAAAGTTAGCCTTTTTATGAGGATAAGACTTGTTGAAAAAACTTTGGGACATGTAGAATACTTTTAAGAATAAATTTGGAAGATAAATAGATATTTCCATATCCTACAACTGTGGCTCCAGAACCATTGACAAGAACAATTTTCTTATTACTTGGAGATGGAGTATAAGAATGAAAAAAATTAAGATGAGTATGTCATATAATCTGTAACTCCTGAATCCCCAATCCACGAGTTACAATTATCTGAGTCACTCATGTAAGAAACATTACCTGAAAAAATAAGAGAACATGATTAAGAGGAAAATAAATATCTTGAAATGAAGAAAATGAATCTCTAGAAATAAAGACTCTAAGTCAGGAACAAGTCTTTCAAATAAACTCCTAATCAAAATCCCTTAATTTTAGGGATTTCTTACAAACAAATCTACATTTAATGTACATTAAATTTGCAATATTTATACCCATATTTCAACACCTCCTCTCAAACTGAGGAATAAATATCTTTCATCCCCAACTTAGTAATGAGATTATAAAAATATGAGGTATTAAGTCATTTTGCCAGCACATCAGTCACCTGTTGTTTGGATAGAATGTATGACATGAATATTAAACCTTCTTCTAATTTCTCCTTAATGAAGTGTCTATCTATTTCACATAATAACTCACATAGCCCTTGTGCCATGGACCTAAATTCTGATTACGCTGATAATCTTGCCACCACATTATGTTTTTTCTTCACCATGTCACTAAGTTCACACCTAGAAAAGTACAATATCCAGTTGTTGATCTTCTATGAACAAGAGAACTTTCATAATTTGCATCAGTATAGTTAGTCTTCCATCTCTTTTGAACAGTATCCCTTTTCCAAGGTTATCCTTCAAGTAATGTAAAATTCTATAAGCTACTTGAAGATGAGATTCCTTTGGTTCATGCATAAATTGGTTGATGACACTCACTGAATAAGCAATGTCTGGTCGTGTGTGAGCTAAATATATTAATTTTCCTGTCAATCTCTAATACATTTTTTTGTCTTTTGTTGGTTCCTCTTCAGCCTTACATAACTTGTGATTAGGATCGATTGGAGTTGATACTGGTCTACACCCAATTTTTCCAGTTTCTGCCAACAAATCAGTTATTTATTTTTGCTAGGATATGAAAATTCCCTTATTACAGTAGGCTACTTCAATCCCTAGAAAAATACTTCAATTTTCCTAACTCCTTTAGTTCAAATTCCTGGACTAGTCTTTGTTTCAATTCTTCTTTCTCTTTTTCATCATTTCTGGTCACTATAATATCATCAACATAAATTAGAAGGATTGTTACCCCCTCTTTCCCTGAATGTTTAATAAACAAAGTGTCATCTCCTTGACTTTGTTTATAGCCAAATCCCTTCATAGCTTTAGTGAATCTTTCAAACCAAGTCCTAGGGGATTGTTTCAATAAAGAGTTTTTTTTACAGTTTGCACACTTTATTTTTTCTGTCTCCTTCAAACCCAGGTGGAATATTCATGTAAATTTCTTCTTCTAGATCTCTATGGAGAAATGCATTTTTAACACATATTGCAAAAGTTTTCAATCAAAGTGAGCAGTTAAGGACAAAATAATTCTTACAGTATTCATTTTAACAACTTGTGCAAAAGTCTCTTGGTAGTCTATTCCATAATTTTGAGTGTATTCCTTAGCAACTAACCTCGCTTTGTACCTTTCAATAGACCTATCAGCCTTATTTTCCTATGAATATCCATTTGCAATCAACAATATTCTTTTCTTTGGGTTTGTCAACAATTTTCCAAGTACTATTTTTCTCCAATGCATCCATCTCTACTTTCATGATATCTTTTCATTCTTTTCTTGTCAAAGCTTCAGTAACAGTGTTAGGGACAATAATAAAATTCAAACTAACAATGAATATTTTATGGTTATCCGATAATTTATCTAGAGAAACATAATTTGATAAAGGATAGAGAGATGATTTTGTGCAGTTTCTAATTCTGATGCTATTGGAAGATCAAGGTTTTTTGAAGAGTTGGAAGTATTCTCATGTTTTGGTTCAACTCTGTCTATAGTTTTAGGTTCAGAACTTGGATTGGATTCATGGATTTGCTGCATGTATGAAATGTTCTTCCTTCTTGTGCAGACATTGCTAAATCTTGGGGTTGAATCTTTGAATATAACAGTATTTCTGGTTGCAATTCATTGGCATAAGTGATATTATCACTTTCAGATTCTAATTTTGTCTCAGAATTAATTTGCTCAACTATAGGTTCATTTTTTTAGGCTTCAGTTGGAGAATATGATAGAACAAAGGGTTTAAGGTCATCCCCACAATCTTTTGAAAAAAATTTTTGGGAACCAATATTGGATAAAAATGATTTAGTTTCAATGAAGGTAACATCAAGGAGATATAAAAATTTTTAGATGAAGGGTCATAACACTTGTAACATTTTTAAGTTGGTGAATAACCAAGAAAAACACACCTAATAGTTCAAGGATTAAATTTTTCTCTATTTTAGTTGTGGATATGTACGAAGGTTGTGCACCCAAATATTCTAGGAATGAGACAATTTGAGATCTTAACGTGAGGGAAAAATTTGTTTAGGGTTTCAACTGAACTTTTGTCACTGGAATATGTAAGGGAAGTCTATTTATCATATATGTAGCAGTAAGGACAACTTCTCCCCAATAATTTTTTGAAACTTTCCCTTGAAAGAGAAGTGCTCGAGTGATGTTAAGTAGGTGTCTATTTTTCTTCTCTGTCACTCCATTCTATTGGGGAGAGTATAGACACATGAAGAGTCATGAATGATTCCTTTGGATTGAAAAAAAGTATATACAATTTGGTTAAAATAATCTCTAGCATTGTCATATCTAAATCTTTTTATACTGACTCCAAATTAATTTTGAATCATTAAATGAAAAATGCGAATAACAGTGCTCACATCAGAAAGCAACTAGAGCCAAGTAACTCTACTGCAATATCCATAAAGGTTACAAACTAACAGGCCCAAAAAATATTAGGTATAGTAGATGGTTCTCATACATCACTATGAATTAATTAGAAAGGTTGTGAACTTCTATTACTACTAATAGGAGTGTGTTTAACTAATTCACTTCACAATGCAGAAAATGATGGATGTCCTAACCGAACAATGGTATAACCAAAGAGTGTCTTTATTTGATACACTAAGTAAAGACATGGGTTGATCAACTTTGGATTCTTTAGATGGTTCAAGGTAGTAGAGTCCATTTCTTTCCTTAACAAGTCTAATCCTCCTTCCCGAGTCCTGTTCTTGAAAAACACACAAAGATGGGGAAAATATTGCAAGGCAATTGAAGTCATTTGTTAGTCTTTTTATGGAGATAAGACTTGTTGAAAGTTTTGGGAACATGTAGAACAATTTTAAGAATAAATTTGGAGGATAAATAGATATCTCCATATCCTACAACTGTAGCTACAGAGCCATTGGAAACAATAATTTTCCTATTACTTGGAGATGGAGTATAAGAATGAAAAAGTTGAGATGAGTATGTCATATGATCTATAGCTCCTGAATCCACAATCTAAGAGTTACAATTATCTGAGTCACTCATGCAAGAAACATTACCTGAGAAAGTAAGAGAACATGATTTAGAGGGTTTATCATCTAATCTATATGAAACTCTAATGCCATGAAGTTCCCTAATTGCATTTGGATCAAACATCATGTAGATGTAAATCAGCAACCAACTGTCTAATGGGTGATTTTACAAGGAGAAAAATAGCAATAAAGGTTGTTACGATAAAATTGTAGCAATTAAAGCTACACTCTATTAAAGATAAAATGATAATTAAGGCCACAAATGATAAAAACAAAAACTAGGCCTCTAGGAAAAAAAACCTAGAACTCTGATATCATGTGAAAATGTGTAGACAATAAACAATAATTATAGAATTACTTTTCTTGATATTGAAAAAGTAACAATACATGAGTATTTAAAAAGAAAAAAAAAACTAAATCCTAATAAAAGGAAATAAATATCTTAAAATAAAGAAAATAAATCTCTAAAAATAAAGACTCTAAATCAAGAGCAAATCTTCCAAAAAAATTCCTAATTAAAATCTCTTAATTTTATATATTTCTTACAAACAAATCTATATTTATTGTATACTAAATGTGCAATATTTGCACTCATATTTTCAAGCGAGTAACTCTGGAACCGCTCTCAAGTGCGTTTTTGCTCGAGCAAGTCACCTTTAGCTTGAGTGAGATTCTTGCTTAAGTAAAAACAAGGGTTGCTTAAGGAAAATAGGTGTTGTTTGAACGAAAATACTCCAGACTTGAGTACTCTTGGGTTTGTTTTTGCTTAAGCAAAAATAATTTACTTGAGTAAAAATACCCTAATTCTTAAATGTTTTTATGGATATAAGATGAAGTTATAATATTATGGAATTTGACAATAACATGTGTTAAGTCTTGGTATTGCTGTATGAATTTCCATAACTTATTATTTCAGGATAATATTGTTACCAATTTTTTTAATAACTTGATATGCATACTAAATGTATGACTATTAATTTAATGTATGACTATTAATTTAAGCTAAATAAATTGTTATTGTTAGGATGAATATTAGATTGATGTAAATTAGAAAATTCCATGTTAATGGTCAATTATTGTGCTGGTTATAAAGATGTTGTGATAATACGATGTGTGATGAGGGAGAGTAATATTACAATGACATGATAAACTATCATGTGACTATAATTAGTAAATGAGTTGAGATTTAGTATTACATTTAATGAGGTAATTTTTGTGTTGATAGTGTTGTAGTCAAATAGTCATCACGGGATGCTATTTGATATAGTTTAATGTACATATGAGATTAGCGAGATTTACTGTTGTAAGGAGATATCCAGACCTCAAATATTATCCTAGTCATGTAGACAGGGATAATGTGTGATTTGAGGTTGATGGAGGTTTTAATCGCATAAGTCATTGGTGAGATTAGCCAAATGATAAGTGTTTAGGAATCAACCTCTGTGTGGTGTCTGTATGGAGATAAACGGGTGACTCTGAGGTAAGAAAGACTCGGTAAGGGTCAATGTTTATTGATCGGCTATTGTTAAGTATGATAGGTGTTAGTCTCTGAGGTCAAAGATTCTATATTGTTTATTCAAATGAGTCGGTCTAGTATGATAAGAAATTTGTGAATATAAATTCGGCTACATTAATTTACTCGTGTTTCTTTATTGTGTGGATTTTATTTTACTACTATGATCATATTTTTATAAGGAAATAGATAATCTATCCTATAATAATTGTATATTGTACTTTTACTATGAAAAAGATTAATTTTGTAAAATAAATATAATAATAATTTATTAGTCTAGATTGACTTTTGTACAAAATCGAATCATTTTTATTAAAAAATTACTTGTAAGTTGAAAGGGTTAAGTTAGACTCGTTATTTTTTTGGGTTAAGTCGTGATTTGAAGCACGACTTTACAGTTTTAATTTTTTTTTTTTTTCTAAAAACGCACTAAAGTTGTGTTATCAAGTACGACTTCATTTTTTTTTTTAAATTAAAGAAGTATGACTTCACCTTTTTTTCATAAATAAAGAAGTCGTGCTATTATGTACGACTTCACCTTTGTAATTTTTTTAAAAATTCACCTCTATTTCTATATTTATTTAGTTAGGATTTTAATTTTGTTAATTTATCATTTTTAGTTATGATTAATCTATTTAATTCATCATTAGAAAAAATTGAAAATAATAAGATTAATTGAAAATAAAATAAATCGAAAGACATACATTACAATTGAAAAGTAATTAATTAAAATATTAAAATTAAAATAAATTAAAAAATATATATTATATAATCATAACAATTTTTACAAATAATAATTAAATATATTAATCATTCATTTTTTTTTTCTTCACACAAATTCTAAAACTTATCTTCAATAATTTAAAATAAATATTTTTAAAAAATAACTACAACTTCAAAGCACGACTTGATCCAAGAAAATAAATACGGATCAAACTTAATCTTTTTAAATAATTTTTAAATAAAAATATTCCTTTTACACAGAAAAACCGTCTAGATTAGACCAATCCATTTCTTAATTATATGTAGAAAATATACGACAATAAAAATAATAATAACTTTCATAATCTCTTATATTTAAAAAAAAATATTCATATAAATAATTTGAATATAAATCATACATTAATTCTTATTATTTCTATTTCATCAATTATAAATATCAATTCAATTTTTACCTTCTAAATCAAATTATTATATTTTTTCAGTCTAATTCTTTTTTTTATTCTATATTCAAACAAAAACAAACTTAAAGATTCAAATAATTTTGATTAAAAGATGAAATTTTTTTTACTTGACAAATATTTAATTTAAAATAATAATAATAATAATAATTTTATAATATATTTTTAATGATACAAAATTAATTAAAAATACATTATTCCCATCTCAAAAAGTGTGGAACCTAAAACATGAATTTTAAAAAACTACTTTTGCCACAGATTATATCTACATGCATTTCAAACTATGATGAGGAATGTTTGTTTGTATGAATAAATTACGTATTTGTGTAAAATTTTATGATTTAAAGCTAATTTTTTATCATGCATTCGCCATGAATAGTCACAACTTAAAATTAATGTGTTAATAATTGTGTATAAGGTATATTTTAACAAATTGAAATATTTCTCCAATATTTTAAAACTTTATTGGGATAAAAAATCAATAATCATGCCAAAAGAACTTTAATAAACTTCTAATAGTCTAAAATGCTGATAGGGTTGTAACTATGTTCATCATTTCCAGTGTTCATGAATTTTTTTATATTATTTTCTGAATTTGATAATCTTCTAATCATATATTTATTTCTTAAAAATTTTTTTCATGCTATAAATTTTTTCTCCTTTTTTTTTTATTATAATATGGTTATATTTATCTTATATAATTACTTATTATCAATTTTTTTTATAGGATTGAATAAACGTATTTAATAAAATAGAAATAATAAAAAAACTAATGGTTTATGTGTTTTATGAATTAGATTTTTTTTTCAGATTTATATACTTTTATTAAAAATACATGGTATTCAATAAATTCATTTAATCTCATAAGTAGAATTAAAAAAAAAAAATACTAAAATAAGAAGAGATAGTGAATATAGTGTTAAAAGAATCTTAAAATGGTAAGTTTATATGTAAAATAAATATGATAAAAGCTTAAATCAAATTAGTGTTAGAGATGGTTGGTAAAAAATAAAATGAAAATAAAAAACTTGATTTCTTATAAAAATTTAACAAAAAAATATTAAATGCAAAAGAAAGTAGTTTTACTCCAAAAATTTGCAAAATCTTAAAAAGTGCTAAATAACAATAAATAAATGAGATACACACAAAAAATATTAAAAAAGAAACAAAAGAAAAGAAAATGAATTAAGAAATAATTAAAGATGGTTTAAGATAAGAGTAAGATAATAAAAAAAAATTAACTTCAACCCAAAGAATAAATGAATTAAAATTTTATAATAAAGATATAAGTAAATTGATATTAACAATAAGAAAAACATCTCATAAATATTTTATAATTTCAATAGATTGAGGAGTTTATTTAAACTGTATAAAAAAACCATTAATTCCTTTAAAAAAAATTATTATTTATAGTTATATATATATATATAAATAAATTTCAACATGATAAATAAAAAAAATTATTTTATTTAGTGTAATAAAATACTTGAGAAAACATTTTAGAAAACAAAAATAAAATAAAAAAAGCTAGTTAAAGATTACAAATAAAACATTATTAATAATAAAAACAAAATCCAACAATTTTATGAACAAGCCAAAAATATATTTAACCAAATATGATCCAATACATAACTTTACAATTCCAAACAATCCCAACAAATTCTGCAACAAACATAATAAAAGAATGGAGCAAATAATGAACTTGTGTGATCAACCATTACCAGGAGCTGCTGCAGTCATAAATTGCGTAACAATAATTTTATTATCATCCAAATAATTTGGTATACCTTTAGAGAATTCCAACACTGAAAGCATTAGGGGCCTAAATTTTCCAAATCTTTGTCCTTTGGTTGAAGCAGACATTCACCAAATATGTCCTTGAGATTTTCATGCTGAACCATGACATCAAGAACTTTATCCTCCAACTTTACTCCAACATTCTCAAGCTTATCAGTTTCAGCATTTCTACTTGAGAAAACCAGTTCAGATAACCGATCCTTCTCTGATTGTTTACCATATTTTGCACATTCAGGGGTGCCCTGTGCAAGAAGATGGTAAGTGTAAACAACCTTCTTCTGTCCAAGTCTATACGCTCGGCAAATTGCTTGTCTTTCCACCGAGGGATTCCATACAACATCAACAAGCACGACCCTTGAAGCTCCAACTAAATTAATGCCTTCAGAAGATGCTTTTATAGAAGCAAGCAACACCTTTGCCTGGCTATTTGCATCATTGAAACTATGAATGAGAAACTGCTTTTGCTTTTGATCAAGCTTGCCATGCATATACAACACTTCCGTCCCCACAACCCAATCGAAGGCTGACTCGAGCTGGTCCTTGATTAAGCATAAGGTATCAATGAACTGGCTGAACACAAGGACTTTCTCATTAACTGCATCACACAGTCTAACTAACTCAATCAGAAATTTGGTTTTGACCCCTTCATAAGGGTTCAATCTAATCTTTCTCAACTGCTCTGAGTCAACAACAGATTCTTCTTCCTTTGACAGAGCGCAGTTGAGGAAAAGGGAGGGATGGACAGAGACCAAGGCCAACTTGTGCTCAAAATTAAGTGCATTTTGAGAACGTTCAATGCTCTCCAGAATTTTTTGCTGCAAGCATTCTGGCTTCAAAACCAGCACACAATCTCTTAAACCAGGAAGGTTCTTCTGAAGAATGCTACCTTTGTGAACATGAACAAAGGGATTCATCAGCAGCTTTAGCTGGTTTATTTTTTCATCAGCTTGATTTCCAGCAGAAACAGGCTCCCAACTCACATCTGTTGAAGCTTTCGTTTCCTGTATTAATTTATTTTTCAAAAACTTTTTGAGTTCTCGCGGTATGCTGTCAGGAAAAGATGGTTTCATTAAGCACAAAATATTGTAGAGTTCAAGAAAATTGTTCTGGAAAGGAGTCCCTGAAAGAAGAATCCGCTTCTGACTTCTACTCTCTGAGAGAACCTTCCAAATACAGCTACGCTTGTTCCTTGGTGTGTGCCCTTCATCAAGAACTAACAAACAAGGATAGTCTCGCAGAACATTTCCCAATGCAGTTTCAACATTCTCCCTAGACCTTGCACGTTTCTTCTCTCTCCCAATCTTTCCATTTCCCTTCTCTTTCTCCCCATCTCCTTCAGACTTTCCCCCGGCTAGCTTCTCATATAGATTGTAGCTGATTAACAGAATGCTCTTCTCTTTGCGCCAAGAATACAACTTCAGCATTCTTATGATATCCTTCTTCTGCGGTTGGTTAGATGACCAATCAACTTCCCTAATGGCATGTTCTTTCCCTGATAATTCAGGATTGTTCAAATTGTGAAATGGAATTCCTATCTTCCACTTCCTCAGCTCATCTTCCCAAGTGAGTAATATGTTGGCAGGAGCAATGATAATGGGTAAACACTTGGGAAACACTTGGAGATATGTCAGCAGAAACACCATGGTCAACCTCGTCTTTCCTGTTCCAGGAGCATGAGAAATTATGCACCCACCCTCACTCTGAGGATCAACCCTCTTCAACATGTCAAGGTCAGTGGTTCCTGCCAAATTTTCCCAGATAAACTCAAACCCCTCTTGTTGGTGAGGAAACAAGCTTTCTTTTGTGCCAGGAATAAGGTCCCAAACTGTGCCATGATTGTGAGATCTAACTGCCTCTAAGTCTTCACCAGATTCAGTGAACAGAGCCCCATCAAATCGCGAGTTGTTCCCTCCACCGGATGACACCCTTCTGCCATATCTCTCAGGATCTATCTGTATTATGCGCAATGCAAACAAGGACGCATACATGTTAAATAGATAAAAAATATATCCTGAGTTCATCAGTGGAGAGAAACTCTGACTAAAAGTAAAAGTTTCTTTATTACTAGAAGAGAAAAAAAGATTGACCTTTTCATAAACTAAAACTAGTTTATACACAAGTTACATATCTAAAAATTTAGATAAATTATGAAAGAATTTTATAAATTACCTTATGCATAAATTGATTTTAATTTATGGAGAAACTAATTTCAATATTTTTTCTTATTTTTCTTTTTTTATAAGTACTTGTGAAGGAATTCGTCTAAGCCTCTTTAAAGTTTCTCTAATAGACTAAAATAAAGGCAAAATATTTCTATAAACAATCATCAATGTTAAAACGAGCTTACAAATGGTGGCGTGATATATTTGATTTCGGTTTCAATCCATCCGCACCATCTGCATTTTATCCCAATCTGCTCATCAAGAATGGTGTCATGCTTACATTGTAAAGTTGAATTTTCTTCGTTTTCTCTTGCTTCATTTGTCCTTACATTATCAACCTGTAGATTATAATATACAAAGTTCGTAACTGACTTCTCCTCTCGTATAAATAACAATTTGTTTGACCATTTATCCATGCATGATGAATTCAAAACAGAGATCAAATATTCAAAATCACATGCTAACACTCTACCACTGGTGTCCTTCTTAAGCACCACTTCACTCACATGCAAGTAAGAACACAAAATTCAAATGAGATTACCTGGCATCCAATTTTGTCAGCTTGAAGTGACATCTCCAGGTCTTCAAACATCATATCTAACTCTTTCTCAGACTCCGATTTTTCAATAGGTTTTTCTTTCTCCATATGCTTCCAGATTAAAGGTATTGCCTCCCTTGAACATGATGGCCGAGTCTGACCCTTATCAACATCAACCTTTTCTTCCAAATCTCTAGAACCCCTAAAGCATTCAGTGAAGATTTCAAACAATTGGTTCTTTCTTGTAGATGACATTCTCAGGATTTCATGCAGCTCATTTTTGTCCCCAGTTTTTTTAGCATTGGCCCTGAACTTATTATTTTTCTCACTCTTCTTGATCACAGTTGAATTTCTTGTCTCTTTTTGCATGAACACCACCCTTTGATAACCCCTAAATCTTTTTTTCTTATGCTCTAGTGCCTCATCTTCAGAAGACATAGAGAAACCTGGAGTTTGCCACTGATCACCAAAGACTTCAGGATCACCACCATTGACACTCTCTACTCTGTTTGCTTCATGTTTCTCCTCTGCTTTCTTTGTTTCCTCCTTATAAATCTCTGATTTACTAGATGCCACACTAGCACAATCACCACCATTCCATTTCTCCTCCTCCTCCTCCTCCTCTGCATGCTTACTCTTCCTTTTACCTTTCCTTCTCCAAACTCTACTGCTCTCGGATTCACTCACCACCTTTCTTACCCTCTCCTTAACCATCTTGTATCCCCCCCTCTCATCATCATCAGAAGAACAATCACTCTCCTCACTGCTCGAGTATTCACTCTCAACCCCATCATCATCATCATCCTCATCCTCATCAACCTTAAAATCATCATCACTCGTCTCACCATCCTCACTCTCTGTTGAAGATGAAAATGAATCATATCCATCATCAAAACTACTACATTCATCCCTGCCATGCTCCTCCTCACTCTTAACACCCCCATTTGTATCATGCAACAAAACAACCGGCTTTTCAGGTCTAGCACCGTACTCAACATTACTAAAGCTCTCAACTTTATCGGCAATTACCGAACATTCTTCACCCCTCTCTTCCTCCTTAACCTTAAAAGCCTTCGTTTCGCAACACTCCAACCCCTCTTCAGCCCCATCACCGCCTTCAAGGTCAACCACATCTATATGATGATCCTCACCCTCTCGCAAAAACATGAAACCCTTCTTCATATCATCTGGTGATGAACATGAAGCGTCAGACACAGATGCAATTTTCCCACTGGCTGCCCCTTTCCCTTCTAAATTTTCTCCCAAATAAATCACTTCATCATCATGTTCAACCACCTTTCTTCTTCTTCTTTTCTGATCAATTATCAAACCACTCCCAACCACCACACGTTTATTGCTTCTAGTCCTGCAAGCAACAGGAAGACCCGGATACATTTTCAAACAACAAAAACAAAACAAAACAAAACAAAAAAACTTTTTTTTTTCTTGTATTCTCAAACAACACAGGAACCCCACAACCCAAGATGAATTATTTTCTCTCTGGAGTTCACCGGGATCAATTTAGAGCCCAATAAGTGATACAAATTGTGAGAATGAGATAAACAATCAGAAAGTGTTGTAAGGAGAAACTGTGATCCGGAAGAAAAAGGAAAGATAGAGGAAGAATCACAGAATGGTGTTTCCAAATAGGTATAAATGGCGCCAAGAAAAGGAAGCTGAGAGGAGTAGTGAAAAAAGTGAAGATCCTTTAGCCATGTAAGTGTTTATTCAAATAAGAGCAAATAATAATGCAAAAGGCCAAAAATTTTGAAGGGTCTCCACGCAGACTGTGCATGCTGACAAAAAGATCATACTCAGTACAAGAATATCAATGTTATGTTTCAAATGCCTTAAAAAAAAACGCTCCCAACTCACACATTGCAGTAACTTACTCATTTATCGCAGTGTTTTCTTAAGTGAATAGTCCTTTCTGACCATTTATTCCTTATCTTTTGCCTAATTAAAAAGATATATAAAACATATCTATCTGTTATTGTTTTTAATGTCTGTCCATAAACATATGATAAACAAACAAAAGAAAAGTACAGTACAGAATGTTTAATCCAAGATATTTGTTGCTTATGAATATGAAATTGTTATTTTTTTTTTACTTTTCTATTAAAAATAAGGCATAATTTACTAAAGTGAATAATGTTGTAGATTTTCTTAAAAATGTATCTTCTTATTATGTTATTCATTTCTTTATTCTATGCCTATACTCATCTCTTTTTATTTATATTTATTAATTAATACTAAAATTATACTTATTCTATCGATGATTCCTAGAAAACTTGATTTTGGTGTAGTAAAGGTGTTCTGTCTAAAAGCCAGATACAGAATCATGACCTTCTTTCACGACGGGAATTCAATGCAATGGTTTTGGAAATGGAGACAAACTGTACCTGTCAAGTCCACATCAAAATTCCTCGTTTTGGTTGAAAAAGTTAATGAAAGAGAAGACAGTGAAAAAGTCTAACTTATTATTACCTTAAATATATACTTTTATTTATGAAACATTCTCAAATAAATTTTATACCAATCTCTTTATTTTAAAAATATTATACTTTTAAGTAATAATAATATATGGAATCCACATGAATGTAATCTAAAAACATACCCAAAAATGTCACAATAATTTATTTAATCATTATTCGTTTGAAAGTGAAATGAAGTTTGATGGAGTATGAATGAGATGTTAGTGTGATAAATAGAAGTCTCTAACAGTGAGACTATTTTTATATCATTAGATTTTTTTAAAATCTAAATATGGTATTTTTTTTTCTTATTTAAGTTAAAAATGTACATAAAATATTTTTTATATTAAAAAAATATATAAATTAACTTTTAAATATATTAATATGTGATGATGTTTTTTAATATGTTAAAACATGAGGAGGTATTAAATTAGTTTTTTTCTTTTCAATTTCCGATTTTAGTTAGTTGTTTTTTTTTCACCAACGTATCATATTTATTTTTATTAAAAAGAAAAAGAATGAGTCTTTATTCTTTTATTTATTTATATATATATATATATATATATGAAATTCACTCTAATAATATAAATACATTTAATTTTTTATTTACAGGTTAAAATGAATAAAAATATTATATTGTTAAATTATTAAAAAATAATAATAAAATTAAAAATAAATTTTTAATTTTTACTTTTAAAAAAATATATCTTTTTTTCTCTTCATACATAAAAAAGAAAAAAAAATCATTTATTTTAAAAAAATTAAAAATTTATTCTTAATTTTATTATTTTTATATAATTTAACTATTAAAATAATTTTATATCGAAAATGAATTATGAGAATAAAGATTAAGTTTATTTTATTTACTTTTAAAATTAATGAATTTAAAGAATTTGATTTCAAAATTAACTACAATGAAAATTATTACAATATGATAAATTATAAGAAGAAGATTAAATACAAATTATTACAATATGATAAATTATAAGAAGAAGTTTAAATACAAATTTACCTTAGATTGTATATTACTTTAATAAATCATTTTATGAATTAAAATATATACCTAATATTTTTTTTAAATTAATTGAATAAGGAAGTAATATATCTAAAAAAATATTACTATAATTATATAATTTTGAACCAAAATAAATTTTTTTTAATCTACTTTTATTATATTACAAGATGTTCTCGGAATATTTAAATTAAAATAATTTCTTTATGAGTTCCATTCCATAATTTCTTTTTATAACACAAAGATCAATCTCTCGTACAATTTAAAACTATCAATTCACATGACAATGGAACTTCTTAAACTAAACTAATTATTTATTTTATTATTTAATTCACAAAAGCATTTTTATTATTTCAACTCCGTATTATAACTATCTTTTTGAATATTTAATTCACAAACTAAATAAGAACCCAAACATAAAATTATATTGATAGATAAAAAATAAGGGATTGGGACTAAATTCAGTTTAGCTCATAAAAAAAAATTAAAACATTAAAAATTTATATAAAACGGTTAGGATGAGTGATATTATTTTAAGAAAAATTGTGTAATTAAATAAGAATTATATAATTTAATTATTTATATAATATTATTAACATATTATAGAAAAAAATATTAAATAAAATAAATGATAAAAATAATATACATCTAATATAATATATTTATTGTTGAATTAAGAGATATTATTTTAAAAAATTAATTAAATAAAAATGATATAATCTAATTATATATATAATATTATTAATAATTTTAAAAATATATATAAAAAATAAAAAATAATAGAAATAATACAAACCTTATATATAATATATTTGTATATAGATCTATTTTTCCTATTACATAGTTTTGAAATTTTGAAGGTAATTTTTTTTAATAATTTAGATAGTTATAATTTTTTTTATTAACAAGTTCTAACCATAGTGTATATATTTAGATTTTTTTTCCCCACAAAATATCTAAAAAAAATTGGATTAATTAATTAGTATTATTAATATTATAGATTATGGATACGTACTTTGTTTTCTCAAATAATATATTATGCTCTTTATTCAAGAGTCATTAGTTTTCAGGTGTTAACTCGCTGCACGGGGAATATACCATTTTACCGGAATCAAAACTCAAAGATTCAACTTTGTTAGCTATATCTCCCCTGTCTTCCAAAGGTATGAACCCTCGTAATCACTCTCAAATCCCGTTAATCTTTTTATTCATTTCCCATAACTTCACTTTTATCCTGTGGATTTTCTAACTCTGAACTGTGGAAACTCAGTCAAACGTATATATAGTTTTCTCATATTTTTATTATTACAATTTTTTTATTTACTATTTTTTTTGTCAAAACATTTGGGTTTTGCCTGAAAATTTAACTCAGTTTGTTTTTATTATTATTATTATTATTATTTTTAAGTGACTTGTGCTATTAATTATGGATTGATTATCTTGCTTTGAAAATTAATCTGTATGTAGTTTTATGCCAATATTTTTATCTGAGGTTGAGTCATGACTTACTTGAGAATCTATTTATTACTTGAATCGTATCACCAATATTCCCTCTCATAAAAAATAAAAAGAGAGTATAAAGGACTATGTAAAAATCAGAGATGGTAGTATTTGCCATGCCTTGACTCCTTGTGCCATAATTTAAATAAAAGTTATGTTTTTTTGAGCTAGTTAAAAGCACTTGGTAATTGATATGGTGATTTTCTGGATTGAATTAATGTGTAGAATTTTTTAATGAATGAAATTTTGAAATATTGTAACTGTTCAGCTCTGTAAAGATTTCTTTTGGCATATCACTTATATCCTTATGAAATTATTCTCAGGTACTGTTTTGCAATATAGTTAAATAAATCCTGATGGGAACTGCAATTGAAGCTTCAAACCAGGTATTCCTGGTTGTTTTATCCACTAACTTGTTTCTAGCATTTATGCATTTAGATTTGGAAGTTAGAAAAGTTATGGAAGTGCATTTGTTATGAACTGGAATTCACTTGTTAGCATGGCAAATTGAGGTAAGGTAGAACTTCCTTAATATCATCATTATAGGAATTATATAAATTTTCAGAGCTGGATACCAATTTATAGAAACTGGAATTCACTTGTAGGAAAATTCAGACAACAGAGCTCTCTGATTATACTGTAGGAAAATGCAGGACAAAAAAGTAGAATAGAAAATATTAGAGAAGAATACTTCGCTTTCTTGTGGTTAAGACCACCCAAAACTACTCAAAGGATTATATCCTCTTCTCTCCTTTTCCACTCCTTCCTAGTATCCACATAGCCTCTAATGTTTCCACCTTTTTACCACACCTATTTCCATCTAGGGAAGTTTGTTATAAGCCTAAATCCTTGTTTGGCCTTTACTCATATTTCTCTCATGGTCTATATAAGGAACTAAATGCTTATGTTTCCCTTACTTCCATACAGAACTTGAAGTCTTTAAGCTATAGAAGACTTTATGTTTCCTCGTAAATTTCTTTGATCCTTGAATAAATTAGGAAATATGATATATAACTAAGCCTTAAACATTTTTTTTTTCTCTCTTTTTCTTTTTGTCTTATGATGTGAGTTGTTTTCTTTTGTGTTGTTGAAAACACATCATTCTTATATACTATATTATTAACTGCTTAATCATTTTTGTTTCTTTTTAGACCAAATCATTTGAGGGTGCGAATGTAAGCACTGTAGAGGAAAAACCTACAGTTGTTTTTGTATTAGGTGAGCACTTACGGATTGCATTCAAAATCAAGGATTTCTATAGAAACATCCATCTGATTGGCCTTTGATAAAATCCAGATTCATTTTCATTTATTAATTTATTTAAACTAGTCCAGTTGAGTTTACTGTATATCTATCTGATATCTTCGCCATGTTATAATAATATTTTGATCTATTGTCTATTGATATGCTTTTGTAGAGTTCACATGAAGATACTAATATAATGCTTAATAGATATCCTCTTAGTTGAATTATATGATCTGGTTGACTTCATATCTTTAATATGTCATAATGGGGGACTTGGATTGTCTCTACTTTCTCTGGTCTTTTGGATAATTATTTTGAGTTTAAACCATACAGTATTAGAAATCCTAATGCAAAGGTTTGTTACTTACGTATTAATAGCGGTGTCTTTGTAGACTTACTGGCTTGAGTACCTAAATTATTAATAGAAATAAGCATTTATATCTAACACTGAAAATATATATCAACTATTGTCTCTCCCTTCTTTTAATTTTCTGTAAATTCCCTATTAATTCTACTCATACCTTTGAATACCGTTACTTTCTTATTTGATTTTAATATTTATTAGAATTGAGAACAGATGGAACTAACTCAACCCTGAAGCGAGTTGAAATGGGGAGGATTCTCCAAGTTATTTCTGGGAGAACTTTGGTCATATACCTAGTTGATATAGGATTTTAACACCTTGCCAATGATTGAACACTTGTGTGTAGCTTACAGGTTGAAAATTTATGGATGGTCCACCATCAGGACTGGGATAGGCTTTGATGAGGGGAGGATTGTGTCTAACTTAACATCAAAAGTTAGTTCACGGGGAGGATTGTCAAGTCATTTTACGAAGTACTTTTCTATATATCTGGGTAATATAAATGAAGGAAGCCTATATTGTTTTTCCTTTAGATAAATGAAGAAGTCATGTGACTAGAACATCAAGTTGAGAAAGAATTGGAATAGAAACAAAAGTCAGTGACCTTTCTTACTTTATTGTGTGTCCGTTTTCCTAAAGTAATATGAAATCCAAAAGTTCGTTTGTTTGATGCTGATTGTCACTGAATGGTACTTGAAGCTAGCTTGTACTTTATATATTACTCTCTTGTTTTGCCTTTTGAAATACCTGGCATGGATAGTGAGCTTTCTAATGGCCATTATTAATCATATATTTATTTTTATTGCTATGGTCCTTGAAAGACATAAGGTTTTGGGTAGTTATGAACTTATGATACTTTATAGTAATGGAAGTCACTATTAGGATAATTGTATTCAATATTACAAGAATTTCTAGATATACTGTTCTTGCTTCCAAAATACTTGAGTTTAAGGAACTTTAGGTTAGAAGGCTAGATTCCTCGAAGAGGAGGTGGCATTAACAATGGTGGAAGGTTTGTGTGCATCCCAAACTGTACATATCTGTTTTTCCAGGTTTTTTGGTTTCATTTGTGCGTTTAATCACTATCGTGGAAAAATAAAATATTTATGTCTTTATTATATAGAAAAGAACAATACTCCTCTGGAGGAATTCTAGAAAAAAAAAGAGGTAAACAAAACAAAATTTTGAATACCTATATATATAAGAAAGATCACCCAAGCTACTATTGTCAAGTGGATCAGATCATGACAACGATCATAATAGAATTTGGCAACAAATCTATGAAAAGATTGTAAATAACAGGAAAGATTCCTATTGTCAGGCTGTGACAATGTCTCCTAAAAGATGACAGTAATTGGCAACAAATCTATGAAAAGATCCTAAATAATAGGAAAGATTCCTATTGCCAGGCTGTGACAATGATTCCTAAAAGATGAAGTCACACGTAGTCTTCTCTCCATTCTGGAAGCTTCTTCACACGTTGGGGTCAATCCTGTTTGACTGATCCTGTCTGCTTGACCCACTTGGCTTGACTTCTTCCATTTCCTCAATTGGGTTTCCTTCTTGATCCACCAGTGTATCACTTTACCTGTAAAGCAACATATCATATATCCTTTTTCTTAGTTTTTCCCCTTGAAGTGTGAATCTGGTTCCCTATGTCATTATGTTTATTGAGTCTAATTTGCATTTTCTGACCTCCGTTGATTCTTTATCTGCTAATGATACAGGTGGCCCAGGCAGTGGAAAAGGCACACAATGTGCAAACATTGTCCAACAGTTTGGGTATACTCATCTCAGTGCTGGTGATCTTTTGCGAGCGGAAGCTGAATCTGGTTCAGAAAATGGGTAAAGCTTTTATTCTCTGTCTTGATAAAATATTATCTATGGGTTTATTGTCCAAAGTACTGATTGTTCATAATCCTTCCTTGTGTCTTTCAAAGCTATTGATTATGTGCTGATTCTAGTTGATTATATGCATTAGTTTTTTCTTCAATGTCAAAATTGAGATCTTACTCTGTATCAAGAAGGAGTTGAAAGATCATAAATCAGGTTGTCATAAAATAAAACTGATCATAAGAACTTATCAAAAATATAAAAATTATATTTAAACAAACAAAATATATGATAATAATACTAATTCCTACATGAAATTTTACCACATAAATTTATCTTATCTTAGGATTTTGATATTTGTTTAATTATTATGATGCACCGATACTCTCTCAGTACATCGATGTATTGTGTCTGATACGTATCTAAATAGTACATCGATGTATTGTGTCCGATACGTATCTAAATATTTCATGAGATATTTTTCAAATTCGTATACAGGAAGTAAAGTATTGATTTTAAAAAAAATATATATATATAAATAACAAAACAACATAATGGAAGATGAACAAAATAAAGATGAAAGAAATAAGTTGAATCATAAACGAGTAAAAGATTTGGTTTGTGTACATATTAGTTTATAACTTTTGACTAAAAAAGTGAGAAATATAATGAAGAAAACTTTAAAGATGTGGAATGTTTATAAAATGTGGAATGTTTATGAAGATGTATAAAATAACTTTGATATTAGAAATCTTAAAGTGATAATATTGATTAAAGTTATTTTATTTTAGGACGTCGAAGGAGGAGATAAAATTAATACTATTCTTATTATTAGAGACTAAATAATAAATAATAATTTTTATTTTTTATTTTATATTTAAATTTGTTAAAATAATAATTTGTTAGTTTTAATTTAATAAATTTGATATATTCAATTTTGATAATATATAATAATAATATCTAATAATATTAATTATATTTTATAAATTATATATATAATATATATATAGGTATATTTTTTAAGATTAGAGGAATAGTCCTGTCATATTTATCACATCCGGTACTCCTAGAGTATGTGCATATATGTGCATCATAGGATGAAAAACATTGGGAACTGAAGCTCGTAGTTTTCTCTTCTGGACTGCACAATTAAACCCATAAGTTTGTGTGTCTGAATCTTAAAGAAGCATGTTGATTTCATGAGCAATCGTGACAATTCTTTCCAATCCTGCGTACTAAAGATCTTTCATGTGAACATGCATGGAAGAGGCTGAAAATTTAAGGGAATGTAATTTGTTTCTTTGATCTTATGCACATAGACCTAATTTTGACCATCTTGCCTTCATTCTTTTTAAGTTTTCTATTTTTCTAGTTACCTTAGTTAGGATGGGAGATTGCTCTGTTAGATATCAATCCCTTACATTTACTCGGATCCTCTTTTTCCCCCTGTATATTGTGTATCTATATATCTGTAAGTCAGAAAGCTCTTGATCAATGAAGAATATCATATCAATTTCTATATTTCAAGTTGATACTAAAGATCTTCTAATTCTATCCTGTTTTTCAGTCACTGTGAATGCTTTTGGGTGTTCAAGCCATTCATCTAGTACAGAAGCTCTAACCAGCCCTTCCTCTGTGCGTTGTAGCTAGACAGTATCACACACTCTCACTTGTGGCCTTTCTGTAGCTGGCTTCTGTGCTTATTGGCTCATGAAATTCATATGCCTCCTTGTCAGTTTTGATTTTCCTTGCTGCTACTCCAGAATAATTTGTGAATGCTTTTGTTCTTGTTTTGTCCTAGTTTGGGTTTTATCTCTTGTTGAGGGTCCCCTGTTTTCTCTAGCATGTGGTTGTTTGGTTAGATTCTTGGTCACTCTTGGTTTTGGTGTGGGTTGCTGGCTTCCATGGCAGAGGTTCCCTCATTCCCTACACCCAAGAAAGGATTGATATCATTTGCTTTCTTGGGCTCCCACTATCACTTTTTGAAAAATTAAATGGTTTTAACAGTTGGATTAGCAGGATGCAATTGAACTCTGGTTCTTAAGGCCTTCCATATCACCTCACTAAGAAGCCTACTAGCATTGCCACTGCTGAAATAGATGATTGGCTTAAAGCTGATTATCTGATTATATCTTTGTTATTGCAATCCATTGACTGAAAATTAATGCTGCACTTTCATTCTTATAAAATATGTTGTAATATTTGAAAGAAAGCCGTGAATGTTTATGCTAATGATATAGAATGGCTGTATGAATATGATGATAGCTTGACAACACTTCAGATGACTGATAATGACCTGCCCTCTTATCTAAATATAACTCAATCTATTATTGAAGAATTCCAATGTATGTTATTTGTGGTGTTTGTTCTCCACAATGTCCACATGGACTTTTAATTTATTAGGAATAAGATTCTAACAAATGCTAAGCTCCCCTCCGCAGAAGAACTCATTGTTTCCTTCTCGAGTGGTGTCATCTGAAGTTTATTCTCAGATAACATCTGAGTTTGTAGCCCTCCATTCAAATTCAATGACTGTGGAGGCAGAGGTTTTATGTAATGATTTCTTTCTAAATCAATATAATCGATCTTTCTTTCCTTAAGATTATGTCCCATCAAATTTTGCCCTAAGCTGTGTGAGATTGTCTGTGATATCAAACTAATGTTCCACAGCTTGCTCAAGCACATACTAAATATGAACATGCAGTAGATTAATCTCATAAGACTGTCAGATCATGTTCTTCCAACCCTGTTCTGGGAAGTATCCAATTCTACCTAGTGTTTTCTTTTGATTTATTTCAGTCGAAATTGTATGTATTTTCTCATACTGGTTCTTGTATATTCCTTGTTAACTCCAACACTTGAACTCCGTTATTTGTCTACTATCTTGTACTGGGTTTAAATTTGTTGTTTGTCTACTATCTTGTACTGGGTTTAAATTTGTTGTTTGTCTACTATCTTGTACTGGGTTTAAATTTGTTGTTTGTCTACTATCTTGTACTGGGTTTAAATTTGTTGTTTGTCTACTATCTTGTACTGGGTTTAAATTTGTTCAAATCTCTTGGCATAATCTTATTAATACTCTTTTATATTTTACAGTACAATGATTGACTATATGATGAAAGAAGGACTAATCGTTCCCTCAGAAGTAACAATAACTCTTCTGCAACGAGCAATGAAGGAAAGTGGCAATGACAAATTTCTTATTGATGGTTTCCCTCGTAATGAGGAAAACCGTGCAGCTTTTGAGAATGAGGTATTTTCCATTTTCATTACATAAAATTGCTTGCTTTTTTTTTTCCAGAATAGATAATTGTATTTTCTTTTTCCTAAATGCCTGATGTCATCACAGACTGGAATAGAGCCAGTATTCATCTTGTTTTTTGATTGCCCTGAGGAAGTGATGGAGAGACGTCTTCTTAGTAGGAACCAGGTTATTTTTAATCCTGAAAAGACCAATTTATTTGTTTGAATGCTTTCAGCAATTAATATCTTTTGTGGATATTAAAGGGAAGAAAAGATGACAATGTAGAATCAATTAGGAAGCGATTTAAGGTTTTCTTGGAATCTAGTCTCCCTGTGGTTGCTTATTATGATGCTAAGGGAAAAACTCGCAAGGTAATTTATAGTTTTGGGGCTACCATCACTTTGCTAAGGTTATTAATTGCTTCTTGTACTAAGACAATACTTTTTTCCCTTTTAGATTGATGCTGCAAGGCCTGTTGAAGAGGTTTTTGAGTCGGTCAGAACAATATTTGAACCAAATTATGCATAGGTAAAACATGTTAGGTTACATAAACATCTGTTTGGTTCCTATAAACATGGAAAAGTTGTTGTCCAGTCAGTCTTTTTAAAAATGTTGACTTTTGGTTCTCTGTGACTAACTATATCAGTGGAATTAACGATGAAGCAATTTTTTGCTGGTTTTTGACCACCAGAAGTCAATCTTTTTAGAAACATTTTTAAAAGCAGCGAACCAAAAGTCAATTTTTTAAATGTTATACTGAAAACAAATTTTTCTACTTTTATAAGGACTAAAAATATGTTTAATCTATATATTTTTTTCTTTATGCCTAAACTTTGTATGTAGAAGTTTCATTTTACTGTTAAGACAAATTTAGGAAATCAACAACAAATTATGAATGTTTTATCTTGATAATTTAATGTGTTTTATACAGTTAGTCGTGACTACTTTATTTGAATGCTGTAAGCTTTCTTGCTGGCAGCACCTCTTTAGAAAATAATAAAAAATCTCACTGCTGGCTTTCGAGAGAGACCAATGGTAATAGTTATATTGAATTGTTCTGTGTGATAAACCAGATTCAATTTTCCTTAAGTGATCTACTTTTGTTGTTGAAATATCTTTCCTTAGTATCTAACTGTGAGTTGTCACTTTTTGAGGATGCCTATGCTGTATGCATTACTTTTGAGAATAGAAAGCGTGTGACCAGTTACTGGGTTTATTTAGGAAGGAAAATGCTGGTTCTTTGTAAGGAGACCATTTAAAAAACAAAGTTTAACAGAAAAAGAGGCAGAACCAGAACTGAAAGGTTCTCTTTAGTATCATTTCATACTCCTTTGATTTCTTAGAATGAAGGAAAGCTATATGGAAATAGCACGTACAAAGCAACCACAATTGCAGAAAAGGGGGAAATGACAGAATATTCGGAGAAGAAAGGATCTAACATTCCACACCACCCTCTCTCTACGTAATTGAATATATATACTAAGTTATCAAAAAGGGGATTTCAGTGAGTCTCTGATATTGGCCTTTGTTTACTGTAGACTCTCTTCATTACTCCTAATTCTATGATTATGTTCTATATGTGGTCTAGTGGCCTTGCAATTAATCTTATTGGTTTCTTTGAGTAATTCTGAAAAATATTATTTTCAGGAGATAACAATGATATCCTTTTTTTATCATATGCATAACTAATGAATATGCACTTAATAGCTCTAGGATCTAATTTTTCACGAAACTAACTATGAACATGGACATGCAATACAACAAAAAAACATGACTAGGACTGGATAACAAAGGAAAAGATGGAAACAAAGAGGATATAAATTTAATAGGACTAAGACCATAAAAAACACTAGAGGATAATCTCTTAATGCGATAGATAGTAGTAAAAACTGTCTCCTCCAATAAGACTCAAGGATAGACATTTGGAAGAGATGGGTCATAGTAACCTTAAGGAGATGTTTATTTTTTCTTTTAACAATTCCATTTTGTAGTGGTGTATCCACACATGTAAGTTCATGAATGGTACCACTTTCAGAGAGAAACTTAGCTATGATATGATTTACATTATCATAATGCAAGCATATTATAGATTTTCCAAATTGTGTATCTATCATACGAAAGAATTTTACAAATAATAGAAAAACTTCAGCTTTGATAAGGAAAATCTATGTAGTGCGAGTGCAATCATTAATAAATATGACAAATCATTTAGTATCAAATATACTAGTATTTGATGTAGGACTCCATACATAAGAGTGAATAAAATCAAAAGGACTAATACTTTTTGTATAACTAGGAGAATTTGTTGCTCAATGGTGCTTTGCAAATTGACATACATCATACTTAAAGAACTCAACGGACTCATTTGGAAACAAAAAAAAAAAACATAAACTTAATAGTATAAACCAAGTTTAAGAGGACTTAGAAGTAATAAAAGATTGTTGACAAAAAGGAATCACTTTTTTACTCATACATCCCATGGTTCTCAAGCTTTTAAGATAATATAACCCTCCCTATTTCTTAACCATTTCAATTGTCTTGTTTGTGGCAAGATCCTGAAAAATACAATAAAAGGAAAGGAAAATACAAAACAACTAAGGTCATGAGTAAGTTTGCTTACAAAAAAAATATTATTGAAAAGTTGTGGAACATGAAAGATATCTGTAAAGTTAAGAGATGGAAGAAGAGAAATATTGTTATGTCCAATTATTGGGACTTGAGTCTCATTGAAAATAGTAATGTGATTACCACAAAGAGAAACATAGGATGAAAAGTAAGAGGAATAAGGAGTCATATGGTTAGTTGCACCAGAGTCTAGAATCGAAGAATCCTCACATATAATTTTAGAAACATTAAAGGAGGAATTAAAGTTCTTACCAGTCATGGTTAAAGAAGAAGTACCAAAAGATGACTTACTAAGACTCCATGAGAGGCGATAAGTGTTCATTCAACTTGGAGGGTTGGGACCCCATCTTCAACAGGTGGGGAAGAAAGGGTCTTGCCAGACCCTTCAGAGTCTGAAATTGCCTGATGAGTCTTCTTTGAGAATGGTCCCTTCAATTCGGCCAAATGAATGATAGTCTTCTCCTTTCCATGAAGCTTGAAGCATATCTCTTTGGTGTGTCTAAATTTCTTACAATGAGAACACCAACGATCCTCCTTTCTTTTTGAGTTAAGTTTCATACTGCTAGAAAGTGGGTGCACTTTAGGCAACAAAAAAAATCTGCAACTAAGGCAATTAAGGTTTGAATATGGAAGCAAAACCTTTAAGATTGAGAGCTCTTATACTAAGTGGAAAAAGATAGAAAAGATAGTGAAGATGAGAAAACTTTAGTTCTATTTCTTAATTAAAATAGTATAAGGATATACTATTTATAGGTAACTTACAAAACTCTCAACTACTCTATTCATATTTATAAAGAACTTCTCAACTATTATAATAATAATTATTAAGAGTTCAACCACTCACATAATAATTATAGAGAACTTATCTACCCTAATAATAATTCCAACAATTGATAAATACAACTCTTTAAAACTCATCATCTTCAATAGCATGTGTATTATGCATCCTCCTTAGATGGTTACATTAAGTTGGACTAGGAAGATTTTATTGTTCTCCATGCAATGTGATGAATTGATTTCCCAAATAACATTTGAGAATATTTGCACCAAATACATATAAGAGATAAATTGGAAGAATTAAAGAATATTCGTGAATCTTTACTTCTAGATCCTTAACCAAGCCTTTAACAACTACAGGATGCCCATTAACTACAAAAATTTGAAATTTTGGAATAGGTTCAATAGGTAGTTTTCAAAAATTTGCTAACCTAGATTGTAAAATTTTGTCTAAACTACAATACCGTTAGGGTTCCTGAAACTCATGGTATTGAATCCTGATATTCCTTTTAATGTGTTAAAAAATAAATGAACTTCTGGTTGGACTTGTATCAGTACTAACATCTTGAGGAAGTGAATGAACTTATAACTCCACATTAACCTTTTCTTCTATATGAAGAAGTAAATATTACTTATTAAGACACCTGTAAGAAGGATTAAACTTTTCATCACTAGTATAGCATATGTCCTTTTCCTTTTTGAGTTGCATCTCAGTAAGGGGAATCTTTTTCACATTGGTTTTTGGATTGTTGGAGGTAGGATTAGGTAAGAGTAGGAGTAGACTAGTGTATTTTGAACTTCCTATATACAATGACGTAATTTTTCCTTTAGTATATAAGAGTTTTTCCTCATAACTGGATCACTTGGATCAGCTGTCACGTGTCATGTGATCATCATAGATTTCATCACCCACCACTTTTGTCATTTCTATCACAACACTTAATACATTCTTTCCGTATTTACAGTCTGTCTTCATTAGGAAAGTGGACAAAATGAATAAAAGGGATCAAATTTACATTTATTTCTATCCTGTTGTTTACCTTTCATTTTTTAGCTTTTGCAATTAGTGCAGTGACAGTCATTGCATTTCCTATATACTAAGGGAAAAATTACGTGATTGTAAAACGATTGAACATTTTCACTGGGGATAAAAGATAAAATACATTTTGGTTACCAAACTTCAATTTTATGACTGTGCCATTCCAAGTGGTTACACTTCCACGGATGGACGTTCATCGTGTTTGCAGTCTGATTAAGTATATGCACCCTCGACTTCATACTGGAATTTTAAGTTAGATCATGAATGTATATTTTGCTGTTTAAGTCTTTGACTCTCCTCTTTTAGTTTATGGATGAATTATAGTATATAAAATCTAATTTCTTCAATGTATAGTCTTATAATTTCTTTACACCTAGATTATACTAATTTTTTAGAAAGATAGTTCATAGATAGTCCGAGGATACATAAATACTAGTTCAGGTTCCTGTTATATGGTAAATACAATTAAATCACATTCGTTGGTAGCAATGAAATAATCGGTTTTTATGTGTAAGAAGTTGAAAAGAAAAAAGTATTCAAAAATAATTTTAAGTTACAAATTCTCAGATTAATGAAAAAAATTTAAAAGGTTTTTTTTTTTACAAAATTTCAGTTGATGTTTCAAACATTTAACTTCTTCAATAAATGTTATTTTTCAGAAAAAGCCCATTGAAGTTGATGAAAAGAAAAAAGAAGTTTTTCAAACATGTTCTTGGTGTTTTTGTTATATACTTGTTAAATTTAGAACCATGTAAAACATTTTCGGATGCATGTTTTAACTGTCTTGGAATAGTTTCAGAATTTAAAGGTTGAAATTTTTTTATATAGTTTTGGAATTTAAATTTTTAAAAGAAGAATAAGATTCAAGTTGTTAATGATGGGACAAATATCTTAGTAGGGATAATGGACAGCATATTTCAAATATTTGGGAAATTGTTAGTTAAATAAAAAAAAAAAAAAGGGAAATTGTTAGTTAAAAAAAAAAAAAAAAAAAAAAAAAAAAACAAACATGGTTAGTTAAATAAAAAAAAAAAACATAATTTATTAAATGTGAGGGTGCGTTCGCCACTCCGCCACTGGTTGTATCAATCACATGACTAACTATGAACAACTTTTCTGAGAAGTGGATAGATCAAAGGTATAGAAATCAGAATCCACAATGGTGAAGGAAAGGGAACCATAGCCTTTGAAACTTGTACAAGTACATATTTTATATTTTATAAGTATCTAAGATTCATCAAAACTTTTTAAGTGTAAGACAATTTATTTGAAAAGCTACTAGAAAAATATGTAAATTTCAATATATATGTATATATAAAGAGAAAGATGAAATCTAACAAAGAGAGAAAGAGAAATACAAAACCAATAAGTGAATATAAGTTAAATACATAATTAAAAGGAACAATCTAGATAAGAAAGTGGAATATAATATCTTCGTACGTTATAATTTTACTATCATATAAAGAAATTTAATAAGTAAGAATGTGCATCTCATAGAAAATTATCAATGAAGTTAGAGTAATAGAATAAAGAAATTAATAGTTAATTTCAAAATCAATAAATTTGTTAGTGTATATACATAAGAAGGAAAGTTAAATCGTTTTTTTTTAAATCACTTGAAAAGTTATCAACTTATAAACCTGTTCTTCAAAAATAAAAAGTTTATTATTTAATATTATAGTGTAATATTACTATTTCAAAAATATCCTTATGTTTTAATTTGGACTTATTCCCAATTATTATTTTATGTTTCAAAAGATTAGAAATTTCAATTCTTTATTTTATTAAAAAGAACATTAAATAAATTAACACTAACATTGTAAACTCTTATTAAAGCCTCTTTAGGTAAAAATTTAAGCTTGTCATGTATTAATTTTTTACACACATGTATCTTTTTTTAAAAACCTCTTTAGGTTAATCTCCATCTATTTGAATGATTTTTAAATGTATATCTTTACTACCATGATAAAATTTATGAAGTTTTATTTTTTTCATTAAGGTATAAGATGATCAAAGATGAAAAATACATCCTTATATCAATTTTTTTATTAAAGACAAAAACCTTGCTAGAAGCTGAAAAGTTAGCTTGTAGTTGAAAATTTATAATTGGTTGTTGAAAGTTATTAAATTAATTTAGTATATTATAAGTGTTTTGTAAAATTATCTATTAAAGTATATTATAAATATAAAGTAACTGAAAAAGATATGATAATTTTATATTTTTGTAATTTTTTATTTACAAACCAATCACTTTAATTATATATTTTTCTTTCAATTATTTACATTTTATATTATGTATTCTATTTTTCATCTTAGGTTATATTTTAAAATATTTTTTAATCAAATTTTAAGTAGACATCATACTTTTATTATGTTAATAAATACAATGGTTAAAAAGGTGTAATATAAAAAAAATTATGTATCAATATCAAGAAGTATAATGTTAAAATGATAGAATAAATACTGTAAATAGTATAATAATTAAAACAAATCATATAATATAAAAATTTCAAAAACTAATTATTATCTATTATTATTATTATGAGTATCTTATATAACAAACTTATCTTATCTAAAAAAACATTTAATAAATGGTTTAAAAATAAATAAAAATATTTGAAATTAGAAACTAACGTTTTAAAAAACGTTATGTCAAGTGAAGTCTAAAAAACATTACAAGTTAATGAAAAAAATTTGCTTATCAAATATTGTTAATAAAATCTAACACGTTTTTCAGCTACCAAAAAAAGCTAGAAGCTAATTAAAAAACCTTGTCAAACATAAATTACATGTATGCGAAAACACAAGTAAAGAATTGCATAAACCAGCTTCATTGTGTAGGTACTTCTCAAACATATATTCCATTTTCTATTTCTAGTAAAAACAAGTTTTGACATACATGACAAACACAGTTTTATGACATGTTTCTCTATCTCCTCTTTATCTTAGGATAAATTACCATATTTCTTAATCCTCTCATGATTTGTTTCCTAACTAGTTAGAATTGTGATTAGTATTATATAAGAATTAATACTATAAGTATTATGAATATACCAATACATTATTATATCAGTTAATATCAGATTTTAACATTAACCAATTTATGATGACTTCTGACTATGGACTTAAAAGTTAAGATACATCATACTTGCAGCCAATAACAACCAAAGGACTAGAAAGTTGATAAACAACCATTTCTTGTTTCCAAAAGAAGTTCAATACGGTGGAACATGATCTTCTCAGCAAAGCTAATAGGTGACCGAACATTTTCTGGAAAACTAATATGCTCAGCCTACCACTCAAATACTCTACAATGCTTAATTGCTTGAAGAGCAGTAATGAAGCCTTTGCTTCTCTTCATGCTGAGACTGGCCACAGAGCTGCATAATTATTTTTCAAAGATATTCAAGCTCATGAAGGTTGCAGACATCCCTATTTGACCAGGAAGTTTCTTCACAGATTAGATTTCGACATTAGTGGAGTGGCACCTTTCACTTCTCCTGGTTGTTGCTTGTATCTGTTATCTTGGCCATCTGCTTATTAAGCAGTTCATGCACTCTCTGCTTCAACTACACAACAAAAGCAACACAACTCTTATTGGTCAATAAGCTCAGTCTCCGTCACCTATAAATGGCGAACTCTTAACTGATTATACCAGAATCAATAATACAGTTAGATTTCAGTTAATTGAATTCACTGAAATTTATCAAGACACATAATTTTTGTTCAAAAGAATATATGTAATGTGATGATCATAGTCAGTGGGTTTCAAACCCAAGCGAGGAAAATGGCTTTATCTCATGCCAAAGAAATTAGCAGTTGCCTCAAAAGGATGCATTATGCACCAAAAAATGGGATGGGCCACGAAGTGCCACATGGTTATCACTAGAAGAACTTTTCTGTTCATAAAATTGTCATGATTTATTAGAAAAAGAAAAAAGTGGTTATCATTGATTAGGTCTGAGATTCTGCAAAACTTTCAGCACATCTAGCATAATATCGCAAGGTTTTATTGTTTAACAAGTAAAGAATTGCATAAACCAGCTTCAATGTGGTCATTGTTTAGCCACTGAATTCCAGCAAAAGAATTGAGTGGATCCACCACTATAGCTTTATTCTAACATATATCCATCATATTAGAGATTCCAGTCAAAATATGAAAATTAGAACAGATTTTCATCACCTCATGTAGCCCTTCTTCTGTTTTCACAGATACATTAATAGCTCCATCGGGACCTGATTTCCGGTAGTTCTCAAGCTCAAGTTGCGAGGAATGAGACTCATCTGTAGCATAGACCACAGGAGATGCCATCAACAGATCACATTTTGAAACGACATCAAGCCATAAATGTCCGGTGAACCTTTTTCTGAGTTCTTTGTATATTGAAAACTGCATAACCAACCTTTATCAATTGAATGCCTAATCAAAAGATAAAAAACTCTCAAATGATTACAATTGTTTTCAATTTCAGACTTTTATACCCCATCTCCAACCTTGATTTTCCCCAAAAGGAAAATAATGCCAAAAGTCATAACCAAAAAGCTTCAGTCTTTCTTTGTGTGAAAATTTTCAGATTAATACATATAAATTTCCATTTGCCAACAAATTACCCAATGCGATGGCAAGGTTTCTCCACTAAACTGAAGTACATAATTACATATAGACTATCATGCACGGATACTTTAAATTTGTCAACGTATCGTATTGGATCCAATATCCGATACTTTCAAATATTTATTTTTAGATACTCTTCAAATCTGTATTCAGAAGAGTATCAATTTAAAAGACGTATCCAAAATGTATCTATTTAAAAAAAATATAAATATAAATAATAGAATAAAGATAATAATAAAATATGAAAAAAATAATAACAAAACAAATCTAAATATAAGATTGAGAAAAAAATGTTAACCAATTTTAAAATATTTTTTATTTAATATTTTCATCTTCACAATAACATAATAATAGAATAGAAAATAAAATAGAATAGATTAAAAATAATAATAAAACAAATCTAAATATAAGATTGAGGAAAAAATATTAACTAATTTTAGAGTATTTTCCTATTTAATATTTTCATCTTCACAATTATTGTTCTCATTCTCTTATCCGATCATACTCTTAGTAGGAGTAATTCTATTAGTGATCTACTCTCATCCATTTAAGCGGTTGTTGTTCGTCGTCTCCGGTCATCGTCTTTGATAATCTCCTCATTTATCGTCAAGTCAATATCTCTGCCTCTGACGCGCCTTCAATTACATTCTTTCTCATCTTAGAAGATTTCGAGGTAAGTTCTTTTTTAAAGATATTTTTACATTTTTATTTTAAATTAATTTTTTTTTATAATTAATATTAATTATTCAAACACTTTTAATTATTATTTTTTAATTTATAAATATTTTGCTCAATTTTTTATATATATATATTTTTTTCAGTAGTGATTTTTATTTAAAATGTCAACCATACCAAATTCTTCTCATTCCAATTCAAAAATTCCAAATATCTTTTTGTTAAAAGATATTAGCCCAGATGATCATGTTCCTCTTTGGGTCTATGTTAAGTTATTAGACCAAGGAATAGAAATGGGTGAAAACAAGAGATGGTCTTGTAATTTTTGTCAAAAGAATTTTAGAAGTTCGTATTCTAGGGTGAAAGCTCATTTATTGAGAGTTTATAGAACTGGAATTGGTGTGTGCATAAAAGTCACATTATTTGAGTGAATTAAAATTGATTGTTGAATTGGCTGAAAATAGAGTGAAACCTAAATTTGTTCCTTTACCAAATGAAGATAGACAAGAGAGCACTTCATCAAAAAAGAGGAAAAGTGATCCTCTAGAAAGGGCATTTAACAAGGAGGATAGAGATCATCTCACCGCTCTCATTGCTAGAATGTTTTATTCTTCTGGATTATCTTTTAATCTTACAAGAATTCATATATGTTTGCTGCAAATCATAATCTTAGTAGTTTTCAACCTCCCGGATACAATACTTTGAGGACAACACTCTTACAAAAGAGAAGACACATGTTTAAAGATTACTCAAACCAATTAAATCAACTTGGAGCAAAAAAAGGTTACCATAGTCTCTGAGGCCTTCTTTGAGGATCTGTCCATCCATCCAAGTTGATTTAATTAGTTTGAGTAATCTTTCAATATGTGTCTTCTCTTTTGTAAGAGTGTTAGTCCTCAAAGCATAGTATTCGGGAGGTTGAAAACTACTAAGATTATGATTTGCAGCAAACATATATGAACTCACTAGAGGACCACTTTTCCTCTTTTTTTTTATGAAGTGCTCTTTTGTCTATCTGGTAAAAGAACAAATTTAGGTTTCACTCTATTTTCAGTCAATTCAACAATAGATTTTAATTCACTCAAATACTCATCATTGACTTTTGTGCACACACAAATTCCAATTCCATAAACTCTTAATAAATGAGCTTTCACCCTAGAATACGAACTTCTAAAATTCTTTTGACAAAAATTACAAGACCATCTCTTATTTCCACCCCTTCTATTCCTTGGTCTAATAACTTAACATAAACCCAAAGAGGAGCATGATCATCTGGCGTAACATCTTTTGACAAAAAGATATTTGGAATTTTTGGATTGGAATGAGAAGAATTTGGTATGGTTGACATTATAAATAAAAATCACTACTGCAAAAAAATATATATATAAAAAATAAATATAAAATATAAAATTTGAGCAAAATATTTATAAATTAAAAAATAATAATTAAAAGTGTTTGAATAATTATAAAGTAAATATTAATTTAAAAAAAATATATATATATATATATTATAAGAAAAAGAAAATAATTAATATTAATTATAAAAAAAATTAATTTAAAATAAAAATGTAAAAATATCTTTAAAAAAAAACTTACGTAATCTTAAATTGGAGAAAGACGAGAAAGAATGTAATTGAAGGCGCGTGAGAGGCAGAGATAGTAACTTGACGATAATCCATAAACGAGGAGATTATCAAAGACTATGACCGGAGACAATGAACAACGACTGATCAAACGGATGAGAGTAGATCACTAATAGAATTACTCCTACTAAGAGTATGATCGGATAAGAGAATGAGAACAATAATTGTGAAGATGAAAATATTAAATAGGAAAATACTCTAAAATTGGTTAATATTTTTTTCTCAATCTTATATTTAGATTTGTTTTGTTATTATTTTATTTTTATTTTATTATTATTTTTAATCAATTTCATCTTTATTCTATTTTATTTTCTATTCTATTATTCTATTATTTATATTTATATTTTGTTTTAAATCGATACGTTTTTGGATATTTTAAAATCGATACGTTCAGTATCCGTCCATGATAGACTATCAACATGGATGTGTTAGTACTCTTCATCATTTATTGAGTCCTTTTAAGTTTAAAGACATTAAATAGCTTTAACAAAAATTCTTCGAAGATAAGTAAAATGTTTTTGAAATTTTTTTATAATATCAATTCACTCCTCTGTTGAGTTGGAGCCACTTTTAACTAGAATGACAGGCTAAATTATCTTCCGCTTAAGATCTTACTAGGTTGGTGATATTTTACAGACAGTCCAATGCCAACCATAGAAATTATCTTCATAATCTCTCTCCAAAGTTTGAAAGGATTGTGGTAGGGATCAACTTGTTTTATACAATTCAATCGAAAGAAACAGAGTTTCATGCGATGCATCCTAGTTAAGGGTGAAGAACCCATTTATTGCAATGCATAAGAGTCCAGCAACTGACGCTGTAGCTCATTAACAAGGGACCTTTCTCAAAGAAGGCATAGCATTTAAATTGTCCCCTTTAAGTAGTATGCATAAATCAAAAAGGGTAGGAGCAGATGATCAGTACAGAGCAGCCCAGAACATCAACCATTCTCACTTGAGTCTATCCCCATTACTTTCTCATCTCCAATTATTTCTGATTGTTATCAGATATACCTTTTATATGTTTCCATGGAAGTAATTACTGAATAAATAACCAAAAAATTGATAGCCCCAAAATACATTAGAATGAAGAATCACTGAAATTGAACACAAACACAAGTCTTTCATCGACATCTAATTCTAATGAAGCCACAAGTCCAAGTTAAGCCTATGTAGTCTAGACAAGTTCATGATTCAACCGCTTGAATGTAAATTGCCTTTCTTGCATTATAAGTTTGAAAGCAATGAAGCAGATAACTATCTTTATAAAAAGGAAGATCTATATTTCACGCTTATTTTCAGTTCTATTAGTTCAGTAGTCAAAGAAGCACACCTGATCGGAAGGTGAGGTGCCACACTCCCCCGAAAGGTCATGGACATACAAAACTGCTGTCGGCAGGTGTGAAAGGACAGCCAGAGTCAACTTTTCCAAATTATTCCTGTCCTCTAAATATCCAAACAAGAAAAACAAATTAAAAAGGTGGAAATGATTGTGTACTTAACTAAATAAAACGGAAAAGAAAATCAATAGCAAAATTAGTTCATAAATCGAAAATTGTGATTTATTAGAGCTAGTTAATAACACAGGAGGTCTAAGATCCTCCAACAACCCATAGAGTATTATAATATACCAACATGTAAGGCGCCTGTGAATTTTCAACTAAGTCAAGTTTTGTTAAGTCCTGTTTCAGCAACGGCCATTGAAAAGCCATTTCTACACTCTTTTCAGTGTAATAATAATAATAAACCATTTATATGTAAGAGAATTATAAATTCAGAGCAATAAGGAATTCACCTAAAAGAAAATGGAAAAAGCAAACCACTTTCTTTGCATAACAGAGAAGCTCCTAAACAAACCTATGAAGTTACAAGAAGATCTAAAAACCAGTGTTTAACTTACGATTGGTATAAGTTGTACAGCTAACTTAGATTTGAAAATTGTATACCAATGCAATAACATTCTTTCCTTATTAAAGAATGAAAAAATGCTTAGAAAATATTCCCTCAAGCCATTTTTACTCTTAATTGTCTTGTGCCAAACAAAACATAACACCATAGCCATCTATACAGTATAACAATGTTTGAAGAAACCAAATTAGAGAGAACAAATCCCGTTTCTTTCTGGCCTACAACAACTCTCACAACTAACCAAGTGATCCTGCTACCACCATCCCTAAACGATAGGACATTTCCCATAATTCTTTATATTCCACCAGAGCTACATGTCATAAAACCTTCTATACAGATCTTTGGAGCCACTTTCTTAGCACCCATAGGGCTACCAAATAAGTAACACTGCAAATTCTAAGGAGCTAAAAAGACTAAGACAAAAATGGAAATTGACATCATTGTCCACACTCCTCTATACTACACCCCTCCTCTTAGGAAAACTGATCCTCAAATCAATGGTGGAACAAAAATATTTTTCACTAAGAAAACCTTGGATATATAATATTCACCAAATGAGAAAAATAAGTACTACATGAAAATTGAGAAAAACAAATGAAATGTTAATTACCATCATGTCTCCTCAGCAGGCCCGGAGTATCTGTTACCTACAAACATGCAACTGTGTGATATGCAGTCCATAAAAGGGGAAAAAAATGTTAAAAAGCAAATACAAGTCACAAATTTGCTAACCTGAAACTTCTGAAAGTTTAAAATAATATGACCCATAAGAATTCCTCTTGTTGTGAAGGGATAGTTACAAACCTGAAATTTTAGGTAAAGTTTTGCATAAGCCTGAAGCAAAATATATCAAGATTTAACTTAAATTAGTTTAGTCTCTAGGTTCACTGTACATAGGATTAGTTAGGATTCTTTCAATTGTATATATGTTAATTAGGGAAATTATGGCATAAGGAAATAAGAGAAATAATATATACAATTAAAAAAGCGCTAACTCACAGTCTAATAAAATCCAATCCTTCATGAACATAGAAAGAAAAAGCACTGCAATTATACAATAAGGCACTTGAACATTTCTGAACCACCAGCAAAGAACCACTGGAAACGGTCACAATATTGGAAATATTGTGCCTGATTGATAACACCATATGCATATTTAACCTTTTGGGCAGTCCCATAACAAGGAAATTCAAAGAGATGTAGAATTTATCGGAGACATGGATAGAATACTTAGTAAGATAACAAATTCAATTCAAGCCCAGATTTTTAAAGAGCCTAAAATAAAATAGCAATTTTAACAAAGAAATATTCTAATATTTGGTTGCATACCTCAGGCTTGCCAGTAGAGAGTACATGGACCAAAGAAGATTTGCCTACATTAGGAGCTCCAACAAGGCAAAGAGTTGGTGTTTCCAAATTAATTACAGGCATTGCTCTGAGAGTCTGTAACATTTATAACTATCAGCTAGATAATATAAATCAAGTTCAGATGGAATGTTATTTAAGAAAACAAATTAAATTTCACAGGCCACTCTAATTGTGAACACTGATATGTATGTTAACAGAAAACACACACAAAACCAAAGAAGGATTTCATTTGTTGAAGTGCAGAATACCTTGGCTATGTCTAACAAATCATCAACAACTTTTCTTTCTTGAGCAAAAATCTCTTCAATTTTCTTAAGACCCTACATAAAATTGTGACACATTGAAATCTTCAGAAACTAGGAAGCAGATGTTTCCTCAAAAGATCTACACCTCACCTCACTCAGCCTTTCCTCTGCTTCTCGCTTTGACGAAGACTGTTACAAGATGAATAAAATCAATCATGTTAAGAAAGCAAAGGATGAAAAAAGAAATAACCAATTTAACAAGATGATTGCGCAAAGAGACATTGGAACAGTCCATCTGAAAGAATTCAATTCGGAAAAATAACAGGTTGACATGATGGTACAAACAGGATGAAGCAATGAAGACCATAGTAAATATATAAAAATCTCTTCTTTGAAAAGGTTACATAAAATAAAATCTTGTCCTTGGGAAGACAAGATTTCATACCTTCTACAAGAACAAATTCGTATTGACATCTAGACCTAGCATAAATGATTCCAAATTTGGCTACTAAGACTTCCTAAATATCAGTGAAAATAATTCTTTCAAACAGCATGACAACTACATAATTACCCAGCCAAGAAATAGATAAAATCAAATGTAAATTACTAAACAAACCTTAGCACAAAGTGAAGCATGTTCCTTTCCAACAGATACTACCCTCTTCCTTAAACCATCTACCTTCCGTAGCACCTGTTAAACAATTTTAAACAAAAAATTAGACAAAGTCTAAATTAACAATTTATATAAATACAGACATCATCCAAAAATATGTATGCATGCAACCTTGGGAATGATAAATGATCAGAAGACTATTATATGTCATGTAATAATTAAGGGAATGCGCTAGTGAGAGTTGAAAAACATGTATACTGCTGCAATGCTGTTTTACTAACATACCATTTCATAGTATCCATCTCCAAGCGTCAGCTCAACCAGAGATCTTTCATAAGGATGTAGATATGTTTTGTTAGGAAAATTCTCCACATAAGTCCTCAAGGGAACAGCAATTTCCTAACAAAAGCTGCACTGTTAACTTATGATACATTCTTTTTTCTATATAATGGACAGTAGAAACTGAAATTACACATTGTAGCTTGAAGCATGACGTATTAAGATGTAACGAACATACTTTCATCAATGCATCAAGTTGCTTTGCACCCTTGTTTTTCTCCCTTTTTGCAATGTTGGCAATTCCTAAAGTTTAAGCCAACTAAAAGTCAATGTGAACTATAGGGTTTAAGATGTAAACACAAATGTCAACCTGGAAATTAAGAACATAATTACAGTCAAGAACCTTTCGTTGGTGAAACCTTCCTCGCCTTTCTCAGAGCAGACCCAAGAATGTCAATTGATGGCATCACTACGGGCAACTTTTGAAATGCCCCAATAGATTCAATTTTCCTAGATGGCTTCTCCTACAATTCAAATATCCATCCAAACAGTAAATCTAGCAAAATTTTCTTCCAAATTACCATAAAGACACTACTTAATGGGAGTTAAAGTGACAGCGGAAGCCATACTCACATACATACATATGAATTAGGATACATAATACAGAAGCAATATACTCATATACCATAAACACATACCATCGTATTCTTTTCGGTTGGGTGTTGCACAGTGGGATGATAGCTTCCATTGGAAATTTCATATGAATTAGTTTGGATGGCTTTACATAAGAACAAGACGGGGTGCGTTTTTACATTAGGTGTTCCTGCATTATGTACCCAATAGCAAACGACATTGATTAAAGTGTATTAACACAAAATATTCAACAAAACAAGAGATTCAAGTTGACTGCAGTTATAGTTACAGCATGGAATGGTGCAATTAAGATATGAAAGCTGAAAAGAAACAAAAAACAAAAATCATAGAGTGAAGCGTTACTTACGTTTGGAGTTTGTGAGAAGAAAAATAGAGGAAGGAAAGATGTGGCCTTTGAGGAAAAGAGAAGAAGGGGCTTTCATGTCTTCGCCTCTTCTCTTGTTGATAAACGCTGTGGATTCGGACTGTGGAGGCAACGGCTAATGTTACAGAGCAGCTAGCAGCCACTTTTACTGATAATCTTGTATTCTCTCCTCGTATAACAAGAAATGTTTTTTCTTTCTTTTTCTATGAATTTTAAAATATCTTTGATCAAATTTTAACAATTTTTTTATTCAATGAAAAATAAAGAAATCAATAAAGACTATCCTTTAAAAAGGAGATAATTAAGAGGGTAGTCCCAAAAACAAAGATTTATATTTCCTAAATTTTAACATGGTTAAATTGTTGATAAAAAGAATAAATATAAATATAATAAAAGTTATAAATTAATTAAAAATAATTATTATTTTAATTTGTATATTATAAATTGTAAGTGTTTATGTAATAAAAACTATAATAAATAAATAATAAAGTATGTAACGTAGCCTTAAAATGTTTGTAATAAAAACCAATTATTTAGATAGTGCTTTCGTTTGGGTCTATGAAGTTGTCCTATTTCAGATTCTAATTTCATCTTAAGAAGAAAATTAGGTTTTTTTTACGAATGGTGGAAGCAGAAGGTCTGATATGAAGATGCTTGAGATGAATGTTAGTGGTTTTGATGGGTTTAATGAATCCCAAATTCTTTTTTTAGAGCATTCTTAATTATTAATTTTTATTATGAAGTTATCTCCTTTTTTGTGACTATAAATATTTTTTTAGAAGGTTAAAAAAAAAGTCGATTATAAATAGATTTTTAAGGTTAAACATGATATTCTTAGTAATTTTGAATGTTATAAAGATAGATTTGGTATTAAGTAATTTATTCATCTGAATAGAATTTATTTTAAAGAAATATTTTTACTCATCTTAAAAAGATTTTTTTTTTAGGATTATCATAATATTAATAATACTTTATAACTTAAAAATACATTAGATTGATGGATGTAAAAATTATTTTTCTAAATGAAGATTTATAAGAGAATGATTAGAAGAACTACTTAAAGATGTTTAAATTAAAGGAAAAGTAAAGAAATTCACCTTTAGTTATGCATATATTTTTAGTTACAAATGTTGTATCACTAAAATTTTTTTTTATAATATCTTAAACATAATGTTTATTTTACTATCTAATTGACACCTTTGAGCTTTGATAATTTTGATTTATATGTTTTTTTTTAATATTAATGTGAATATTTATATTAAAATAATTTATGTATGTCTTGAATAAAACATTATGTTAAACAAATTATGTATTTCTTATTATGTTCATATTAAAAAGAAATCTAAATTGTAGTAAAAAAATGAATTATGTATAATCTTTATAACTCAATATTGGTTTTTATCCTTAATCTTGAAATTATTACTTATTCAATTTGTGCAACAATTTAGTCATTTCAATGCACATTATATTAATTTAATTTGTTGATTATTTTTTATTATGTTTGATTCAGATGAGCTAAGTGAGAAAATATACGTTAAAATTGGATGACCGATCTTGTTAAACACTAGAACTCAGTGTATAGAATAATTTTGTTCTTCATAAACCAGTAACAAATAGTAAAACATAAGCTAGAATGAAATATGAAGAACCGTATATACAACTGTGGTTTACTTCATAATAGATATAATTCAAAGGCTACATTGAGTGAACCAATTGAATATTCTTAATTAGAGATTCTTGAAGAATACATTTACTTTTGTACTTGCAAATCTAAATCAAATAAATTTTTGTATTAGAAATTACTTTAAAATAATAATAGTAAAACTTATCTATTATCATTAACCTGTTCCTTAAACCTCTTTTTGCAAATATAATTTTTTGGTTAAAAAGTTAAAAAAAAAATATATTCTTAAATACTCTATACAAGTCTTATTACAGAAAAAAAAAATACATATTGTTTTTCATTTCTAGTGACAATCATAAGTTTCTAAGATTCAGTAATTTTTTTATAATTGAGAATCTTAGAAAACTAGAACTTAAAATAGTTGTGTTATTTTCTAGCCTTGAAACAACTATTTGAAGTTAAAATTTAATTCACTCTGATTTCTAATACATTCTCAATTTAGTCATGGTAATGCATCACCTACAAAAAGATCCAATTTCTAATTTTCTTGTTCCACAGTCAACAGTATAAAGTTTTATGATACGAGAAATTAAAATGAATTCCTGGCGAGTACAAAAAGTATATATAAATATATATATATTTGAAAAGAAACTAAACTGTCACTTCTTTCTTATGACTCTAAAGAAAGTTAAAATATATACACTAACCAAGATCAACTAGAAAATACAGCCTAGCGTCTAAACAATGCTAGAATAAAAATCGCTGTACAGAAGACTGGAATCTACAAACTGATTAGGAATCCTTTCGGCATGTAATTCTCTTATATAATCCATCCCTGTCATACATGGCATTCTTTTTATAGGTGTATTCCCATGGATTCCTTCAACCTTGGCTCTTTTCAACGATCATTTATGCAGTCTTCAACCTTGCCACATTAACATGAGCTTTAATACCTCCTATTTTATAAGATGAGTTATTGTTGGCTCTCAATTTGTGCCTCATCCGCGTATCTCTGTTTTGCCGATGTTTGATCAGTTCCTGTGGGACTGCCTTCTCAGCCAGTTTGTTATTTTGACCGTTTCAGTGTCAAGGAAAGGAAACCAACATTGGATCACCAAACACTTGTGCAAGACTCGATAATGTAACACAACCAAGAATGAGATTACAAAGAATACACAAATATTATACATATCACACTGAATATCACCATGCTGTGTGGATGTACACCACAATTCAGACAACCAACTTAACTTCAATCTTATCCTACAATCAAGAACAGCAGTACTAGAATAGTAAATAAGTAAATTACATCAGGGTCCGGCCAACCCATAACTGATCGCTATCATACAAGATGAGGATGACATTCAGTTAGCACCAAGCTCATCGTACCCAGGAAACAGAATCAATTTCATCCCTTGCTGCTTTATATAGTTCAAGCCTTTTTGCACACTGTTGTCTCCTCTCCATCAATGCAGGGTCTTCATCTAACATTAGCGACAGCTGTTTACCCTATAGCAAGTAAAATCTTATCAAGGATGTATTGGAATTACTTAAAACAATGAGTACGTCGTAATGTCCAACATAGCAGAGTTGATTATATATAGTGACACATCAAACCAAAGGAGGATTATTTTATCATGGCATAGAGAAAAAGCGTTAAGAAGAAAAATTAGTTTCCAAACCAGAAGCTATGTTCCGTTGAACAATTGACTATTAGAAAAGAACTACACAAATGTATATAATTTTTTATTCAAAGCACTTAGCATAGCTCTCAACAGAAATAGTGAACGTCAACAATTTTTGTCTGGATAGATACAACTAATAATTTATTATTGCCAGCTTGGGCTATGATTAAATACAAACTCTGTAATTTTCCTTTGCTTCCAAACTTTGCACAACTTGTGCCGGTTAGGACTGTTTATTAATATTTGGTAGCTTAAGAATAAAATAAAAGGATTTATCAATATTTATCATCAGTTCTACTAATAAAATTTAAAATTTGAAAGCATACTATCCAATAAAAGCAAACTGTGTAATCCTTCCATGGTAAAGCTGTTTGGAGCATACCATGCAGAAAAAGGATGTTTATGTGCAACTGTTTGTCTCCAAGAGTATGTTGGTTTCTTTATGTAACGGGTATAATTTTATCAACATTTTACATGTATGGGTCTTTTTTTTTTAAATTACACATATAGACAAATCGTGCTTACAAAAACGACTATGTAATAAAAAAAATCATGCTTCAATACACTATTTCGCTTTTGGTTCAGTATATAACTCAGAAATGTATTTCATACACAATTCGGTTTTTTTTTTTTTTAAATCGTGCTTGTAAACACGATTTAATTTTATTGAAATCGTGTTCATAAGCATGTTTTTGTTTTGCTTTTTATGTTTTAATTAATATTAACGAAAATTGTATATATATACATATATATATGAAATTGTATACAATTTTCTTTTAGAAGTTCAATAATCATAAATGAAATTGAAATGATTAAGATTCATGGATACAACCAGAAATATATTGAAATTGAATAATACATTGTCATGTTTACATTGCAATTTTATTTCTGATCATTGAACTTCTAAAAAAATATATACAATTTCATATATATTTCTACAAATTTCATTAATATTAATTAAAAAAATAAATTTTAAAATAATTAAAAAAGAAAAAACCAAAAGCATGCTTGTAAGCACAATTTCAATAAAATAATAATAAAAAAATAAAAATTGTGCTTACATGCACGATTTCTAAAAAAAATAGAAAAAAGAACAGAAATCGTGTTGAAAACAATTTCTAGGTTGTAGACTGCACTAAATGTCAAATCATGCATTGAAAAACAATTTTTTTCATTATAAAATCGTTTTCGTAAGCATGATTTGCCCAAGACCCATATACGTAAAATGCTAGTAAAATTACACAAGTTACATAAAAAAAAATCGAGTATGTCACTATCCCTAACAAGTATAAATTAGTTTTTATCTAAAAGAGTGAATGATAAGATAAATCAAATATCAGAGAGGCAACTCAATACTAGATACTTAGGGTTAATGTTGTCAATTTGGGTTATAACTTATAGCTTAACTGAAGTCACTGAACTACAACAATTCCAGTTGCAAGGTATGGGACTTATGTCCCGCATTGAAAGTGTGAAATTATAATTTGAGGTTAATATCAATAGGTATCCAAGGTTTTCGTAATGTCTATGCAAGGTAGCAATGCAAGTGGGGACAGTGGTCATTGCAGTGTCTGCCAGGATTGGTTGGAGTGGGCTAATGCACAGCCATCCTGTGTGGATGCTGGTGGATATGGGGTATGGGATCTAGTGTAGGTTTTAAGAGGCCTTGGGCTCTCCAACTACAACAGTTGGCCTTTGTAGTATGATTTAACTAAAGGTATGATTCTCCATTAAGGAAAAAGCTATACTTTCTTAAGGGATAAAAGTAAGAGCAGACAGAATGTACCTCTTTCTTCCCTATTTGTGTGTAGAAATGGTTTAGCAAAGACTGTTTTGCTTGTCTGACCTGACAATAAACAACAGCCTTTGGAATTGTTATTCTGAGCGTGTCTGCCACCAACCCTATATATGATGACACATTTGATGCAATTCTCCTGAAATGACCCTCTGCATTACGATCAATGTTTGAGGCAGGAGGAGTTCCAGATTTTTCCACTTCTTGAGGAAGTCTCCGGAAGAAATCCACAGTGAGATAAGAAGATTCCATGTCTACAAGCCGAAGATTTGTCTTCTTACTCTCTTCACGAAACCTTTCTAAGGCCTCATTTGCTGCTGCAGCAAGTTCAGCTTGAAATGTTGGGAAGCGTTTCAGTTCCTGCAGTCACATATTAGTATCTTTGCAAACTATCCTAACAATTCATGAACAAGGTAAAATATACTTCCAAAAGTTACCTGAGTTTCAGCTATTGATTTCCTTACAAGTTCTTTCAAAACAAAGTTAACCTACAGAAAGTCAAGAGCAGTTAGTTTAATTCTTTTAGTCTTAGAAGAAAATTTAAAACCAGAGAATGCAAGTGGAATGCATACAGCATCAACTGAAGCTTCAGCTGGACCTCTAAAGTATCCAAGAGCTCCCTCAATCAAGCGCCTGTAACCTTGCTCCGGGGCAATCAAATGAGGTTGATAACCATCAGCCTCTGACACCACTTTCCTTACATTCTGGAGAGAAAGATGCCGATCAAATGGAAGCTTCCGTAATGCAGCAGGAAGCTGATTGTCAAAGACATTATATATCCTATCTCCTCCAGGCCGCCTAAAAATGAAAAAGAAAATTATTATGTAAATAAAGAGACCTATCAACTAGCTCATCAGTGATGACAAACTGACAATCCAAATGATCAATTCAATCTGTTTTTGGCAATTTTCATTTAGCTTATGCAGTGGACAAATCATATCACAAAGGTTCATATTTGCGTTCTGCAAAATGCTAAGTAAACCATGCATCATTTCAGGTAATAAATAGTAATACTAAATTTTGTCTTCTTCAAGGAACTACATATAGTAGTTTGTCTAGAATATTAGCAGCTCATAAAGCGAAATCAAGGAACTAGATAGTTCACAAAAGAATGTGTATTATTGCAAGACTGCAAAATCCCGTATGATATAGATCATAGATCAATGTTGAAAAATTGAATACTTCAAAGCATATGATTTTTTATAGAAATGTCTCCATTTAGGACCAATAAACTACTGACCATTGATAATCAGTTCAGTGAATCAATATTGACCTTACATTCTTGCCCTCAGAATCTGAAGTTGTTTTAGAAGACAAACTCAATGAGCATAGAGTAGAGAACATCTCTCCTAGAAAAGAGAAAAAGCTCCGCAGAGAAGATACTTTCTCTTCCCTCACAAAAGGCCTAACGAAACAAAAATAACTCTCCTACCCTTAATCACACCAACCCAGACTCCTACAGACATGCTAACAACCTGGCAACTCAGCTCCACCACAACCCAGCCTCCTTATAGTCCAATAGTTGGGCCTTTTGACCAATTATCTAAACCAACCCCAGCTACTGTAGCATTGGGACCAAGGATACTATCAATAGCCTTCTTGGCTTTTGTGAAGGCTGAAAGTTAAGGTACTTCTCTGGGACCTTTGTGTTCAATGGGCTTGCGCAAGGCAGAGGAGAGGCTGCCATAAATCCTAAGGATAAGTTAGATTGATGGAAAGGAATGACATTGGGGTGGTAATTTTGTTCCATTTTGCACCATTCTATTTATTCCAAACACAGTCTAGAAGTTAGTCGATGGAATGAAGTTGAAGAACATGAATCTAAGTGAGGACAAAATTTAATAGACTTCCTTAGATTAAATGAAGGAAAAATAAAATCCCTTTAGTATAAATGAGGATAAAATACAAATTTTGTTAGCATAAGTGAGCAATGAAAAGGAATTTTGTTTTAAAAAGAAATGAATATCTCTCCAGAATCATCTCAATTCTCAGCTCATGATTTGGGGCAGCAACTCCATTGCAATTCATGCATCTATAGAGAGACCAAAGCAAAAGAACTAGCAACAGATCTATTCATGTTACTATCACTGCAACAGCACTGTTATTAGGCACAATTGGCTACTATAGTGCATAAAAAATTTATAATTGATTTAGGTAGTTACATTTCTTGTTATGATTTCATATTATACATGTTTATCCCTTGTCCAATCCTACGTAGGATCTACAAGTTTCATAACCTTGGTACACTCTTATTTGGATGCTTTAAGAAAAAGACCAGAATCTTATTCACTAGTTCAATTTTAAATAAATACTTAGCTCCCAAGTCAGGGGACAAAGGGAAATGCATCCAATTCCATTCCCTCTCTTCAAATCCTTCCAATCAAAGATGTTTATCACCGTTCCCCTCCGTCCCCCTCTTCACATTGCACTCAAACATAGCATAAAAATGGAATACAGTAAAAGAAGATATTTACCCTCCATCTAAATGTTCCTTGAATATCCGTTCAAATGCTCGGCAAAGTTCTAGGATGGTGTATAATTGAGCCTGAATAAGAAATCAACATTCAACATATACTCAGAAGAGCATCATGGAAAGAGCTTTTGTCTTCAAAGAAATCATCAAAAGTTCAAATCACTCACTCCAGCATCGAGAGCAATAGGCCTCCCAAGATGATCCATCTCCGATTCAAGTTCCTCAATGCTTTTATTTATTAAAGATGTTATACTAGGTATCCTTGCCCTAATTACTGACTCCAAATGCTGCAAAAAGTTCACAGGATTAAAAATACAACTTATCTAAAAAATAGATCAGCAAAGTGTATTTGCCAAAAGAAAACCTGAGAGAGAAGTTTTGCAAGGTATTCTGAACCCATTTTATTGGCCAAGTGCCCATAATCAGAACTGGATGCAAAATACTCGCGTTCCTTACGTCGAGCAACAATCATATCTACATTTCTATTGATGTCTGCTTGGGATCGATTTACTATACCAACCCAAGGATGTTGCAAACGGTAAGACCTTCCTTCGAGGACCTTGAGGAAATAAAAGTGAAAATGAGGATAAATTAGTATAATTTTACAGGCGCAGTTCAAATTTTAACATTAAAGGTAAATGCATCAAATAAGAAAGAACGAAAGATTACATCTAAAGCATTAGTTCCTTTGTCCATCAAATCTAGCTTTGTCAACACCCCAAATGTCCTTTCACCTAGCCAGATTACAGACAAACTTTAGTAAAAAAATTGACATAAGTAAGGGTAATAATGTCCATTCCACTAAGCAATCAAATGTACCTGTGGGGTCAACTTCCCTAGAAAGTTTAATAGCATCAGAAGTTGCAATGTCTTGATTGGCCGGAGATATTGCTAATATAATGCAATTAGGCTGTTGAACATAAAGCAATTGATTAAAGAAAAAACTGAACTTAGCAGTACATCATGCAAGTAGTTTATTTAAGATACTTCATCGAGGAAACAAAATTGCATCCAATACATCAACAATTGAAAGATAGAGATACCTCACGAAGGTATAGGTATATGTAGGTAACTAGCAATGGGGATAAAGATAGCTACCCACACAGATTGGGTCGGGTACGAGTACCTTTTTAAAACATACCCAGACCCTACCCATTGTTATCACTAGGTGCAGCTGACCCCCAAAATGCATAGTGAATTGCAATGAGACCTCTATACTGAAGATAAGGAGCTAGAAACACTGTATGAGAATGGAAAAAGAGTGGACTTGTCTGAAAATATCTGGGCTACTAGAATGCCTCCAAAAATATACAAAGAGGCAAGAAGAAGGATGTGTACGTGACATTCATGTTGTACTCTAGTCTACACTTGATGTTGAAAAACAGCTTGATGTTGAAAAACAGTGTTATTTATCCAACAGTGTCTTATCACACTTAGTTAGCACACAAAGCAAAAGGGATCCATCATATATAATTATTAGAAGTGGACTTTAAGTCTAACTCATCCTCACAAAACTGACTCATGAGGTGAGGTTTGCACTTACCTAATATATTCTAATTTGGCTTTATCCCTAAGCGATGTGGGATCTCCAATACCCCCCTCACGTCGAGGCTCCCTAACTCGAACATGGGACTAAACATGGACTTTAAGCATAACTTATCCTCACAAAACCGACTCACAATGTGAGATTTGCACCCACCTAATAGAATCTAATTTGGCCTTATCTCTAGGCAATGTGAGATCTCCAACAATAAATAAAACTAAAATATGCTTACATATACTAAAAGGGATCCATCACACTTTCAAGCTCGAGGAGCACTTGCACACATACTAAAAGGGATCCATTAGCAAATATATAAGTAAAAATAAAATATGCTTACATGCGAAGTGTTGTAATTCAAATAGATAAAAGGCAAACTGATTGCCATCATACCAAAGATATCTCCAATATATATTCACTGCACAAGAGCAAAACATTTTTTACCTTTTCAACATATGTCCTAACCATAGTTTCAATTTCTTGAACAATACTCTCAGGTTGTCCCTCTGAAAAAGATGGACACAATTGTCAATTAAAGATAAAGATTATCATTTGATCCAAACAATTGATTTATAATTAAAAATAGCAGTTAAATACAAAGCATACCTACAGCCACTTTAGTCAAACCAGGTAAATCAATCAAGGTTAGGTTGACAACTGTTCAAAAGACAAAAAGCAAAAGGCATTAAATTCAGTCAGAAAATAAAGGAATTATATTATATTATGTTCAAATAGTCATGCTCGTTAAAATGGTTTTGTAAGGTGTTGAAGTATAATTTTTTATCTTGAACTGAAGAAGATAAACAATAACATGGAATATATTATTGACTAGACACAATATGATATAATACAATACACTAGCCTACTACGGTAACACTACTACCATTTATATATTAATTAAGCCTATAACTCATGTTTGCAAAAGAGGGAAAAATAACCTAATGGTTAACTAAGAGAGTGGGGTGGGTGATTTGGGAAATCATGCAAAGGGGCCAAAAGGGAGATGAAAATGGGTATATAAGGAGGGAGGGTACCAAAATGAAATGGGGGAACTATTTTGAGATTTTGGGTGGTAATTTGAGTAGAGGCTGGCTCTTCTCATTATCTAGGTGTTTGTTTGTTTTTACTTTCTTAGTGGCTATTCCATACTTGTAAGGGCATTATTTCTATCCATGGTCATTTTCTGTTTCTCTTTTAGATTTCTATATTCCATTATAGAGAGGAATTTTATTCTGATCAGTGATACATATTAGTACCAGTTTAGCTATTTCTCTTGTTTGATACCTTGGTTCCTATCATAATTGTATCATAGACTATCAGTACTAGTCTAAGCCGACTAAATACAGTAAGACTATCAATCCTAATTTAAAAAAAAAAAAAAAAATCTTAGACTTTAAGCTTAAGACATAACTCAACCCCACAAATTCATGCCACTAGTTCATGTCAATGGAAAACTTGTCTTGGATGCTACACCAGCAATTCATACCACTAGTTCTAGTCAATAGTAAACTTATCTTGGAAGAGTAAACATATGGAATTAGATATCTCATGTGCCTGCTAAGACCAGCTACCAAATATTCTACAAAGCCTTTATCCAAGACCGGATTCTTTCTTTTGAGAGACAAACTCAGAATCATTGATCATTACCAATCAACCTGAGTTTATTTTTGGATTGGGGGAGGGGGGTTAGAGATATAATGCATGCACACTGATTCAGTGTTCTGTTTTAGTATGGCAATTGTATGACAAATATTCTAGTCACTGTAACAGACAACCCCTTTCTCTCTGTTAGTTATATTCCTTTAGTAACTGTGCTGAATCTGCACAGCTAATATTTTAACTATTTAACTAATTTTCTTCACCCTATTTCCTAACACACCGGTTGAAAAAAAAATTTCCTCCAATTACGAGTAGTGTCATTATATTCCAAAAAGTTATGGTGCTTTTGCAATAAAATTTAAATTTATGATAATATTAATTAAAATTAACTATTTTACCTAATTTTATTTGGTCTTGATGACTTAGATATTTGTTCTTATATATTGGGTCAGGAAGTAATATTCTAGGGTATTTTGTCCTAGATTTCTTCATTCAATTCTTCTTTTCCCTTTGAACCCATCATAATATTAGATATTAAAATAAAATAAATATAACCTAAAACTTCAAACCTATTTTATATGTTTAGTTTTCATTTTTAAAATATATCTGATAAAGCAAGAGACAATGACAGTAGACGCTTACCGTTTGGTGAATAGATGCTAAGATGAATTGGAATGGGAGATATTTGTTTCGTCTTCCCTGTTACTCTATCAGTTTCATCCTGAATTTCTTGGCGGACCAAAGCTGCAACAGGAAAAATTGTTTTAAAAAATGAATTAACATAGCTTATATATTATGCTACATAACACTATGAAAAAAATCAACTCTACAAAATCATAAACCCAATAAACTATGTGAACAGTGTCACAACTCACAATTATCATATGATAAATTGCTAGCCAAACACAATAGTTGACACCTGACCAAAGGATTCCATTCAGAAAAAGTATTGATTTAAATCCCGAAACGAATTAGAATTTATTGAACATGTTGAAAATTGATTGTTTGTAACCATGGGGATACATGAGGACAGCTTAATATTATCAGGAAAAAAGAGAGAAATGTCCCCGACATATACATAATATAATATAATGGGAAATTAAAAGAAAATGTTTCAGGTGGCAGGGGTCACATTAGTGAAAAATTTACAAACAACAAGCACAAAAGATGCTAACAAGCATTCAAATTCTTTTACGAGCAACTAGAAAACAAAAGTCATCCTATAATTAGTCAAAAACACCCATTCTTGTATATATATAAGGAGGGTAGTGGGTTACAATCGTACAAAAGTCAGTGAACTTTCTCCTAGGCAGGTGAAGAAACTCGGCATACTCTTGTGACCCACTTTCCAATTTATGAAGCTGCAATACCAATGGACGCCTTGTCACAATCCCTGTAGTTCATTCACGACAAGGGAAAAAGATAAGTCAAATCATTCTTCAAAATGGGAAAAATAAGAAAGAAGTTATCAAACCTGATCCTCTAGGCAAAAAGTCACGACCAACAATGCTCTCCAAAACTGAAGACTTCCCTGAACTCTGTTCAAATTTTTAAAAGAAATTAAAGAGAAAGTGAATTCAGACCCACCCTCAAAATACTATTGTTAAAATAAAACTAAGCAAAACTAAACAGTTTTCTCAAACTCTACTCAATTTTTGGAAAGAAAAAAGGAAAATACACACTCTTCAGACCCATGTATCCTGCACGAAAAAAAAAAAACAGAAAAAAAAAAAGCTCCTGAAAACAACTGTCTAGTGTTCAACTCTCCTACTGAAAAAAGTTAACTACACCCTGAAATTATATTATAGCAGAAAAACAAAAAGAACCCATTGCCAACTATCCAATTGATTCTACGTTTTTCGCCGCAAATTTCAAAATTTCATAAATACACTCAACATTTAGCAAAAACCTAAAAAAAAGAAATACCTACCACCAAAACCACTCTCTAAACTAAACATTGAACTCAACTAAAATTAAAATAAAATATAATTCAGAAAAGCAACTAGCTTGCTTGAAAAATCAATTGTTAAAAAAAGCATATGCGGGAAGCCAAAACACCGTCTTCTGAATTTCGACCTTTCATTCTCCGCCGCAAAATTTAAGAGCGTTGAAATTTAAAATTAGAAAGGCAAAAAAGAAAGCGAAAGTTTGAGACGAACCTGGCCACCAACAACAGCAACGGAAGGAAGAGCTTCCCAGAGAGAAGAAAAGGTGTTGTTGTCACCACCGCCATAGTCACCGAGCACCGTGCAGGCCCTCTGAATTCGGTTCACCAGCCCAATCAAGCTCTCCATGGTCGTCATCTTCTTCCACGAAACCCTAGAATCCACGAACCAGCTGAAACGACGACGTAGAACGCGAACGCGAAGAAGAGGACAGAAACGCAACGTAGATTCTAGAGAGAGAGAGAGAGAGTACAGTGTTGTGTTGAGGCTTTGTTTCAAAGAAAGGTCACGCACTAGTCACCACTAGTTGAATTGAAGACCAGAAAAAGATACGAATATGCGATGACATAGCATGGTCCGCACCGTTTTAGACGTTTTTTTGTCTTAACGAATGTTGCAATGCGTTTTTGAAATTTGAAATTCTGAAACGCAGGTTGGGGTCCACTAACTTTGTTCTAACGTTTTTCTCACTTTTACACAAATGGATAGTGCGGTTCGTAAGCAAAGTGCAACGCGCCAATTTGAACCGTCATTTTGTTACCCATTCTTTTTTTATACAACAAAACTTACAATACCAACGAACTCTAAGTATGTGGTGTTCTTTTCTAATTAAATTTACAATTTCGTCTTGCTCATATAATCTACCTATTAAATTTTAAATTTAATAAAATATATCAATTATATTTATAATATATTGTATAAATATGTTCTTTAATCAAAACAAACTAAGTATGTATAAAATTTAATCTAAATGCATTACTAAATATACAAGATGATAATTCTTAGTTGAATATAAACTTTATAATAATAACAATTTTGTGAAATTTTTAACAGTAACTTTTAAGTTGTAATGATATTTTTTTTAGTAAGTACATGAAATAGATTAAAAACAGATAATAAAATTTAAATTTATAATTAAGTTTCAAATGTATTTAATTATATATTTAGGGTGGGTCCCATAATACAGAATGTTTGATGAGTCTTAATAATGATAAAATGTTTTTTTTATTCCATTTTTTCTATTTTTTTTCTTATGTTATAAGAAAAATATATAAAAGGGGAAGTTATTTTGTTTAAATTATAAATGAAATTGTGTTGATTGGACTTTTACTTTGAAAAATGATGATGGTTAATTTGATAATTTGATGGATTGTATGAAATAGAAAATTTTAAACTAATAGTTTTAAATTGATTTAAAAATACTAAAGTTGAAAATTTTGAATATAATACCAGAGTATCATCAAATTGTTGAGTTATAATTATTGATTTTGAATAATATTTTCAACAAGTTTAATTTTAGTCAGTTAAATAGAAGGAAAAAATATAAGTTTCTAATTTGGAAATTTTTGTTCAATTAAATCATTTTTTTGACGAATTTTATTTAGCGTAGCTAAATGAAGGTAAAGAGTAATTTAAAATTATTTGTTTGATTTTTTAAATAATTGATTTTGTTTTGTATTTCTCTTTTACTTATTTTTTTAGTGTATTAATTTTTTTTATCAAGATTAATAAAAAAAATTTTGAAATTATTTCTTTTTTATATTTAAAGTTTCATTTAAACATCTTGATTTGTCATATATCAATTAAGAGATAAATAATATAGAAAGTAACTAGTCATCTTGTATAAAAAATTTGCTCAATTTTTTTTTTCAAATTTAGCTTTTGTGATTATTGTCAAATAAACCTCTCAACAATTTTCTACAATACAATATGAGAAGTTAAGTTTCATATTAAAGTTTGACATGTTTAAAGCTAAAACAGGGAGATGGTTGCATATAGAAGATGAAAACTCAAGTGTTTGAAGTAAAAATCAAAGATACAAAATTCTTGAAGATTTTTTTGACTTTTCATAAATGTCAAACTTGAAAATAATAATGAAATAGTGCTTCTAGGCTTTAAAACTTTAGAAGAATATTCTTTAGTTAAGACTTTTTTTTAAGATCAAGAAAAAAAACTTTAAAAACTTAAGAGTTTTTAAAAGTTAAAATCAATTTAACAATATTTTAAGAAATTAAAATTTAGTTAAAAAAGAGTTTTTAAATTATAACTTATTACATATTTTTCATAAGATTTCAATTATATAAGAGATTTGTCTTTAAAAAGAAAAAAAAATATCGTCTATTATAACTAATTATATGTTGAAATAATTAACTATACAGTAAAATTTTAAGTTTTGGAATAAATTTTAAGCTTTGAAGAATAAAGTATTTTCTAATTGATTATAATGAAAATTTAATTTATTACATAAAATAATCTTAAATTTTGAGAAAAAATATCTTTTGAATTAACTAAAATAAAGAAAAACTCTGAAAAAAGAAAGAATAGAATTCTTAAAAATATTTTGCAAACATCTTTTATCAAACATCAAATAATGTATATAGCTTTCAATTCTTTATACTCTAATGAAACATTTTTTTAATATATAGTTTATATTATGTTGTTGATTTATTTATTTTTTTTTCTTTTCTTAAGTTTCCTTTATTTAGTTTTTAAAGGGGCAATATTATCTTTGAACTCCTTTATTTTAATTTTAATATAGAAGAAATCATCCTAGAATCCTCTATTATCGTTTTCTTATAAGTAAGAACTTCATTTTAAGTTAGGGGAATTGAATTTTGTCTATTATTTTTCTTTTCTATTTCTTTAAATGGATATTTTGGTTGCTAGAATCCTTAAATATTGAAGTATTTTGATAATTAATGATTGTGAAATCATGTTGGAGTCATTAGAAAACTTTAAATTGAGTGAAAAATAGATTTTTCACAAGTTAATTTTCGTTTAACAAATCAAAATTTCCTGTAATAAATTTTTCTATTCACTCAGTAGATTGGTAAGAAAAAATTTACTTGGTAGATTTTCGATAAAAACTTAGTCCAAAATTTTCCTTATTTCACTAAGCAAAATTGAGTGGTGCTCAGTAATTTTATTTTCTATTTTAATTTCTTATATTTTTACTCTAAATTACCTAATTTGCATTAATTATTGTTTTGTTTCAATATATTTATGAGAAATAGGAATGTGACAAACATGGTTGTTTGTTAAGTAGTTAAATTTCTATTGAATTGACATGATTAAATGTATTATGTGATTCATTATAAATCAAGAAAGTGATGATAAGTGTTATTATGAACAAGAGAATGACTTAAATGTTTATCGAAAGAACATGATGATAATTTAAAACACCTAATTGGTATAGAATTTGTATAAATTTAGAGGATTGTGTAGTCTTTGATTTCCCATGTGGATATATTAAAGAGATACATTAGATATAGTTATGAGGGTTTGGAGGATTTTGGGCAATAGAGGGTGGTGGAATACCCTAGGCTTTGAAGTACATAATGTACTTGGTGATTGTCACTGGTCTCATATTTTTTTTTTTATTGAATTATTGAATATGTTTTTTTTCCAAAAGGATTTATGCGTACACATTGTACATTGTATCTATGGAGAGCGTATTATTAATCAACGATTATTCATACTAGCATAAGGTCAATATCACACAGTGGGTTAACAATATATAAAGGCTTGAATTGATCAATTGATAAGGTAATAAAAAATTAACCAAATAAATACCTATAAGTTATATAAAAAAGAAGATTAAGACTTTATAGACTTCTAAGATATGTGTTTCAATTTTATGATCATGTTAAGACTTTATTATCCATAAGATTTACATGATAAAGGATGACTGGAATCAAAGTGATGGTTAATGAAAAATAAATTTCACTCAATAATCCTTCATCTGATAAAATAAAAGTATTTAAGAATTTTTATGAAAAAAAATCTTTTATTATATATTTCAATTTTATATAAATAATTGTATATAATATGATAGAAGATTATGAAATTATTAGTACGTAAAATAATATTTTGATATATTTTTTTATAATTTTAAATAGATAAATATAAATATTTTAATATTAAGGTTTTTTTTAGTTTTTTTTTTAAATAATAACTTGAACAACTATGTGTAAGATTATTGTGAGGAAGTAAAACATTGCATCGAGATTGTCTTGAACTCTATAATCATCAGCTTAATGTCTTTGTTCCTCCCTTGTTTTATTTGGTTTCACTTTTATTCTCTTCTACATAGAGTTGGCACATTATGCACTACATGTACTACATTTGTTATCCTTTGCAACATTTTGTGTGGCTTGCAAAGTGGGATTTAACCGTAAAGCTTGTAATGCACAGCTATGATAAATTATTATTTTATTTGTGTTTCAATTATACATAAGAAGGTTCACATATATTGGAAGGTGGTGTGGATTGGGGTGGTGTGGAGTTTGTGAGAGTATAGAAATGACGTGTTAGTTCGTAATAAGAAGGTAGATGCAGAAAAAAATGTTATTTCTAACTCAATTGAATTTCTGATTGTTGGTCAAGTTTACGGTTTTAATGGTTGTTGGATCTTTTGTAGAATAATGTATAGATCCCTGATCTTATTTCTTATGTGTTGGATAATCTATTTGGTGAGTATCTGTTAACTATTTAATAGGGAGAGAGATAATTATCTAATTAATTATTTAACTTTTTGAATACTTTTACTTAATTATATCTTATAATTATTTTTTGTAGTTCTAGTATCAATTTTTATTAATATATTTATCATTACAGATTTAAAAAAAAAAAAAAAACTCTGCAATGTTTCATAGACTCGTAGTGATATAATTATAAATATTGCAATAGCGTTTGTAGTCACAACAAGTCAAGACACAACTACACCAACAATTGTTACAAACATAATCAATTATTATGTTTTTTGTTTTTTTTACTTTGTATAATTTCATTGATTTTTATGTTTTCAGTACTTAAAAATACACATTTTTTTGTTTATTATTAAAAAAGCCGTCACTAGTATGATTTAAAATTAGGAAACAAATAAAATTGAATTTAAAATTTAAAATTGAATTCTTAAACTGGATAAAATTTCCATTTTAAAATGATATTTTTAGATTTTTTTTTTTATAAACATAGACTCACCTACTAACAGGTGGTGATGAGCTTGCTGAAAATGAGTCCATTAGAGTTTATATGGACTTCGAGCCAAGTTTCAAACTTTGTGAGCAGACTTACCCATATGCTCACTCTATATCTAGCTAGAGAAAATATATTAGAAAAATAACTTATGTAGATAGAAAATCATTATAACAAGTATTATTATTATAATATTTTAAAAAATAAAATTAATTTCTTTTTATTTATTTAATTATTATTTTATTAATATTTTTTATTTTTTATATTAACCACAATTTATGGTGTAAAAAAAAAAATATATATCTGCATATGCAAACAAAGAAAAAAATGTAGGTAGTGAAGAGGGACCATTAGCATTTATTTATTTGGTGACTTTTTCTCTGAATATATGAAGTTATCACATGATCTGTTTGTACGTGTCTTTCATGTTTTGCGCCAAAACCTACCCATGAAAATAGAGGAGTGTCGGAATCTCTGTTCTATAGCAAATAAATAGTAATTAATGAGTGTCCTACAAGTACAAAAATAACATAAAAAAGTTATTGAAAATATAGTTAATGCACTTTCACCTTAATAATGGAAAAAAGTTGGACCCCAAACTATAGTAAAAGAAAGAAAATTATATATATAAAAATATTATATATTAAGTGTCAATTATCTAAATGGAAAGAAAATAAAATATTTTTATCATTATTTGAAATGTGTTTTTAAATTTTTTATTTTTTATTAATAATATTAGTACCAATATTAATAATGGATTAAAGTCTAACTCAACCTCATAAAATCAGTTGAATAAAATGAGATTTGCACCATTATATAAAACTGATGTGTATCTCCTATATTTTCTTTTGTGAATAGATCCTAAATTATGGTATCACTTTTTTTTAGGTTTCTTTCATTCAATAGTAAAATTCTTCATCTATTTTATAATTTTTCAGAAGTTGGGTATCCAATCATGCTATGAAGTTAATCAATCTTTTCCTTAGAAAGGATAAAGGATATTATTTAAAATAAATCATTATTTGTTATTAGGCCTAAAAGTATTATTTATTTGAAGATAAGTATTAACCTCATCTGCAGACGTAGAGGATCATAAGGATCAACTCCAATTTCTAATCTTATTATAATAGTCATCCATAAATTAGAAGACTTGTATTATACTGATTCAGATTCTTTAAATTAAAATCTCTCTGCTAGTTATGAGTCAATTTTCAAATATTTCTCTTAAATGAGAATCTACTGTAAAAAAAAGAAGGTGATATATAAGAAAACACATTGAATTTATTTTAAGCATTCATTCATTCATTCATTTTTCTCTGCATCATTGAATCATTCATTTTCTCTGCATCATTGTTCTGAGGTGTTAGAAAGTGATTCTGACTCTTATCCAATTGGTTGTTTCACACTATCCAAAGTGCATTTTTAGGGTATTTTCTTGATCCAATTTTCAAATTATGTTGACCTGTGTGTGGGGTTTCTCTGATTCAAGGTGACAGTGAATTCAATGTTGTCTTTAATGCAATGTTGTTGGGAACACTCTATCAATCAATGTATTAACTTTTTCGTCATTATGGAATATACTTTTATCAAAAGAATTTTTTTTTTCTATTATTAATTTATTAAGGAACTATTTTCTTAAATTATTAATTTATGTCTATTACTCTACTAATATCCATAACGTTATCTTCACCAATTAGTAAAGTTTTTCCTATAATGTTGAAAATATACACTTGCCTATTCAAAGATTTAAAGATACGGTTGTTAACACGTTCTAAACATTTTACTATAAAATATAATGTGAAAGGGGTTTTGTTTTTAGGTCAATTTAATCTATATATTAAAAAAAACTTATATCAAGAAAATAAAATTAATTCAACCGTCCACTTTAAAAAAGATTCAGATTCTCCTAAGTCATCTCTTATCAATTTGTTAATCATTTAAAATAATTATATTATCTATTAATAAAGTCCACTTAATATATAAACATTATTTAGCTTCTTCATAAAATGAAATTATTTTTTCTTGATAAATAATATGATTTATTTTAAACCAAAATGAAAGAAATTAGTAGAAAAAATAGAAATGTTTTAAAAGACACATTAAACATAGCCATTGAAATCTTAATCTAATCCACTTTCACTCTTATTGAAAATAAGAGATTAGCAGAAGAACATGGAAAATTTAAACCTATTTCTTGATGTTCTGATTTGTTTGATTAGTTGCAGCAATTTCTCCGTAAATTTGGGGAAGAAATTGAATTGAAGTTATGTGGTTACCTAATACCAATACGTTGAGGATAAGGACATGGTATTGGAGTGTTTTTATATTTAACTCAATGTGATGATTAGTGTGTGAATTTATAATGCTTTCTCTTTTTTCTTTTTTTTTTATGCATGTTAGATAGAGAGAAATTACGACTTATATAAATTTAATTCAATTTACATTTCAACTCATTTTGACCGATCATTAACTTCAATTGCTTTTATAAAAAAATTACACTAAGTTTTGGGAATAGAAGAAATATGTGATGAGTTACATGTTTTGTTGTGCTTTAGATTATATGAAAAATAAATTACAAAAGTGATGATGATATGGGGGACAAAATTGAAATTCAGATGAAGATGATGATTATTAGTAAATAATAAATTTTAGATTTAATTATAATTATAATTTTTAAAATTATTAATAGTAACTTGAATCGCTCAATAAAATAAGATTTGACCATGTGACATCTCTTATACACATTCACGTCAAGAATCACTAAATTCTAAATTCGAACGTGAAATTAGGAATTTATAAATAATTAGTAATAGTTTAAGAAATTTATGAATGGTCTGATAATAGTCAGAGAATCTTATTAAGATAAGTTCTGATATTATATTAGTATTGAACTTAAAATCTAACTTGTTTTTATAAAATCGGTTCAATGAGATGAGATTTAAACTAATATATATATATATATATTAATTTAATCATATTTAAAAATAAGATAATATTTTTAATAAAAATTAAAATAAAATTAGTCCCATAAATTTAATAAAATATAGTTTTAATTTTTAAACATTAAATTTAAAATATAAAATAATTTTAAAAATTTTATAGTAATTATTCAAATTTATATTTAGAGATTAAAATTATACTTTATTAATTTTTAGATTTTTTTAAATATAGGATCCTAAATTTAATTATTCATTATTTTACTAGTTGAATGAAGCATGAGAGTGGCTCTTAACTGCACAACTCTTCTGATAAAGGGTAATATATTCTAGAAAAAGATTCATTCCCATTAGTTAAGCCTAGTTAGCTGAAGACTTAGCAAATACATTTCCATTTTCTAATACAAGTTGGTGCAGTTTTGTTGTGTTTTGGCTCATCCTTTTGGGAATGTTTTCATTGATTAATGGAGTTCACCTAAATTTAACCTAATAGTTCCACAATTTTGTCTGTTTTCAAGAAATTGATAATATTTCTAATGTACAACTTTTGTCTCTATGCCCAAAACCTGCGCTGAAAAAGATATTTCTTTTACTATAAAATGCTTTTGCACGTCACTTCTTATACACACTTTATTTGAAAATGATTTTTCTTTATTCATTTGCCCAACGTGTTGCAGCGCGATTCAATAATATGCATCAATTCATTTTTTAAGGGAAGTATAAAAGAGGTGTCAAAAACTTAGGCTTATACTTCTCAAACTTGAGTTTTGTACCGATTTATATCGGTTAGTCCATATAGATTATACCGGTTAATTTCAAATTTGGGTAGGTGTGGTCTAAACTGACACTATTTAGGTATGTTCTCCACTCATTAATTCATATTCATTTTCAGGTTCTCAGTAATTTTTGTGTAATGGATAATTCATTCAGTTTATTTTATTATAAATTAAGATTTAGAAAATCAAGTAAATATATCTAATTTATATATTCTCTTTACACATATTAAAATTCTGTGTACTCTTTATAGACTTGAGTGTTATATGTACCTCTTCATTCATCTATAATCAAAAGAAAACTCAAAATCTAAAAAACCATTTATATGAAATACCCGATGCGTGTGTAAATAAGTTTCATCAGGTTTTGAAAAAAATTCAACATCAATATATATAATTTATGTTTCCCGTGTAAACGCCAATATATAAAACAATGTTACTCATAAATTGATATCATTTAGACACTTATTTTATATTAAAATTATTTTTATTGTTTTTAGATATTAAATAATGTTTTTGGACGTTTTATATTTAATATAAATAATTTATAGATTTAATTTTATTAAATATTTTTTTATATATGTTATATTAAGTCATATTTTATATTTTAAATATTATATGAATATTCTAAAAATACATGTATAAGTATATCACTGTTTATTAAAAAAATTATAGAGATATAAAGTGATATTCATATAAGTCAAAATTTTCCACCTATCTTCATACAAGTAAAAGTTGAGAATGTATTTTGTGACTTGACCGTGACGTACATTTAAATGAAGATAAAAGACATGTCAATCTTTTTCTCTTATTTCTTCTATTTCTTTCTAGATGTGCCACGAAAAGCATCACACTTTATTGATTCACATTAATATGGGAATGATTTAGATGAGTTCTTTTTCATATTAAAAAAATAATAAAAATATGTATTTTATTATATCATATTATTATTGAATTCAGATTTAAATTTATTTTAATAAAAAATTTAAATTATATTTTTTCAATTTAAATTTATCATGATATACAATAATATTTATTAAGGTAAGTTATTTAAAAATATTAAAAGTTATTTGATAACATCTTTACTTGAATATGCTTTTGAATAAGTTATAAATTGTTTAAATTGGTATACGAAGTTGTTAAAAAATATTAATAATTATTTTACTAAGCAACTTTTCAAATAACTTATATTAATAAATATTATTCTATATTATAATTAAATTTATATTGAAAAAATATAAAATAATGAATTATTTAGAATTTTTTTAAATAAAATTATATGTAAGTTAAAATTTAAATGTGACATCATAAAATTTAAAAAAACAACTCAAATGAATTATTCCTATTGAAGATGTTCTACACAACTCTTTTAAGTAACTCATAATAAATATTATTATATATTACAATTAAATTTAAATTAAAAAATATAAAATAGTGAGTTATTTAAAAAAATTAAAACTTATTTTATTAAAATAAAATTGGATATAAATTGTTTAATAGTGTTGTGACATGATAAGATTTATATTTTTTTATTTTAATGTAAAAAATATTTTTTAAACAATTTATTATACCAATTAAAATTTTCTAATACTACATTATTTTAAATAATTTATAATGTGTAAAGTGGAATATGGCAGATACTCTTAATTGAGCTTTTTTTTTAGGAGATGAAGGACAAATCAAGATTTATAATAATAATAATAATAATAGTAATAATAATAAAAAAGTGTCTCTAAGAAACATGGCCTTGGAGGTAGGTTCCAAATTGGCCAACAGACGTATGAAATTTCAACTTATTCAAACTAAACGCGTTGAAAAATATACCACCACCCCAGCAACAATTAAATGTCATTATCAAATACCAGACGATCTCCTCAATATCTACTTCCATACCAAGTTCTAATATCCATGTTCACATACCCTTTTCTCTCACAAACCATTCACCAAAACTTCAGCCATGCAGCTGAATCGCCTCTGCATCGTTTTACCACCAGAATCTGGTGAAATGGTGGTGCCATTTGAAAAGGGCGTCCAACAAGAACCCTTTCAAACACCAAAGAAACAAGATGAGGCCAAACAGCCTCACAGGGCATGTGGGGGGCAAGTTCTTGCTTTGCTTCGTGATTCTTTGGGCAAGTTGTATGACTCAGGGTGGTGGAGAATTTGCCGAAAGGGAGAGCACAACTCTGGTATGTTTTTTCATGACATGGATGGTGTGCAAGTTTCTGTCAACATTGGCAGGGACAACCCCAGAATTTTCAGCTATGCAGAGCTGTTCATAGGGTCCAATGGTTTCCGTGAAGACCAAGTTCTAGGGAGTGGAGGATTTGGCAAAGTATACAAGGCCGTTTTGCCTAGTGATGGAACTGTGGTTGCTGTGAAGTGCTGTTTGGCAGGGAAAGGAAAACAGTTTGAGAAGAGTTTTGCAGCAGAGCTAACAGCTGTGGCTGATCTTCGCCACAAGAATCTTGTGAGGCTGAGGGGCTGGTGTGTCAATGAAGATCAGTTGCATCTTGTTTATGACTACATGCCAAACCGAAGCCTTGACCGTGTACTATTTCGCAGGCATGAGAACTTGAATGCTAAGCCTCTTGAATGGGGACAAAGAGGGAAGATTGTGAAAGGTTTGGCAGCTGCATTGTACTATCTCCATGAGCAACTAGAGACTCAAATCATTCACAGGGATGTTAAGACAAGCAATGTGATGCTTGATTCCCATTACAATGCTCGGTTGGGTGACTTTGGCATGGCAAGGTGGCTAGAGCATGAGATTGAGTATGAGTATAACAATAGGAAAACGACATCAATCAGAAGTGACCATTTTAGATTGGGAGAGACATCAAGAATTGGGGGCACAATTGGGTATCTTCCACCTGAAAGCTTGCAGAAACCAAGCAATGCTACCTCCAAATCTGATGTCTTCAGTTTTGGGATTGTTGTGCTAGAGGTGGCGTCTGGAAGGAGAGCAATTGATCTCACGCACCCAGATGAACAAATCATTTTGCTTGACTGGATTAGAAGGCTTTCTGATGAAGGGAAGCTTCTGGAAGCAGCTGATACAAGGTTACCAGATGGATCCTACAAGCTTTCAGAGATGCAGCATTTCATTCACATAGGCCTCCTCTGCACACTCCATGATCCACAATTGAGGCCAAGCATGAAATGGGTTGTGGAAGCTCTTTCTGACATTTCTATTAAACTACCATCACTCCCTTCTTTTCTCTACCACCCTTTATACATCACTTTGTCTTCCCCATCTGATACTAGTCGTAGTCCTAGCAGTACAAGTGGCACTATCTCTACCACAGATAATGCTAGCATGATCACCAACAATACCTTATCAAACTATGTCACAGCCGCAGGTGAAACTGTGTATGTAACTGCCGAGTACAAAAACAGTGAAAACATTTCCTCTAAGAGTATGCACCGCCAGCAACCATTTCCTGTGGTTGAAACTCCAAGAGAAATATCATACAAAGAGATAGTTTCTGCTACAGATAACTTCTCAGATTCAAGAAGGGTGGCTGAGCTAGACTTTGGAACTGCTTACCATGGCATCCTTGATGACAAATGCCATGTTTTGGTGAAACGCCTCGGGATGAAGACATGTCCTGCATTGCGTGATAGATTCTCCAGCGAACTTCGGAATCTTGGACGACTTCGCCATAGGAATTTGGTTCAACTTCGTGGATGGTGCACCGAGCAAGGAGAGATGCTTGTTATTTACGATTACTCAGCAAGTAGAATTCTCAGCCAGCGGCTTATGCATCATAACAATGGAAATAGAAGTCGGGCTTCTTTCCTCCAGTGGCATCACAGGTACAGCATAGTGAAAGCACTGGCCTCTGCAGTACTCTATCTACATGAGGAATGGGATGAACAAGTGATCCACAGAAACATTACCTCTTCAGCTGTCATTCTTGAAAAAGATATGAATCCAAGACTCAGCTCTTTTGCTCTAGCAGAATTTTTGTCAAGGAATGAGCATGGTCATCATGTAGTTGCTGACACTAGAAAATCTGTTCGTGGGATTTTCGGCTACATGTCACCAGAATACGTGGAATTAGGTGAAGCAACCACTGAAGCTGATGTTTATAGCTTTGGTGTGGTGGTGCTTGAAGTTGTCAGCGGACAGATGGCAGTAGATTTCAGGCAACCAGAGGTGCTTTTAGTGAAGAAGGTTCATGAATTTGAGATGAGAAAAAGACCATTGAAGGAATTAGCTGACATTAGACTCAATGGAGAATACAATGACCGGGAATTGATGAGATTAGTAAGGTTAGGAATTGCTTGCACCCGTTGTAACCCGCAGTTAAGACCAAGCATGAGACAAATAGTAAGCATCCTTGATGGCAATGACAAATTACTTGTCCAGAATAACAAGGAGAGCAGGGAAGAATGGAGACAAAGAAATTATTGTTCTTTGTCGATGATTAAGAGAATCCAAGCTCTAGGAATACAGTAAGAAATTGTAGAACAACATGGCAGTTACCTAATGGGAACTGAAATTTTTGTAAAATAGAGAGAGCTCTATCTTGTTTTTGTCTCCATGTTTTATCTATTTTGTCTACTCATTATCTATACTAGGTTGTATTGTATATAAAAGAAGCTTTATGTATCAGTGTTTCTTTATGCTGAAGCATGGCAGAAATCATGTGTTTCTATTCATACTTCAATTTTCTAGTTTTCAATTCCACAAGCAAAGTTTGTAAATTTCTCTAACACAATCTTAAGAAAAGGAGACAAGTCAAGTTCACACACATTTAGCACAATATAACTTCAAACTCTTCTCTCAGCAGTGTAAATTTTTTCTTGCATCTATTCATCAGCATCAATCCCAACCCAATTAATGAAACCAAATAGGAATTCCCTGAACGTCACCTGACCATTCTTGTCCCAGTCCATTTCTTCTGCAAGGAAGACAAAACCAGAAAGGGAAATCAGAATGGTAACACTCAAATGAGGATGGAGAAATGAAAGATGTAAAAACAGATCATGCTATAGAATTGAAGTGAAGTAAATAATACGAAATCGGTGTCTAGAGATGTGCGCCGGGGATCTTTCACGAGGATTGGTCTCATTCAGTGTCCTGACCATGTCCTTTTGGTTAAGCTTCCCATCACCATTTTGATCAAAAAACACAAAAGCCTCAACTATGGTATTAAAAATTTCTCCAACCTGTTCTAACCCTGCTTTAGATGACTGAGAGCAAAATATAATCATGATGTAGTCATTGCATAGTTTAAGCAGATATATCAATTTCAAGATTAAGAAAGCATAAAGTTACGTTTCCAACAAGTACATTATTAGAAGATGAAGGTTCTGCTAGTAGATGGATGAGGCATAGAAGAACTATAAACTCATTAAATTGTATGCCCTTGCTTCCATCAAGATCGCAGTACTGAAAAAGATTCTCAATCTCCTGCTCTTTAAGATGAAGTTCTAGATGTTCTAAGAACTTCTTTAGTTCGTTGGGTTCTATAGATCCGTTAGAATCCTCATCTGCGAAAGATACAACATAAAGTATTATACTTTTCTACCAAAAATTAAGGGCTGTGGCTAATAAAGAAAAGAATGTTGGGGCTGTTTTTGAAACTTACCGTACTGTTCAAACATTCCTCTTAGTGTTTTCAGTCTCTCCTTGAACATAGGGAACTGCATAACTATACTATCAACTGATTTCAATTTGGTCTGTCCAAATTTATATCTTCTCATTTCAGCTATTTTCCTTTCAAGCTTGTCATCCAAGCACATATTCTTGCTTGACTTACCAATACAAGACATAATTACTCCCATTTTATTGGGCAAAATCTTCAGAAGAAAGTAAAATATAAGATTAACAACAATCCTTAGAATGAGGGACAAGGGAACAAGAAAAGGAATTAATCATGTGTTAATTTTCCACTAGTACTAGTCATGGAAAGTATATTGTTCTACTCTTAAATAAGCAAATTCCAGTAATGATCAAGGATCAAAAAATGAATAGTTTCAATTTGAAAACTGTATAATATTAATCTAACAATAGTGTCTTTGATATCTTACACTTGATAAATATCAGAAGTAAAAAAAACGTGGAGGGAGGGGGATAAGCGACTTATTGTTTTTTCTTAAAGTTCAGGAGAAGTTCTCAATTCCTAAAATATTTCAAATCATTTTGTCATATGATGTTCAAGTAAAGTACAAATTCCAAATGTTGTTCAATGCCTAACGAGATATGAAACAGATTAAACATGATAAACGAATACAACAAGCAAAAGAAACTTACCCGCCAATTTCCAGGTGCTTGGCTTATGACAAGCAAATAAAATAGTTCTGGGGCAACCAAAGCGTCAGAAGGAATAAAGTTCTAAATATGCAAATTTTGAAGACAAGAGAAGCACCTCGAAATTTATAGGGAAAGAAAAAGATGAAAGCAGAAAAAGGAAGTTTAGTGGATTCCAAAGGGTAGATGCCATCTTTGCTTTGAGTGTACGGCCCTCTCCCAGTCTCCAAATTCGAAAGGGTAGTCAAGGAATTTGTTCCATTGATTTTAAAAACTGCACATTATGCTTATTCACTATTTGTCTGATGGTGTTTCCAATAAACAAAACCCAAAAGAAAAGGACAATTGAAATTCAGGTTAAATGGAGATAGCCCTTTACACATTCAGTTTGTATCACTTAACTTATGGTTTTACCTAACGTTCTTTGGGAGCTTCCATTACTTAGTCCAAGATAGGGAAATGGAACATGACCTGGTAGCAGCAGTTGTTCCTGATTTCTCTTTGTACCAAAGATAGCAGATTTTACCATTCTCTTGACTAGTGAATAGTATTAATGAAACAGTGTCCAACATTGCACTATTCTACGTTGACATTCCTTGTAGATAATGGAATGTTCTTTGTTGAGAGGTTCTGCCAAAAGGGTAAGAGTTAATTTGTTTAACATTCCAACTTAAAAAAAATATGGTTCAATAAAATCTGAAAACCTTGGCACTACTGGACAAATCACAAACAGCACTCGGTCCCCATTCTCGAGTCAGTGTGTTAGGGTCCCCCATTTAGATTTTTCAGTGTCAATTTGATTCCCCTATACTTTCCCGAGCACAATTTAATTCTGACTCAAACTGAATATAATGAATTTGGGCCTGTCTCAAAAAATTGTGTAAAAGCAGAAAAGGTACAACAATTTATAAGACTAATCCAAGATTTCCAAAACAACCATTTCAATTCAATTAAGAAAGTCAGCGAATTGTTCATTGACACGCAAGAAAGGGATGAGTGCTAAAAGAAAAACACCTAAAAAACCAAATGAACAAAAGAAGAAGAAAAAAGGACCTGTAATTTCAGAGATAAATTTTCATGCTAACAAAATGAATTATGACGTTAAGGGATAGAATCTCCATGATGCGAAGAAAATAAGAAGGCAAAAATATATTTTTGTCCCTCTATTTTTAAAATTAGTTTTGATCTTTATGTTTTTAAATTAATTTAGTTTTCTAATTTTTTGAAAAATATGATTTTAACTTTTTTATATCTAAATTTAATATTTAATAAATATTTTTTATCTTAAAAGAATTACTAAAAAATAAATAAATATGATTTTATTCATTATTTATATTTAAATATAATATTTAATAATATTTATTTATTATCATACAATGATAAAATAAATAAAATATATTTTTTTAAATAAAAAATTGAAATTATTAATTTAAAAAATATAAGAATTAAAGAATATATATATATATATATATATATAAATCATGTTTATCTCGAATAAAGATAAATTAAATAATTTTTTTTATAAACTAAAACTAGTTAAATATCTCTTGTTTTTCCCCATTGGGTTTAGATAATACAGTTTTTTACATTATTATAAATTTATGATATATTTTATATTATAAAAATATATTTTACCATATGTATATTTTAATATATTTACACATACATATAAATAGTCATAGATATTAATATATATTCAAATTATATATTTACTATCTTGCAAAAAATTATTAATTTTGGTAAATCTACTTGCATATACATGTAGCTTAAATATATGCCAAATTTTTATAAGAGATACTAATAATAAAAAATATTTTAAATTTCATATGAAAATAATATATACTCACATTTTTTTTTCTTTCGTAAAACTTAATAATGCAACAAAAAATTAATTTATTTTTTATAAATTTTAATCAAAATATATACCTGTATTTGTTTGTATTATCAATTTTTTTATAATTTATTCTTTAGTGTTTGCAATATACCTTATTTATTTATGGTAAGGTAAGATATAATAAGATTGTTTAATCTTATTTAAGGAGTGTATCCTACAATGATAGTGAATACGTTACCATTTTATAATTATTACGATCATTTGGTGGATTTTGAGTTTTCTTATTATTATGGGCATGGGTCACATATTTGGGAGGAAACTACTTGCTGAGTGTAAGAAGAATAAAAAGGTACTTCGACATTTTTATATATTAAGCCTCAAGACAATTAGGGATGAGGATTCACAAAATTTTATGATGCTTTTGATTTCTCTATATTTTTTATTAAAAAAAATAACTTTAAGGGATCCTTTATTATAGTTCATATAGGTGTCACTAAATGTTCCTATATCATTATAATATCATTATTACGAGTATAATAATTTTTTCAAATTTTTTATCATTTGTAAGTTTTAATTGATTATATTTTTTTTTACAATAATATTAGATCCTATAATACTTTAAAAATATATTGTTGATTTGAAATAAAATTTTTAAAGTATTCACACGAAATTCAATTTACAAATAAATTATTAATTACATTTTTTTTATGTTAACTTATCTAAAAGAATTTAATAAGTACGTGATAAACTTTTTATTTAATATGATAAATTTATGAGATTTTTTTTATTTTATATTTAATTATATTTAGATATTCTATAAATATTTTAAAAGATTGTCATTATTCAAAATAATTGTAGATTTTTATAGGATTTTTTATAAATTTTTAGTTAATATGGATACATAAATTAGTTAAGAGTAGGAGTACGTATCATTCATAACCTATATCTTATATTTAAGATAATAGTAAAAAGTACATCAAAAGATTTATCTATCTTGTTCTTCTAGTCTAAAAAAAAACTTCAGTATACCCAAAATCTAAGTTATTGTTACCCAAAATCTAAGTTATTGTTTACATTTAGATGTAACTACACTCAAGAGAATATATTAGATATCTTTCGTTTTGGCTAAAGATGTTGAATACTTCTCCAATACATCATTAGGTATTGACGAGTCATTTATATTTATATATCTAATAAGTGGGTGATACTTATAATTAACAAATAGATATTATGTTAAGGGATGTATTGTTAATGGTACTTCCTAAGCTGGTATTAGGTCATGTAACTCAAGATTATCTGAGTGGTGGATCACTTAGAAAGTGTATTATAAGCAAGGTAAAAAAATAAGTTGTACACTAATTATTTGGTACATAGGGCTAATCAATCTCATCTCTGGATTCGCTGACCACTTATCCTCGTGTCATTCTCATTTAATACTATGCAATATCAAACGATCTTCCATCTTCATGAATCATCCATATCCATATCCAAAAAAAAAAAAAAAAATAATTGATGAATAATGATTTTCAACTCATTTATGTATTGATGGTAAAATTCTACCATTGTTTAAAGTAAGAGATTCTAAGATTATCTATAATAGTTATGACATTATATAGATTCATACTACTATTTGAGTAATAGCTTTATTATAGAGTTCGGAAGTGATTGATAACTTATACTCTTAATATCAAGTATAGGTTCTCATTATTATAGAAAAACATTAATTAGAATATCATTGATTATTAAGGATAAATTATGTAACTCCACTGATTATAGAATGTTGAGTAATTGTTGTGTTTGTCAAGCTTAGTAGGAGAGAGATCTCGATTAATAAGCATGTCATTCTTATCATTAGGCTTTCCATCACTTAATCCCTACTCCCAATACCTCTTTCATTGAAGATCCTACCTTTCATTCCTTAGTCCCATACAAGGTTTCATGTCCCATGAACTCTCCCTCATATGACATTACTCACTAAAACCTAAGATAGAGATTCAAGAGAATTTCTCAACGTTAATATTAAATTTTTCATATTATAATCTCAATTTATTAAGCATCCACATCTAACATTACTTTTATCTTATTACTTAAAAATATTTTTGGTTTCAAATTATTAAGTATCATTGTAGAAAAATGTGTTTACCTTTATAAGCAATTCAATATTAAAAACAATTATATCTAAATAGATAATACTATTAATAATAACAATAATTATTATATTTATTATTATTATATTCTATAATATATATTTTTTTTCTTAATTATTTTCTTTTTATTCTTCTTATTATTATTATTAATATTATATATATATATATAATTTTTTAATCCTCTAATTTATGATTTTTTTTGTCCCAAAATAATTTTTTTACCTTTTAATCCTTTATTTTTTAAAATATTATTTTAGTCTCAAAGATTAAACAACATTAAAAACAGTGTTGATGTGATCAAGATATTTTTAATCATAGTTTCTCACATCAATTAAATATAGACATGACATTTGAATGTAAAACATGACGTTTGAATTATGGTTATTATAAATTATCTAAAGAAAAAATATCCAAAATGTTGTCTCATATCTTATTTTAGCTGAGAATTGAAAGTATGAAAGGGTTAGAAACACTATTTTTGGCATATGCACATGTAACCAAAGTTTCTTTACCAAGAAAATTATACCTAAAATTATGAAATATATTATGACTGGTAGGGAATTCTAAAATATATTATAATTTGTAGTGAATTATGAAATATATTATGAATTATGAAGAATTGTGAAATAAGATCGGTGATGATGATATGAATTATAATTGTAAATTTTGAGTAAGGTCATGGAAACTAGTGAAAATTTAAGGTCATGGAAACTAGTGAAAATTCTGGTAGCGATGCTAATGTGATTTTGATGAGAATGATACTAAGGAAATTGTGATGGTGATGAAGTTAATGAAAATGATAATGGTTCTATTGAGATTGGTATATAATACCCACATGGTATTATTTGGCATACCTTTAATGTATATATAAAATTTGAGAGATATCGGATGGAGTATTCAAATTTTAATAATATTTTAATCATATAAACAAGAGTATATAAATCGATAAAGATTTTTACTATATTTAATCAATTCTTTGATATGTATATGTCACTGATCATCGTGATGTGTTGGTACTAAAATGAGAGTAGACTGAAAAATTTAAAAGTAAAAAAAACTCTTACGAATAATTTATGACTTGGTAATTTATTTATATATAGTTAAATTTTTAAAAATCAAGTCTAACTTATTATTATATTATTTTTTATTATTATTCTTTTTTAATTTTTATCTTTTTATCTTCTATTTTTTTTAGCTTTTATTTAAACTTTTATTTTTAATAATTATTTTTATCTTATAACTTAATTTTTTTTACTAATTTAATATTATTTTTTCTCTAACCATATAATTTTATTTTATTTTATTTTTAGTCTAAATAAATATTTTAATTAATTTAAATATAAAATTAAATTATATTTGTTTTGTAAGGACCCAGAAATATTAGCCTAAGTGAGACTGTGAGTTTAAGTGGTGAAAGGGTAATGGTGTTTCCTGAAGTTTTAAAAGAATTTTAAATAGAGAAAGAAAACATTTTCAACCTTCATTAACTCAAACCCACCTTCTCTCTAAAACTCTTTTTCCCCCAATTTCTTTGCTTTCTCTCTAACTTATCTTCCTCCTCCCTCATCCTTTTCAAAATCCGAAGGTACCAAATCGAAGTTTGTGAAGAGTAGAGCACATCCAACCGATTGGAATCTTGATTTGGGTAAGTTTTCCTTGTTCTACTCCTATTTTCGCCCAAACTGCTTTGCCCTGTATATGGGTCTTGCTCCGCTTGCATGTACTTTTTCCTCCATCAATATAGCTTTATGCTAGCTTAGGTTCTTAGAGATGTGTTTGGTTTGTGAATCAGGTACTTGAGAAGTCAGTTAGAGCATTTGCAACTCTATCTAGTAGGAAGGAGAAAGATATTTTAGATTCTAAAAATAGGTAAGGGAAGCTAGCCTTAAGTTATTCCTTATAGTATTAGGGGAATTAGAAATGAAACTAATTTTGGTGGCTGTTTTGGAATATTTTTCCCTTGGGTCAAATTCTGAAATTTTGATTTGATGAATGAATGTGCATTTTGCCCATATTTGTGGGTTGTTCTATGATTTATGAAATTGTCAAGTGTGATGTTGTGTTCAATTATGTGATTTGTGTTATACTATGTGCTTGTGAATTTGGAATGAAATTTGTTAAGTTGCTGGGAAAATCAGGATGAATTCTGCAGCAAATTGGGTAAAGTTGGCTTCAGGCAATCTATTGAGTAAACTGTGAGAATTAAAAATAAGGGCATTTGAATGGTTGTTGTTGTATCCAACTGTACCTGAATTTGCTGATGATGTGAACCTGATTTTGTTATTTTGAGATTGATTTGTCAAGCTAATGATATGGTGAATTTGTTATGTTTTGAGGCATGAGATGAAAATGAGATGTGAAATTAAATAATGATATTTATGTTGGCATGAGGCCTTGGTGCTCCTAATGAGGGGAGCTTGATTTCATGTTATGAGTATGATGTTGGTAAAGTAGTGTGTATGGATTTAGGGATATGTTATAGGGTATCCAGACCTTAATGACTCTCTAGGTCACATAGACTAAGATTGTCATGTGGTGAAGGTCGATGGAGGTATTACCAATTGTCTTTAAGATAGTTGGTGAGACTACCCTGATGTGTGATGGGTGTGGAGATGTTTTGTGGATGATCCTCTGGTGAAAAAGACTCAGTGGTCGGCTGGTTAGGCCCATGGTCCTGGAGTACACATCAGGTGCTAGCCCTAGATATCCGAAATCCATACTGTCTTCCGGAAGGCGTCGGTCTTTATTGTGATTGTGATTTGAAGGTGTAAAGCCTTTGGTAGGCCCTTACACTTGTGTGAAATTATGTATGCTTCTAGATTAATGGTTTTAAATAAATATTATGGTCCTATTTTATTTTCACTAGTTTACCCTTTTGTGTGCATTGTGTTTTGAACTGCTATGATCGTGCCTTGCACGGGAGCAGATAGCAGGTCTTCCGTGGAGCCATCTATGAGGCAGAGTAGGAACTAGGAGTACCCACACCTTAGATGTTTTGGAAACTAGTAGTAGAAATCTTAATTATTTTGAATTGTGAATTATTTTGGAGGACTATAATAGAAATAGTTTCTATCCTTTGTACGTAAGGAAGACCTTATACTTATATAGTTATATTTCCATATTTCTTGGTATGTTATATGTTTATTTAAAAAAACACGACATTACATAAAAACTTATTATATCAATTATAATTATATTATTTTATATGCAAAATAAATTAAAAAAATAATATTACATTTAAATTTATATATATATATTTATTATTTTATATTATTTATAAAATAAAAGTTAAATTTTATAATTTATTTATATTTATATAAAAATATAAATATAAAAGAAAGATGAATATTTTTAAAAAATTAGAAATAATATAAATGTGATTTTATTAAAAAAAATATCTATATTCTATTCTAAGATTAAAAGAATACAAGTGTTTTTAGTAATTTTTTAAATTTATTTTATTTTATTTTTTACTTTGTGATGAAGTAACATACTTATTCTCACAAAATTTCGTTCCTTAAAAGGTAAACGCATTTCTTAGTAACTTTTCTAAATGTAGTGGAGAAGTACACAAGAAAAACCGGATACGAACATGGTAGCGCGTGCAGGAACACGTGGCAATTGAAGATCAAAAGATAGTGATGGTAATGAAGTATGTCCGAAGCATGTGAGAAAATAAATACATTATGCGGTGAAATGGCACACACGCATAACATACGAAACCAATATTTCGCAAAATACAAAGCCTCATACGTAAGCAACCTCCATCAACAACTAAATTAATTTAATATATAATTTAGAATCATTAATAGAAGACATTCTCTTAATAATTATTTTTTATACATTTTCTTATTATTTTATTCTTATAAAATTTACTTTTATTATTGGAAAAGAAGACAATATATAGTTATTTCATTATGGTGTTTTGAAAAAAATAAAATCAAGAGAAAATACAGTTATTTTTGTTTTTACTAGTTAAAGAAAATATATATCTTTAGTTTCAGTATTTATAGATCGGTAAAAATATGTAAATTTATTTTTATTAATATTATGATAATAAATAAATATTATATTTTATCATAAATCATTATTAAAATTTTATTTTTATTAATAATAAAAAATATTATTAAGTACTAATTTTAAATATAACAAAATTAAAATAATATAATTTTAAAAGTTATAAGATTGAACTAATTAATATCAAAATATAAAAACATACTTAAAAGAATTATAAGGGTATTCAGCTTTTGTATTTTTTTTATATTATCCGCTATTTTTTTTAATTATCTCGTATCATTAGGTTACTAAATTAAACATATTTCAATTTTAAAGTTTAGTAACTTCAAAATAATTTTATCATAAAAATGTGTTTTTATGTGTGAAAAAAAATTATTATTATTCTTAACAATGAATTTACGTTAGAGTTTTAAAAATAATATATTGGATTTAAAATCAAACTAATTTAAAATAATAATTGAATAAAAAATAAAAATGAATTAAAATCAAATTTATTTTTTATTTTTTAATATATTTTTTCTTGCATCATTTGTTTCAAATTTTAAATTCAAAACAAAAAATACATAAAAAACAAATAAAATTATTTATTATATTTAAATATAAAATTATATTTTTAAAATTAAATAATAGATATGTATTATAATTTTTTTATATTATATATAAAAATAAAAGAAATAATTTTTTAACTAATTTTATTTTTAATATATTAAAAAATATTTTAATTTTTGTTTAAAATAATTTTATTATTATTTTTTATCTATAATTTTTTTATTTTTTATTAATTTTTTAATATTTTTATTTTTTTTAACTTTTCTTTCCTGTCTATTTAATCAATTTTTTTATTTAAATTTAAAAAAATATTTTATCAATCAAAACAAATACAAAATATTTATTAAAAAAATAAAAAATACAAACACACAAATATATCTTTTTTTACTAGTATTAATAATATATATATATATAAATAATAGATTTATATAATAATTTTTTAATAAAATATTATATAATTTACCTTTAAATATAAAAATAATTAAAATTATAAATAAAATAATAATTAAAAAAATAAAAATTATAAAATATCTTTATATTTAATAACTCTCTATGCAATAAAATTTTTCAGAAAAAATATATATATTTTTCAAAAAATATTTAATTTTTTTATAATAATAAAAATTGTATAATTAATTAAAATCAAATAATAAATATTAATTTAATTTAATTTATATTTTAGATTAAATTAAAATAGAATCAAATAAAAATACATTTTATTTTATATTTTATTCCCATAAATATTTAATAAAAAAATCAAATCCATCACTCCTATATTAAAAAATAATTCTTAAATAAGTAAAAAAATTTGGAGAATTACACTCTCCAATATATTTTAATTATTACAATTTAATAATACTCTTCCGTCCTTTCATATACTAAATGAAAAAGTTTGTTTATTTATATATATTAATGGATGAAAATAATTATTTACACTTATGACAATAATTTTAAAATTATGAATACTAGTTTGAGAAATTAGTAAAAGTAGTGAGTTTATTTGAATTGTTGAAAAAGAAAATCTAACCACTAAAATGACACCTCTTCATATTAAATTGGATCTTACCCTTCACTTGAAGTAAGGAAAATTGGATGATTAATGATGAAGTTAACTATTTTTAAAATTAATTATAACCATTTTTAAAACGACATTAATTTTTGTGTTTTACGTATATGTTTTTATTGAATTTCATGTCAATTTTTCTATCGCAACATTTTTCAAATGCTTAACTTGTGTCATATAATAATATTAGGAACACTTAACTATTAAATTTTAATCCTATAATCACGATTAAGATAATATTAGGTTGGGTTGAAGTAAATGTGTGATAACATGCTTTAAAATGATTTTATATTATAAATTAAAGTATATATTTAGAGATTAAATTTTTATAATCTTTAGTCTTTTAAAAAATGTTGGTAATATATTTTTTTAACAAATTTGTACTATTAATTGAATTCTATAATTTTTTTTTTAAATCTAACTAATATTCGAATGAGTTTTATTTGATATTTATTGAAAACTATAAATTTTTTCAAATCTTTCTACTTTTCTTATTTCCTACAGTTTTATTTTTAATGAGTTTTACCAATAAGATAAAATATATCAGAGAGAGTATAAATTATTATGACTTTTTTTCTCTATATTCTGTTTTTCTATAATTAGAAAATTCTATTCATTTTTTTTATCTTGAAATTAATTTAAATGATACTCATATTTTTTTAATTTTAAAATATATATTTATCTCTATTATATTTTTTTTTATAAAATTGTATTTTTTTTAAAAAATATTTTAACTAGATATTTATTTTTTAACAAATGATATTTATTTTTTAATATTTTTAATAAGCGACACTAATTTTTTTTATTCTATTTAAAAATATCATATAAAACTTAAATAAAATTATAAAAAAAATTAAAGTAAAAAATATTTTTTAATTTTTTTATAAACAAAATAAAGGAGATGAGAGTTATTTCATTAAAATGTAAAAGAATAAATAGTATTTATTAAAAAATGACTTTTATTTTAGAATTATAAAGAATTTATCTTTTATTTAATATGAGTAGGTGATTTTTTTTTTCTAATTTAATTGTATATATTCATTCACACACTCTTCTAGTGACTAGTTATTATTTTACTAATTTTATGCCCTTCTTTACTTTCTTAAGTGTATTTGTTTCTTAACCGTATATCATTTTAATTTATATCTTTTTATTAAATAAAATTTACAGCAGAAATAATATTATATCACAATTTAATTTTGTAATAAATTAAGTTATAATTTGTATATATTAAAAATATTGATTTATTATAAATTTTAATTATGTAAGCAAATATTTACGTTATACAAATACACAAACTAAAAGTTGAGCCATTTTTAAATATTAATTTAATTTCAAAATACTGTAATATTTGGCTATAACTTAAAGGTTTAAACTTTAGACTTATGTTAATGACTTTTTTTTTTGTTTTTAGTTTTCTAGTATTTATAACAACTTTCCTTATAAAATTATACAAAGAAATGTTTTTTAACCACTACTAGTAAGATTAGTTGACGAATTAATGTGATAAGTGTAAAGATAAAAAGAAAACTCAAGATATTTGAAAAAATTCATAGAAAGTATTAATTTAATTTATTCAAAAAATGCCTAGAGAAAAATCTAAAATAAAATATACTAAAGAAAATATGAATATCACTTACTTTCCTTCAACAAAACAGGAAACATATATTTATTGTTATAAGTGAAATGGATATTTCTTTTTTTAAAATTAATGAAAAAAAATAATTATGTGAATTTTAGACATTTTTCTGATTATTAAATTTCATAATTTGACATGTTAAATAATACTATTTTGAAGATTAGAAAATATGATTTGGAAAAATCCTATATCATACCCAATAAATAAAGAAATAAAAAAAAAGTTAAAAGATTAAGATGATAACAGTTTAAGAAAAGAAAAAAGATAATAAAATAAAGTTTGAAAATCTTCTAGAATTTTCAGTTAAAATCTAGAAAATTTAAATATGAATTGGATTAAAAGTACATTTAATACTATTATTATATGGATTAGTTTACATTCTGAAAAGTGGTTATAGAGATAAGTAATTAAATATGAATTTTGAATAAATTAAAAAGAATTTAAAAAGTAAGAGATTTGTTATGATATATTATTATTTAATTATTTTGGTAAAAAAAGTGAATAGAAGAAAGGAATTAGGAATTAGGAATTAGAAGGAGAGGAGGAGGGTATCTATGATCTATCTCACGAAAAGCGCAAGCGAGGCGTTTGGGAAGTGATCTCCTAAAAAACCTACCCTTTCTTTTGACCACTCTCTTAAGCCTCACTCTTGGACGAGTTTTTTCATTTTTGTTACCACGCTTTCGCTCACTACTCTCTTTCTTTCTCTCTCTTCATTCCTAAATCGCCCTTTCCCTTCTTTCTTCTATCCATCGGTCTCAGATACATACACAAGCACACACTGCGAAGCACCAACCACCGAATAATAACAACACACAGGGAAAAAGAAAAACAGGAAGAAACCCTAATTGCACACACTCTTCAGGTGCCTCACACTCTCACCCAACTAACCCCACTTTTTCATGTTGTTCCTCGTACGGTCTTCCTTTGTTTGCGTGCGATGATGACGTGGATCTGCTTGTTTCGTTGCAGGGGAAATTGAGGAGCAAATTTTCTATTTTTTTTCCTTTCTTTTTGTGTTTTTGGTTTTTTTTTTTTGTTTTCAAGAAACTTTGATTGTGAGGAATTAAGGGTTGGGATTTATGTCCTTCAATCAATCAAAGTCCGATAAGAGCGAACCTGTGTACCGAAAATCCGGGCGATCCGCCAGCTTTAGTCAGCAGCGAGGCTCCTCCGGCGGTGCGTACGGCAAGGGCGGAGGCGGCGGTGGCGGCGCCGGGCCTTCTCCGTCTCTCTCCTCTAACCGGAGGTGAGTTTGTTAGGGTTTGCAATTTTGTGGTTATCTTGCTCTTTGATTTTATTTATTTTTTCTTTCTTGAACTTTTGTGCGTTTTCATGAATAGCAGGTGTTGGAATTGTAATTTTTATTTAACCATTTTTCTTTTTGTATTTAGTGTTGGGTTGGGTTGTTTCAGTGTGAGATGGTATGGATTTTGAAACTGGGTTTGTGACGCGGTTACCTAGGGTTATATGATTTGTGTGTGTTTTCTCTTTAAACGTTATAAGTGGTTTGTTTTTGTTCTTTAATTTGGTTCTGTTTTGTAATTGATTGTTATTGTTGCTTGTGTTAGTTTTAGCAAGAAGTCTAATAACAATGCACAAGGTGGGCAATCTAGGGTAAACCCTACACTGGTGAATTCGGCTGAGTCTAATAGTTCTTATGCAGCCAGGACTGTACCAAATGGTTCCCATGTACAGCCTCAGATTCATGGTAAGTTTGATGTAGATATGTCTTTTTAAGAATTGGTTCTTCGCTTATTTGGTTTTTGAGTGCGGGGTTATGTTGTTGGGTGGAATTATATGCATTCCAATTTGTAGTGGAAAAATCTGTGGATTTTATGTATGGTATTTGAGTGCTTGATATTGTTTTTTATGGACACCATTCACTTATTATGTTGTATGATAGGAGGATCTGATGCGCCAGTTACAAATGCAACAGCCAAGCCATCCGAATTGTCATCTGCGCAAAGGAGCACCAGAGCTGTTCCAAAAGCTCCTACTTCTCAACCTCCCACCATGAGTTCTGATCCAGCAGCTCCTACAACCCCTGCTAAGGGTATGTCACTCTTATAGATTTTTTGATGCTGTCCAGTACGAACAGGAAATTAAAATAAGTTTTATTCTGAATTGAAGTTTGGGATCATTGAAAAGTGATGTTATGAAATAACTTTTTATCCATTACAACTGATTTGTGAGAGTGATCTGAATGTTGTTTGTATGCCCCAGCAGACGCGTCTAAGGCATTCCCTTTCCAATTTGGATCTATCAGTCCTGGCTTTATGAATGGGATGGCTGTAAGTTTAATATCTACTATTTGCTTATTGTCCTCCTGAAGTTAACTTTTGTGCAGTACATAATGCCTGTAATTATAGGGGGGCTAATCATGTTTTGTTATTACATGCAGATTCCTGCTCGCACAAGCTCAGCTCCTCCTAATATAGATGAGCAGAAGCGTGATCAGGTATGCAGTTTGTCCCTGCTTCTTCCATCTCCTTGTTATTATATGTGAAACAATTTAGATATACTTTCACTGCCTAATAATTTAGAAGGAAAGAGGTTGTAATTGGTGGCACTGATTTCAACTCCTCCTTTGTCTTAGGTCATGAGGAATTCCTTTTTCAAAAATTATAATCTGACAAGGGGGGTGCATGCGTCTATGTTTTAGTACTCAGTCTATTGATTGTTTTCTTCACCTGTATGCATACTAATTCAAGTATTTGTTTGGTGTATAATTTCATAACATGCAGGCTCGACATGATTCTTTTAGACCTGCTCCCTCAGTTCCAACACCTCCTGTTCCAAAGCAGCAGACAGTGAAGAAGGATATAGGTGTTGCTGACCAATCTAATACTGGGGAGACTCATACTGGAACTAGGGCAAAAAAGGATACTCAAGTGTCACCATTACCCCCAGCAAGCCAGATGCAGAAGCCTTCTGTCATTCCTTTAACTGGAATTTCAATGCCAATGCCATATCACCAGTCACAGGCATCTGTACACTTTGGTGGTCCTAATCCACAGATTCAATCTCAAGGTATGTCATCAGCACCTCTTCAGATGCCATTGCCAATGCCTTTACCGATTGGAAGTGCTGCACAAGTGCAACAACAGGTTTTTGTTCCAAACCTTCAACCTCATCCTATCCATCCTCAGGGCATCATGCATCAAGGCCAAAGCATGGGTTTCACTCCTCAAATTGGCCCACAATTGTCCCATCAGTTAGGCAACATGGGTATTGGAATTAGCCCACAATATCCACCACAGCAAGGAGGAAAGTTTGCTGGTCCTCGTAAAACAACTCCTGTCAAGATAACTCATCCTGAGACACATGAAGAGCTAAGACTTGATAAAAGGGCAGACGCATATTCAGATGGTGGTTCATCTGGTGCGAGGCCTCATTCTGGTATGGCTTCTCAATCTCAGCCTGGCCAGCAATTTGCAGCTTCTCATCCTATTAATTATTATCCATCCAGTTCCTATAGTGCCAATTCTCTCTTTTATCCAACTGCTAGTTCTCTTCCATTAACAAGTAGCCAGATAACTCCTAACTCTCAGCCACCCAGATTTAATTATGCTGTGAGCCATGGTCCACAAAATGTTAGTTTTGTTAATAAGGCTGGCACTCCTATTCCTGGAAATGCTGAACTGCCTAATCCAGAATTTTCTCGTGATGTGCCTAATACAGTCTTGTCTGCTCCGTCAGGAGTAACTTCTGTATCAATTAAGCCAAGTGGTGGATCTGGTGTTGTGGATTCAGTTGCCAATTCCAGTACTCAAAGGAGTGTATCTCCTAGTTCTTCATTAAAATCTGGTGATACTTTCTCTTCTGCACCTCTAAAAGGGTCTGAAACAGCTGAAATATGTTCCCAACAGTCTAAGTTGTCCACTGATTCATCAGTTTTGAGCTCATTTCCAAATCTATCTGCTGTGAAGCCTGCATCAACTTCATTGTTGCTTTCAACATCTGCTGTTAGTGAAGATTCTATTTCAGTTGTACCTAATAATGAAGGAAGAAAGAAGGAATCTCTTAGTAGGTCAAATTCTTTGAAGGATAATCAGAAGAAAATACAGAAGAAAGGCCAATCACAGAATCAGGTACGTAAGTTAATATTCGTTAAGACATCTGTCTGTTTCCTAATTTGATTTTGCTTTGGTTCAAGTACTGTGAACATTCCTTTACCTCTTTTTTTGTTTGGCACAGGTTGCTGTGCAATCTCCTGCTGTGGTTAATGTGCAATCTCCTCCTGTTGATGGTGGTATCCCTGATGAAGTTTCTGAAACTATAGGAACTAAAACAAACCCTTCTATAGTAATTACGAGTGAAAACTCAGCGGCAGCTTCAGACATGTTATCAGCCACTAGTGCTGTTGAAATGAAAACTAATGATTCTACACACGTCTCGGTTACAGGAGTGGATGATTTTAACAATCATAAGAATGCTGAGCTAGATGAATTGTCACAAGAGGATAGACTATTGCAGCCAAATGATTTGGAAATGGCTGGTAAAACAGAAAACTCGTCTCTTGAAGGTTGTAAACAAAATGTTAGTGATGGTGGAGCAGAACTAAAACAAGCTAAGGAGGGTGCTATAAAGCTAAGCACTGAGGTTTTAGGCTTGAGGTCTGTGCAGCCAGGGCAGGATGAGTCTACAAGTTTCAGGGAAGGATGTGATGGAACAACTGATAATGCCACATTGGATTCAAAAGATGTTTCCTTGAACAGAAATGAAAGTGTAATTAATAATGAAGCTGTTTCTACAATTTCTGGCAC